>OX451347.1:32362212-32813787 GCA_949629155.1 Myopa testacea
GGCACATAGAGAAACCATAACAACAAACGCAGGCAAGTTATACATTACAGAATAAATAATAAAACTCGTTTTGGAAAACAACAATTAAATGAAACAGCTGCAACAACTACACCAAGGGGTTAATGAAGCAATAGTCAGTGATCCCGACAACAACTACACCACAGAACCAACAACAAACGTACGTCGAAGTACATGGAAACGATTACACACTGGAAAGTGCAGCGACAATTGCAACAAGAGCCGCGGAGACAACAGATACGACAAGAGGTTCAAAGACCGAATCTTGGAAACAAACACCAACCAACAACAAATACAGGGTGGTTTTTGGCAACCACAAGAACAAATACACTGGGAAAAACTAGAGCCGCTACTACAACAAGTACAATAAGCGGATTATTTCAAGGTCATCACAAGTTAAAAAGCAATCATCAACAACCACAAGCGAAAAAAAACGGAAGAAGTACCAAGAGAAAAGTCCCAACAAAAACAGACAAATACCGCTACGTGCCGCATATAAAATCAGGCACAGATCGGAACTCAGTCACTTTTCAGGAAGCCAGCAAATCAAGCGGTAAGTGCATTTTATCTTGTAAATAATTTTGTATCCTTGATCTTGACGTTGAGCTTACCTAGAAAGCGTTAATATCAGAGCCTTGTGTCCTTGATTTTGACGTTGGGCTTACCTAGCGAACGTTGATATCAGACCCATTTATCGTTGAGCTTACCTAGGGGCGTCAATATCATAGCCTTGTATCCTTGGTCCTCGATCTTGACGTTGAGCTTACCTAGCGGGCTGTTGAGCTAGTTAGGAGGCTGTTTAATAGGGCCAAACAGAACAACGATTGGCCTACTTACTCAACAGCCCTAACTGAATACAATAAGGAGATCAGGAAAGCCAAGAAGGAATCTTTTAGACAGTACTGTGACAAGATCGCAGATGTCCAATCGGGATGTCGTCTGATAAAGATTCTAGTTAAAGATAAAGCAACCCCGATTGGCACATTGTCCAGAAATGGTGGCGGCTTTACTCTCGACAAGAGAGAGCCTGGAAACTCTGCTCAGCACACATTTTCCGAATTCAGTTATTCTGAATCAGCCCAATCACTCTGCTGGAGGACGGGTTAGTCAACCATCCAGGGAGGATTGGAGAGTAGGGAATCGAATCTGTAGCAGACATGCAGTTAGGTGGGCCGTCTCTTCTTCAAGCCTTTTAAATCGCCTGGGGAAGATGGCATCTTCCCAGCACTGCTGCAATATGGAGCCGATTCTTTGGCCCCAATATTACAAAAAATTTATAGCTGTAGTCTCGCTTATGGCCACATCCCATCAGCTTGGAGAACAGTATTAGTTAGGTACTTACCCAAACCAGGCAGGAATGACGGGCACAACCCGAAATCTTTCCGCCCAATAAGCCTAGTGTCATTCGTTTTAAAAGGACTAGAAAAACTAATCGAAAAGTATATCAGAATTGATATACTACGATTCAAGTCCCTATCTAATGAGTAACATGCTTATACCAAAGGGAAATCTACTGAGACGGCGCTAAATGAAGTGATGACGAAAATTGAAGGAGCAATATCCTCTAAGGAAATCTATGTGATTGCTTTCCTGGATATTGAAGGGGCCTTCAATAACACGTCATTCGAATCCATAAGCACCGCTCTCTCTAACTTTGGGGTACCACACACTGTGGTGAGATGGGTAGAGAACATGCTCCGCGGCAGGATCATAAAGTCGGACATCGACCATGTGACCCTATCAGCGACTACCGCAGTGGGTTGCTCACAAGGTGGAGTGCTCTCCCCGCTCTTATGGTCAATGGTAGTTGATTATCTTCTCAAAACGCTAAAGTCGTTGAGAATTCACGCCATTTTGTATGCAGACGATATAGCAGTCATCGTCAGAGGGAGATACGAGGAAACCGTAACGGAGATCCTACAGATGGCACTAATTGAAGTACAGAGATGGTGTAATAAAGCTCAACTCTCTGTAAACCCGAAAAAGACAGTTATTGTGCCTTTTACCTATAGACGGAAATTAGTCGGTCTAAAAGAACCTCATCTATATGGAGAAATAATACCATACCATACCACGTATAATAAACAAGGCTACCCAGGCCTTGTGGATTTGTAGGAGGATATGCGGAATGAATAGGGGGATTAAACCCAAATCAATTCTAACGCTTTACAACTTGATAGTGAGACCAATGGTGACGTATGTGGCATTAGTATGGTAGACGAAAACAAAAGAACTGTCCACAATACGAAGGTTGGAAAGAGTGCAAAGACTGGTAGCTGTCTGCATGACGGGTTGTATTCGATCCACACCGACGGCCAGCTTAAACGTCATACTAGGCCTGGTCCCATTACACATACAAGTACAGATGGCTGCAAAGCTGAGCATGCATCGCCTGTATCACCATGGATTGTTAATTGGGCCAAGGCATTCTAAAGGCCACTTATCAATCCTCAAAACTCTGGAGCAGACTGAAGAAATTGGAATGCCCTTAGATGAAACTCTACCAGTATATCGCTTCTAGAAAAATATAAAAGCTGTAATACCAGCCAGATCAACCTGGGAAACAGATATTCATCAGGTATCATCGTACGACTATGTATGGTACACAGATGGCTCAAAGACAGACGAGGGCACAGGATCCGGTGTCTTTGACGCCTCGAGTAAGACTGGCCACACTGTGAGTCTGTCCAGGTTAACGTCTGTCTTTCAAGCTGAAGTTGTGGCTATTAACGAGTGCGCACGGCTTATGACCCGCAAACACACACGAAAGAAAAACATAGTAACTTACACAGATAGCCAGGCTGCACTAAAAGCTCTGGATTCCTATGTGATAACATCAAAGCTGGTACTGGAAACGGCGACCATCCTTTCCGAACTGGCTAAAAGGAAACGGGTGACCTTACATTGGATACCGGCGCACAGGTGTTTTGACGGAAATGAAGAGGCTGACAGACTGGCTAAGTCTGGGTCGGCTGAGGCCTTTGTTGGACCAGAGCCTTCATTCGGAATAAGCAAATCCCTATTTAAACAAATAATGCAAAAATTGGCACTAGTGGAGGCAAACAAATACTGGGCCCAAACCATAGGACAGAAATGCACAAAACTGTTCCTACCACAATACCCTCTACTAAGCTGTAAATCCCTCTTGAATATGGACAATAAGTGTATAAAGACCTTGATGGGATTCATCACGGGGCACTGCAACTTGAGACATCATCTGAATAAGATGATGTTGTCGAGTGAGACTCAGTGCAGATTCTGCATGGAGTCTATTGAGTCGTCCCTACACTTAGTCTCTGAGTGATAGTGGAGCACTCGGTACTCGGTAGAATAGGCCAAATGAGCCGCAGTACCAGATCTGTATAAGCTCGCCCGTCCTCATATAATAATAATAATAATAATACCTAGCGGGCGTCAATATCATAGCCTTGTATCCTTGGTCCTTGGTCCTTGATCTTGACGTTGAGCTTACCTAGCGAGCGTCAATATCAGAGTCCTGTATCCTTAATATTGACGTTGAGCTTACCTAGCAAGCGTCAATATCAAATTCGGGAAACCGTGATCTGTTCGAAAGCCCCTATAATTATATCCTATTTGATCCAAACCTCACCTGTATTCCTGTAAACCTGTATACCTGTAAACCTGTATGCGCTATACAGGAATTTAAAATATGTATATGAAACTAATGAACCTTTGTCAAACGAACTAATAAGTCAAAGTAGCATTTAGATAATTTATGTCTAACCAAACTAACAATCGTATTTACACTGAAAATAAATATCGAATAAAGAAGTTAATCTGTGTTTTCTTAACATACATAAACAAAGAACACATTATTATTTATTCCAGATGAACATCGATTAAGAGTGAACTTAAGTAGCGTTAGACACAAGACGCGTATTTTACTAACATACATTTATATAACATCTTCCACAGGGTAACATAAGACAAAGTTAAGATTGAAATAGTTAAGAAATATTTTGTCGTAGACTTTATAACATCAACGAAATGAAACACAAGAATTAATAATCCTAACCCATTGAGTTATTATTTGTGAAAAGCCCTGGACACCCGCGAGTATATCCAGGCTAGGGAAGAACACCTCGTTACAAACTTTAATGTGAAAGATGAGTCACGTTCTGGTCGTCCAATGACTGGAAAAGCTGATGAAATTATTGAAAAAGTCCAGCAAGATAAGCATATCAGCAATGTCGATATTGGTATGGAGATAGTTATGAGTTATCTCCCCAATCAGCATTTGAGTAGCCATGCACACATTCATCACCTGCGTGGTAAGAAAGTTTAAAATTAATTGTACCTGCTAAGTATCGTAAAATGCGTTTCGCTGCAGTCATATGTTCTATATGGGTTCCTTATTTTTTTGCGAAAGCTTAGACACCGAGTGCATAATATCTGGTCTAGTCGATACCGCCAGATACATCAAGCTTCCGATGATCGATTGGTACTCTGTATGATCAATCCTTTTGCAATCTTCATTGCAAATTACTTGATAACCAGGATCCAAAGGAACTGGAGCAGATTTGCAGTTTTCCGTTCCGTATTGCTTCAGCATATCTTTTATGTACTGTTCATTAATAATTTCAATAGATCCTGTCTCACCGTCTCGTGTTATGTTAATACCGAGAAAATATTGCAAATCACCTTTATCCTTCAGGTCGAATTCCATACCAATAAGTGATTTTATCTTTAACAGGATTGTCTTATTTTCACATCCGACAATTATTTCGCGACATATATCCCCGCCAATACTGCGTAGCTATCTGTAGTCATCTTGTATACACAAGGTTCATTTTTACATACTTTGAACCCCATCTTACGTAAAACAACACCAAGTTTACTGTTCCACTCTCAGTCTGATTGCTTAAGCCTCCCTTTTAGCTTTTTTCAATCGGAGCGAAGATGCATTTTGTTCTTAACTGTGTTGTGGTGTCTCAGGTTGGTCTTCTTTCTGGTTCATTTGTCCTCTGGACAACGAATAAAACTCCTTGTTGTTGATTTTAATTTAATCTTCCTTTGATTTTTATTTAGTTTCTTTTCTTTTAGCACTAAAACACTAATAATACTATTAACACTAGTTTTACTTAACTCTATTTTACACACGGCTATAAAACGCGACCTTAACACGCTATGATTTTTGCAAGGACTCGACACTATTTCTTAGCACTATTTTAAATCCTAACACGCGACTTTATACGCGATTAAAAGGCGACCTCGTCGTTTTGATATTTTTACTAGACTCCCGTTGGAATCTTTTCTTGTTTCCACGTTGGCTCGGTTGACGCACCCGTCGACCGAACCAAAGTGCTATAGTTGCTGGATTGGCTTTCGCGTTTACTTTAACGAAAGCTTGACTGGAAATTGCGATCGCGACATACAACAACTGCCAATGCAAGTAAGATTCTTATGGATTCGTAGCGTGCAACTGGGGAGAAAGTTTCGATGTAATCTGTTTCAAATCGCTGACTACACCCCTTTGCAACTAGCCTTGCCTTATAACGCTCCATATTTCCGTCTTTGTCTCTTTTTAATGAAAACACCCACTTGGTTCCTATTAGTTTGTACCCAGTAGTTAAATCAAGAAAATCCATGTATTATTTTTTTCGAGTGCTAAACACTCTGCTTCCATTGAATTTTTCCACTCTACGGCTTACTTACTTTGCAACGGTTGCTCTATATTTTTGGTATATTATCGTCAACCAATTTATTCAAAATATTATACACTTTTTAAGGTCGACCGACTTTGCCGCTTCGAATTATGCTCGGTTTACCACGGCCTCTAACCACCTGGCTTATATGTATTTTCGTCGGTATTGTTCTCCTCTGACTCCGTTTCATTAGATATAGATGATACATCATCTTCAGCACTGCTTATATAATTACAATTATTTTTAAATATAGCAGCCTCATCCATATTTTTTGGGTCTGTTATTTCAGATTCTTCATTGAAATTTTTAACACCGCTTGATACTAGATTTTCTTTAGTTTCAATCAGTTCTTTATCTTACGCTATATTATTTTGTTAAGAGATTGTAATAATAAAATTATCGGAGATATCTTGATTGTTTAAACATTTGTTATTTAAAATATCTTCATCAAAGAGTACATTCCGTCTTTCGATTACTTTGTTCTTATTTTTATCATATAATAGATATGCTTTTGCAACATTTGAATACCCTACCATTATTAATTTCTCTCCTTTAGGCTCAAACTTTGTTTTGTAGCCTTTATTCAGGTCTATAGCACATGATCCAAATATTTTAAGATGATTAACAGCTGGTTTTCTCCCGCACCAGTCTTGATGTGGAGTTTATTTGCTTACTGCTTTGGTTGGCGATCTATTTCTGAGATAAGCAGCTTTTGCCACTGCTTCTACCCATAGGTTTTGACTTAAATCGGCTTGTAGTAACAAGCAGCATGCCATTTCTACTATAGTACGGTTGGCACGCTCAGCTACTCCATTCTGGTGTGGAGTATGAGGTACCGTCACTTGCCGCTCTATATCATTTTCTACAAGAAAAGAATCAAAATCATTATTTATTTATATATTCTTTTCCGTTGTCACTACGAAGTATTTTATTATACCCTACACCTTAAGGTTAAGGGTATATAAACTTTGTCACGAAATGTGTAACGCATAGAAATAGAGACGATAGGTATAGAAAAGTATACATATATATTCTTGATCAGCGTGACCTCCTGAGTCGATTTAGCCATGTCCGTCCGTCTGTCTGTCTGTCTGTTGAAATCACGCTCACAGGAGAACCGGTGAAGATATCGTCACGAAATTTTGCATAAATATTGGTTCTTGTGGTGTGCAGGTTGGCATTGAAAATGGGCAAAATCGGTCCACGACCACGCCTATTTTTTAGTAAAAACGTGATATCAGCCGTTGTTTTTGAGTTATGACAACAAAATTTCATTCCTGAGTATATAGTAGCATTATCCGTTAATATCCAAATATGGGCGTGATCCGATCCTTTTTCCGAACCACTTTTAGGTTACAGAGGCAAAAGATGGTTATATTGTTAAATATATAAACTTCCTGAATAAAAGTTTAGATAACAACTTATTTTCCAATAAAACATTGTAACAACAAAACTGGGCGAGGTCCGCCCACTTTTACACTACTTATACAGTATAGCAGTATGAAAACAAGTTTATTACCACGGAAATAACGTTTAAATTTGAACACAATAATAAAACAACTAAGCTAGTTATTTTGTTTTGAAAACGGTAATGACCACGCCTACCATTTATACAGAGGCGTAGCTAGGTCTCATTGAGCCAAGGACAGTTAATCAACTTGCAGCCCCAAAAACTCCTATAATTCAATAAGTCACTACTTGATTTCCACAACTGCCGCCCCCGACAGTGTGCCTCCCAGAGTGGTCCGCTCATCCCCCCCCTCCCCACCCTAGCTGCAGCACTTTTTTCAAAACTTTTAGGTGTAGGGTATTTAAGATTCGGCCAGGCCGAATATAGCTTTCTTACTGGTTTTTTTACCAGTTTGACGCTCAACAAAAGACTTGAAAATTTTAAATTTTGAAAAAAGCTCATTTTTAGCTTTTAAAAAATATACGAAAATTTTTCGTGATTTGTCGTCGATGAATGTAGAAGTATCGCGAACCTCCAATCGATGTGACATTAATCGGACCACAAACATCAGAGAGGATTAGTTCAAATAGCTCACTTGACTTCCTTTCTGCGGCATGTGGAAAAGGAGCAACATAAATTTGTCCCATCATGCATATTTTAAGCATTTTTTGTTCGTTGCTTTTATTTAAGCTCATTCCATTTACTAAGCTTTTATCAAACAATTCGTGCAAACTTTTATAATTAAGGTGACCATACCCACTATGCCATAGTAATTCATTATCTCCAGCTGAAAACAATTTCTCGTTACATTTATTCTTAATCAAAAATAAGTTATTTTATCACTGCAGTTATCACTGCATTTCTTGTATTAAATTTTGCTCTCAGACCACTACTTGCTGCTCCGCCAATGGATATAAAATTAGCTTGCAAATCTGGGGCAAATATCACATTCTGTCATCTTATTTTACATTCTTCATCAGAGATTATAACATCACCAAAAACTATTTGCTTATGTCGTCTTTCCCCTTCTTCTTTAAGGAGCTTTAATTTTAAGATGCAATATGTCGGCAACTCATCTCTGGTTTCCCTCGCTATAACAAAATTGTCAAATTCAGCTACCAAAATTATTGTCAAAAGATCATCGTTAATTTCTATATAAGCGTTTGCTAATTTGTCTGCAATGTCTTGAAAAGAATTTAGATAATGTGACATACAGTACCGTCCATAAATTTTCGGACAATCCATTTTTCCACAAAAACAGATGAAAATCTCCACTTCTTGTCATTTTAGAAATTAAAATAATATTTATTTGGTTTTGTTAACAATATATTTACTTAAATACTTTATCATATTAACTTAACAATATACATATCTCCATTTTCTGGCATCCTGAAGCTCAACAGTCGTTTATATAAAGTCACTTTTTGCACAGGTTTGGCTTATAAACACCCCACAGCTTTTTCCAAGCTTTTGCGGAAGTCTGGCAATTTTTAATATAGCCTAATTGGGCCGATTTTACACTCAGCATTATTATACCTAAAGCCTTTTCCTCCATCACCTTCCACGTGTCCAACACTGTCGAAGTCAGACCTTCATTTTTTAGTTCCCCGTTCACAACCTTCCTGTCGGGGGAACGGGGTCATTATTCCTGTCAGTCGTAATTCCTGTCGTCCAGTTTGTCCATTTGATATAATTTTAAAATTAAACTAAAGATTATTAAAATTCTAGAGCCAATCCTGGTCTCATAACCTATTGAAACTCAGACTTTTAATTCTGTATGAAATGTTCGACTTTATTCTTCAACGGCTTACAATGGAGTGACAGTATATACATACATATATCAAGAACTGTGTAGACTAAGGTTAAGTGTGGGCAAAGAAAAATAACTGTATAGTAAAAAACAACAGTGTTAATAACTATGTATGTATGTACATAATAAATATATGCGTTCTACTGAAAAGAGAGAAAAAACGGTACTACAACAGAAGTAATTAGTTTTTTGAAGCGGCAATGTGACTCGAAGAATTGCTGTTTGCTTTGGTCTACGAATGAGTTCATGGACGACAGCTTTTTTAGGCTACAAGTTTTGTTGGACTATGCGATTAAGGAGATGAGGTGGTACGGTAATTTTGAATGATGATATTTTGCTGTCAGGTTTTAGGTTCAACTTAATAACCGTTATAGAGGTGTACACAACACGAAGTTCTGAATTTATATATGCACGTACGAGAGCAGTCCGACAAGTACTTAGCCTCACCACTCGATGGTCCCCACGATCGCAAGAGAAATTTACTACTGTCAAATATCGAAAAGCTGGTGATTCGATTCTTGGTTTTGGAAGGGAATCAAAGAGCGCTTGGATGCTGTGTACGGTGACCTTCCCTTTCAAAAACAAGAATCGAATCACCGACCAATATTGTTTTTTTCCATTTTTCTAAAATACACGGTCACACCCGCTTCCACACGTGGTTAAAACAAAACTACGAGTCCGATTCAGCTGAATGAATTTTGACAGTAGCTGTCTACAACAATGTACTACACGGAAGTAAATTTCTCTTGCGATCGTGGCGACCATCGGGTGGTGAGATTAAGTACTTATCGGACTGCCTCGTATATTATCCTCAGCTGTGTTTAGGGCAAAACGTGAGATAAATATCGGTTTCAATAGTTCAATTACTACCAGCTCGCTATTCTCAGCCTGAATACCATTTACATGTCTTGACTTAGGTCTGGTACCTGTAAGACGTGCAATATCAACCATAGCACCATGAGAAGTAGATGTATCCACGTCAAAATAAAATTCCTGCATTGAAGAGCTGGAGTCGCAGTCACATTGGATTCCAAATTCATAATCGCATAATTAGAGTGAACGGCTGAAATCGGTCAGCTGGTGCATTGGGACTTGGACTGAGAAGATTTATTAAGAATTCTATTTTGTAATGTGGCAGGGTATTTTATTACATTTAGAACAATTAAAATGACCCGGACATTCTTTCACAGAACGTGACTTAGACAAACAGTTAGAAAACAAGCTGTGTTTTCGTACGACATTTAGCTTTAGTACGATGGTGAACTCTAGGCTCATTGAGAATTCAGAACAAAATCTAAAATTATTCTGTTTGCGGCACAAAGGACAATTGGATATGGCAACATTCAGCTGGAATGTGTTAACTCGTTTCGCTGCCGACGCAGGTTGATTTTCCATTGGCATTTGCTTACCTCTCAAGATGAATGTGTTGTTGATATCATGCGTAGTCTCGAGTGTTTGAAACCGATGCATCAAAAACTATGATAACTATGATGGCGTCCCAAATGGATGTGTCGATGCCCTGAAGCGTTAATACTGCGAGAATGTTTTTAATCTCGCGCAGCAAATTCTTTATCTCGCTTTCATTTTCCTTAGAGACAGATGCAAGACCAAAAAGATTCTACAGGAGAATGTTATACACTATACAACAACCGCTGATGTTCTTGGATAGCTCGGAGAGCGCGTGCAGGTGAGCGTATGAATTTATTCGTTTGGTACAGTTTAATAGTCCTCGTCGTTGTCGTCTCTGTCCGTTTCGTAATCTGTCCCCTCACGAAAGGGGAATTATAACACTCAGAGTGTCAAACACCGGGTACGCAACAGAATAGTGTTGCAACAGTGTATGCAAATTTTGTGGCCAATTTTAGGGCGTATATGCTTCCTCCGGCCTTCGGCCTACAGCCGCGATTTTGATTATAACCCTCAGTATATCAAACACCGGCTACGCAACAGTGTATGCAAATTTTAGGGCGTGTATGCGTCCTCCGGCCTTCGGCCGCACTTTTTTATTTTAACCCTCAGTATGTCAAACACCGGCTACGCAACAGAATAGTGTTTTGTGGCCAAATTTAGGGCGTGTATGCGTCCTCCGGACTTCGGCCTACGATCGCGCTTTTTGATTATAACCCTCAGTATGTCCAACGGCGGCTACGCAGTAAAATAGTAATTTTATGGCAATTCATAAAAAATGTTTCAATTTTAAGTAGTAAATACCGAACACTACGCGCATTAAAGTACAAAAGTTTCCTGTAGCCAATTCCAAGATGTGTGTTCGGATATGCAACGAAAATCAATTTTTAATATTTCAATAAAAGTGGTCGAAACGGTAGGAGATACCCCTACATGTTACATACCGGTTAAAAGGGGAAATTATTGGCTATAAGCCAACTAATTTTAATGTACACCTTACGTACGATTTAAGTTGAGAAAAAATGTATTTTTTAATACAATTCCACAATTTTTCCTTAAAACTAAATTATCTCCATAACTATTGAAAAAATCAAAAAAAGGATTAAGACATAGAAAATAGATATTAAAGTTACCTTTCAAACGCTACCCCGCTTACACCGGTGCACCTAATAGTTTGGAGGATATCGCACTTAAAGTTTTGACGTTTAAACGCCCATAAATCCTAAACCAAAGCCACGCCCAAAGAATTTTAACGGAGTTATATTCAGGGAGTGGGAGACAAGCATAAGTTTGATTTAGAGGTTTGGCTGCGCCAACAAAACAAAACACCACAATCGAAAGCTCAAAAGCTTAATTTTCGAAGACACTTAACTTTCACCACATTGAACAAAAATAACGTGCACAAGCTGAAAATCAGGGAAAACAAATAATAAAAAGAACTATACCGAAGATGTAAAACAACAATAGCCGAATAAAACGTAATTACAAAAACAAATCTTCATAGCCATAACAAACAACCGCAGTCGAAAAAAAGGAAACAGCCAAAAAATCAGTCGAAGCTCAATGAATATCGTTATGAACGCTGTATAAAAGCAGTCACCGATTATTACTCGATCTCACTTAGAAATCAACGATCGGTAAGTCCTTACAAACGAAGATTTTTAGCTATTTTCCTTAAACCTTGCTCATCTGCAATTTGGTGGAGCGCTTTAAAGCTGAAGCCAAATTCAAATTTCAGAAATTCTTGGTCCTTGTTCATCTGCAATATGGTGGAGCGCTTTAAAGCTGAAACCAAATTCGGAATTCTTAAATCCTAACTACTCATGCTTGTTCTTCTGCGAGTTGGTGGAGCGCTTTCAAGCTGAAACCAAACCCAAACAAACATCGAACTAACTAAAACTACGAACTAACTGATAGACCTGTTACTAAGTCTATAGGTAGTTAGCTACATATATATACCAATTAATAAAACTTCTAATCAAACTTCTTCATACAGACAGTTATAGAATAAGTATAGCCGTAAGACATAACACATGTATAATAAAGTGCTAGAGAATAAGAAATAACGAAATATATGTAGAAACATTGGAAGAATTGAAGAATATAACAATAAAACCAGACCTGGCCGAATCTTAAATACTCTACACCTTAAAGTAGACGGATCATGTCCATATTCGGAACATTAACGGGTAATGTTACTCTATACCCAGAAATGTAATTTTGTTGTCATATGTTCACCACCCCGACTTTCGCTCTATGTAGATGTGATGCTCTGAATGCTGTCGTTAGACTTATTTATAAAGAGGACGGTAGCGCTGGCGGCCCTACTCATGCACAGGAACGCTGTTTGGCGTATTGGTCACGGTAGGTTCAGCGACGGATAGCATGTGCAGAGTGCGGATCACCAACAGGTGGCATGATACACTTATCGCGGCCGGCTGCACGATGAGTTCAGTAAGCACGAATATATAGAAGGGCAGGTGTTTTCTCCTCGGAGTGGAACCTCGACTTTAAACTCCATTTAGGTAAATACGTTTCCGTGTATCAGGCCGAGTTGCTGACTCTGATCCATGCTCTGGATCAACTAATTGGGGATCAGGTACAGAATCTTGTTAGAGCTTAATAACCAAGAGGTCATGGGGACACAGAGAAAAAGAAAAAGTGCACCCTTTCGCTAAGAAGAGGCTGCTTAAGACTTTTGTGAGCTTGACCCGAGGGTCGCTCTTAATGACGAGAAAGTTAGGACCTGATTATCAAAATTATTTATTATTATTTTTGGTTATTATTGCCACAGGAGGTGGAATCGGCGGTCAAATTGTGAACCACTGTAAATCAATAAAATACATATTTAAAGTTAAATTTATAATATTAACAAACTATTTTGATTTCTATTGTATTAACAAGTACAATTATTTTTTTATTTAAAATATTTTTGTAAAATTGTGTAAAATTGGGTTCGTTTTAAGCACAATTTGATTTAAGCTGGCTTCGTTGATGGTGAGGCCGTGATTGCACTACCATGCAAACTCGGTGGGAATTTTACTCTCATTTTCGTGATCGGACTTCGTGCTAAGATAGTGGTTACGCTTGTACTCGACTTTGTGCTTGCTTTTTTCAAAAATATATATTTTTTTCACCTTGAACAGCAACCCGTCTATACAAATTAGTGTCGAGATCCCATTCTCTCTTTTATACACAACACAACAAAAAAAGTTCCAATTGCTAAGCATGCAATTTTTTATAAAATATAAAATTAAATTCTTAAAATACTTACTGCGTTTACTTCTTCAGCGTCATACCAAACATTTATATAACTATGTAGAAGAGCCTGTTCAACAGAAATACGTTGTTCGGGATCAATTACGAGCATTCTACTTAGAAGATCGCGGGCTTCTGAAGCTTTACGCCGACTTTGGTCATTGTTGTCACTCGGAAATAAAACATCTGGAAAGAGTCTATCGAATGAGTATCCAGAATACCTTGGTCTATTTTCAACGTAATTTCGAACTGTTGGTTGCAAACGTTGCATAAATGATGTCGATGGGGTTCCCAATTGTTCTAAAAGCAAATAGTTTACATTTTATTTTAAATAAATTCGTAAAATAAATGTTTTAGAGGTAGCTAGGATGTTGTTTAGACCACAGTTCTAATTCAGCAACTTATGCTGTCGACGCAACGTCGGTCAACGACCAACGCCATTGACCGACCTTGTAAAGCCAGCTAAGGTATCACCAAGCTGCCGAATTGCTGGATAACGGCCATCACTGACCGTCGCTGCCATATATGCAGACGGTGCACTATTTAAAAACAGCCACCTTAAGCCATGCTTGTGCAGTGCCAACGTCGTTGACTGCCGTTTCCGCTTAGGCAGACGCAGCAACTAATTTTAAGTTTTATATAATCATTTATTTTTCGTTGTTGTTAAATAAAATTTGTTGTTTATTTTGTAAAAATGTATCGAATAAGTTATTATATAAGCATCAAAATTATCAATAAAAATGGGCAATCGTTCCACAAACTTCATCGAGTAACGTTTTGTCACCTTAATGGTTCAAGTACCAAACCTGTCTACAGATTAATAGAGTCGGTCCCAAGTACCGAATCTATAAATAGTCAATTAAAGGCAAAGCAGTTATTCTCACTTAGCTGCAGAGTTGGTTCAAGTACCAAATCTGTGTGCAACCAACAACTACAGCAATCAGGACGAACCAGTACCTGAACAGATGTAATGCTCTTTAGCCTGGCTGAAATCAACACAATGAATTTTTATTATAGATGCTCGAATCTGGACCCTTCGGATATGGGTTCTAAATCTGGCTAAAATGACTAAGTCTAAAACACTTAACTTTGAAACCATTACGATATGGTGTAACAACTGTGGTGTGTACAATTATTTGCTTCTAACAGTTCTCTGTTCAACAGAGAATTATAATTATTCCCAATTATAATTCCCAGTTATAAGCTCTGCTCATCCTCAGTAATCTGCTATTTTTGATAAAGACATATTTTTATGGCTTAGCAGGTGATTATCCTACGAGGGTAGAAAAAATGGACAACCGTATAGGAAAAGAGCAAATCGAATAAGACAGATTTTAAGCTGTTGTCAAAAGAATCTTCAAACTCAAGTTTTTATAAATTTCAACTTCATATATTGTTTGTTATTCTGAACTGATGAAGGATAAGTCGCATTTTTATGCTAGAATATACCGAAATCAGGGGATTAAATTTAAAGCAGTAACAACCAGTAAGAGTGCTATATTCGGCCTGGCCGAATTTTGAAAGAATTTAATTCAACGAAATAGTTTTATTTATTTAAATTTTTAATTAATTTAGATTTTTCATTGAAGAACAATAATATAGAGTGAAATATAAATTGAAACAAGAGGAAATATGTGGGGAAATATATGGGCTGCAAGTTGTTTAACCGCTCCGGGCTCCATGAGTTCTAGCTACGCCACTGAATAAACAGTAGGCGTGGTCCTTATCTATTTTCAAAACAAAGTAACTAGATTAGTAGTTTTATTATTGTGTTCAACCTTATTTCCGTGGTAATAAATTTGTTTTCATGAGCTATACTCTATAAGTAGTGTAAAAGTGGGCGGACCGCACCCAGTTTTGCTATAATAATGTTTTTTTGGAAAATAAGTTGTTATGTGCAGTTTTATTCAGGAAGTTTATAATTCAACAATGTTTTGCCTATGTAACCTAAAAGAGGGTACATTAACGGATAATGCTATTCTATACCCAGGAATAAAACTTTGTTGTCATAACTTAAAAACGAACGGTGATATCACATTTCTAATAAAAAATAGGCGTAGTCGTAGACCGATTTTGCCCATTTTCAATACCAACCTGCAATAAGAAACAATATTTCTAATTTATGCTATCTTCTCCTGTGATCGTGATTTCAACAGACAGACAGACGGACAGACATGGCTAAATCGACTATGGAGGTGACGCTGATTAAGAATATATATACTTTTCTATATCTATCTGCTCTATCTCTATGCGTTACACATTTCGTGACAAAGTGAATATACCCTTATCCTTAAGGTGTAGGGTATAAAAAGATAGTACCAGATGAATATGTAAATATACAAGCGGGATTTGCCCATACATAGCGTATTCCTCAAATTCAACTTTAAAATTTTTATGAGAGAATATACCGAAATCAGGGGATTAAATCTAAAGCAGTTTTAGAAAGATAGTACCAGAAACATATTATTTACTTGAAGTAAATTACTTCGTAAACATTAAATAATTTTATCCCACACTAAATAATTTTATTATACCCTACACACAAGGTATGAGTGTATATTCACTTTGTGCTTCCGTTTGTAACGCATTAAAGGAGGCGTGACAGGTATAGAAAAGTATATATATTCTTGATCAGCGTCACCTCCTGAGTCGATTTAGCCCTGTCCGCCCGTCTGTCTGTCTGTCTGCCCGTCTGCCTGTCTGTGGAAATCATGATTACAAGAGAACAAATGGAGATATCGTCATTTGGTCATTGTTGTCACTCGGAAATAAAACATCTGGAAAGAGTCTATCGAATGAGTATCCAGAATACCTTGGTCTATTTTCAACGTAATTTCGAACTGTTTGTTGCAAACGTTGCATAAATGATGTCGATGGGGTTCCCAATTGTTCTAAAAACAAATAGTTTACATTTTATTTTAAATAAATTCGTAAAATAAATGTTTTAGAGGTAGCTAGGATGTTGTGTAGACCACAGTTCTAATTCAGCAACTTATGCTGTCGACGCAACGTCGGTCAACGACCAACGCCATTGACCGACCTTGTAAAGCCAGCTAAGGTATCACCAAGCTGCCGAATTGCTGGATAACGGCCATCACTGACCGTCGCTGCCATATATGCAGACGGTGCACTATTTAAAAACAGCCACCTTAAGCCATGCTTGTGCAGTGCCAACGTCGTTGACTGCCGTTTCCGCTTAGGCAGACGCAGCAACTAATTTTAAGTTTTATATAATCATTTATTTTTCGTTGTTGTTAAATAAAATTTGTTGTTTATTTTGTAAAAATGTATCGAATAAGTTATTATATAAGCATCAAAATTATCAATAAAAATGGGCAATCGTTCCACAAACTTCATCGAGTAACGTTTTGTCACCTTAATGGTTCAAGTACCAAACCTGTCTACAGATTAATAGAGTCGGTCCCAAGTACCGAATCTATAAATAGTCAATTAAAGGCAAAGCAGTTATTCTCACTTAGCTGCAGAGTTGGTTCAAGTACCAAATCTGTGTGCAACCAACAACTACAGCAATCAGGACGAACCAGTACCTGAACAGATGTAATGCTCTTTAGCCTGGCTGAAATCAACACAATGAATTTTTATTATAGATGCTCGAATCTGGACCCTTCGGATATGGGTTCTAAATCTGGCTAAATTGACTAAGTCTAAAACACTTAACTTTGAAACCATTACGATATGGTGTAACAACTGTGGTGTGTACAATTATTTGCTTCTAACAGTTCTCTGTTCAACAGAGAATTATAATTATTCCCAATTATAATTCCCAGTTATAAGCTCTGCTCATCCTCAGTAATCTGCTATTTTTGATAAAGACATATTTTTATGGCTTAGCAGGTGATTATCCTACGAGGGTAGAAAAAATGGACAACCGTGTAGGAAAAGAGCAAATCGAATAAGACAGATTTTAAGCTGTTGTCAAAAGAATCTTCAAACTCAAGTTTTTATAAATTTCAACTTCATATATTGTTTGTTATTCTGAACTGATGAAGGATAAGTCGCATTTTTATGCTAGAATATACCGAAATCAGGGGATTAAATTTAAAGCAGTAACAACCAGTAAGAGTGCTATATTCGGCCTGGCCGAATTTTGAAAGAATTTAATTCAACGAAATAGTTTTATTTATTTAAATTTTTAATTAATTTAGATTTTTCATTGAAGAACAATAATATAGAGTGAAATATAAATTGAAACAAGAGGAAATATGTGGAGAAATATATGGGCTGCAAGTTGTTTAACCGCTCCGGGCTCCATGAGTTCTAGCTACGCCACTGAATAAACAGTAGGCGTGGTCCTTACCTATTTTCAAAACAAAGTAACTAGATTAGTAGTTTTATTATTGTGTTCAACCTTATTTCCGTGGTAATAAATTTGTTTTCATGAGCTATACTCTATAAGTAGTGTAAAAGTGGGCGGACCGCACCCAGTTTTGCTATAATAATGTTTTTTTGGAAAATAAGTTGTTATGTGCAGTTTTATTCAGGAAGTTTATAATTCAACAATGTTTTGCCTATGTAACCTAAAAGAGGGTACATTAACGGATAATGCTATTCTATACCCAGGAATAAAACTTTGTTGTCATAACTTAAAAACGAACGGTGATATCACATTTCTAATAAAAAATAGGCGTAGTCGTAGACCGATTTTGCCCATTTTCAATACCAACCTGCAATAAGAAACAATATTTCTAATTTATGCTATCTTCTCCTGTGATCGTGATTTCAACAGACAGACAGACGGACAGACATGGCTAAATCGACTATGGAGGTGACGCTGATTAAGAATATATATACTTTTCTATATCTATCTGCTCTATCTCTATGCGTTACACATTTCGTGACAAAGTGAATATACCCTTATCCTTAAGGTGTAGGGTATAAAAAGATAGTACCAGATGAATATGTAAATATACAAGCGGGATTTGCCCATACATAGCGTATTCCTCAAATTCAACTTTAAAATTTTTATGAGAGAATATACCGAAATCAGGGGATTAAATCTAAAGCAGTTTTAGAAAGATAGTGCCAGAAACATATTATTTACTTGAAGTAAATTACTTCGTAAACATTAAATAATTTTATCCCACACTAAATAATTTTATTATACCCTACACACAAGGTATGAGTGTATATTCACTTTGTGCTTCCGTTTGTAACGCATTAAAGGAGGCGTGACAGGTATAGAAAAGTATATATATTCTTGATCAGCGTCACCTCCTGAGTCGATTTAGCCCTGTCCGCCCGTCTGTCTGTCTGTCTGCCCGTCTGCCTGTCTGTGGAAATCATGATTACAAGAGAACAAATGGAGATATCGTCATCAAACCTGGCTATACTTGTTATTGTCTATCATTAAAAACTCATTGGTATTGAAAATAGACAGAATCGGACTATTTCCACGCCTACTTTTTATAGTGAATATAAATTCATCCATGCTTGTAGTTCAATTTCTCAGCTTGAACAAAAAAATTTGCGGTTGAAATTGTTCATAAGTCCACTGCCTCTGACTAAAATAGATTATCAAAAATGGGCGTGGTCTGCCCACTAATTAAATAAAACTCGATTATAGGAGCACTAAGAGAGATATCTTCATCAAACTTGGCACGAATATTGTCTGTCATCACAGGCGCTATTTGAGATTGAAAAGGGAAAAAATTAGAACATTGCCACGCCTAATTTTTAAGTAAACGTGTATAGGGTATATGAATTTCGGGCAGGCCGAAGTTAACACTCTTTCTGGTTTTTTATTGTTGTTTCCTAATTGCTATTAAGTCATTTGCCACGGCGTCTGATTCCACAACCATATTCAAGCATTCTTGAGAATATATTTACTGACAGCACATCTGCGAACAGTGTGGGAACCACCCACAATAGCAAGCGAAGTGTAATGAGAGAACCTTTTTTTGCACTCCAGCCAACTTAACTTAATTAAACTATTAAATTGTAATAATATTAGTGTTATTATTATATTAGAAATTAATTAAATTAAAAGGTTAATTTATCCATTAAAGTATAATTATATTAGTATAAAATTATTCTATAATTTGAGAAGTAAGAACTATTCTGATTGAAGTGCGAGGTTCAGGCATCCACACTAGTCTACACCTTTTTCATATGTACTTCGGAATTTTCCACTTAGATTTCAGAAACTTCAGAATACTTTCTACTACTATTTATACTTCAGAATTTGCACTCCAGAAAATTTCATTTATACTACAGAATCTCCATTTGCACTTCAGAAAATTCCATTTATACTTCAGAATTTCCGTTTGCACTTCAGAAAATTATATTTATACTTTAGAAAATTCCATTTGCACTTCAGATAATTTAATTTGTACTTCAGAAAATTCCATTTGCACTTCAGAAAATTTTTAATACGTAGAAAGTATTTTATTCAGAATGAAAAACGGCTATCTGACGATAAGAAATATTTTGTAGGTTTACAGATTTAAACCAAATAATAAGATATCGTGATGATACTAATATCCTTAACTTATCTACCAACTCATTTGGATCATACCAATATACAGGGTGTGTCGCATAAGAGTGGTCAAAAGACTAGGGCGAGTAGGATGGGTCGAGACAAGAAAAAAATCGTATGGGAGGGGGGGGGGGGTCAATTTCCCCCCCCCCGTTTAGGCGGGAGGGTCCATTTTATAAAAATCCGACTTAACACCGAAAAAAATAATATTAAAAAATAATGGTTAGACCTAGATAATTTTTGCATGCTGATTTTTAAAGCCAAATATCCGCTTCTTAATATCCTTTTTAAATTAGGTTCCTATGTCAAACCGTTTTTTAGAAAATTAATGCCAAAGTTAAAATTTGGAAAAAAAATTTTTTTTTAAATTACGGTATTAAGTATAAATTTTTTTCCGACCATAAAATTCTCTAATCAATTCTAGAGAGAATGCTTCAAACCGGAAGGATCTAAGTTTTGTAGTTTCCGAGAAAAGTGCGAATTACGAACTAAACTCCTTCTTTTTTCCATATTATTGCACCACTAATAAAACACAAGTAGCCAAAAAATTTATATTTAAAAGGAAAGTATGCTTCGTAATTTTCACTTTTCTCGGAAACTACAAAACATAGATTCTTCGGGTTTTAAGTACTTCCTCTAGAATTGATTATAGAATTTTATGGTCGGAAAAATTTTTATACTTAATACCGTAATTTTTGAAAAAAATTGCGACCAAACATTTTTTTTTTTGAACTTTTTTCCCAAATTTTAACTTTGTCATTAAATTTCTCAAAAACTGTTTGACGTAGGAACCTAATTTAAAAAGGATATTAAGAAGCGTATTTTGGCTTTGAAAATCAGCAAGAAAAAGTTATCTAGGTCTAACCATTATTTTTTAATATTATTTTTTCCGGTGTTAAGTCGGACTTTTATAAAATGGCCCTTCCCGCCTAAACGGGGGGAAATTAACCCCCCTCTCCCATACGATTTTTTTCTTGTCTCGACCCATCCTATACGCCCTAGTATTTTGATCACTCTTATGCGAAACACCCTGTATATAGTTTGGCTTTTGCTTGTTAACATTCATTACACCGCTTTCCTTAGTTTGATTTTGTGAGGTAGACAATGGAGTTACGTCACTGAATAATGGCTTTATTATGTTGGTGTATTTGAAGCAAGGTTTATAGAAAGAAGGTTGCGTCACGAGCAGGTCCGTTATTTTTTTTCGTTTGACAGGGACGTCAAATGACGTCAATAAGTATTTGTATTTAAATTTTGTTTCGAGGCGCCTGCACACAGGTTATAACAATAATTTTTAATGTAAAATTTGGGTGATTGAATAATACCAATAATGAAGTGTTCTGTGAATTTTTGCAATAATGTTAGTGGTCAGGGTTTTCAAATTTCCATCAGTTGTTCGCTTATCAAAAATTTGGTGGGAGTTTTGCCAAAAACAATTCAAAGCCAAACATGCAGACAACTGCAGGATCATTTTAATGTAAATTGCTTTGAAAATGAGTTGCAAATTAATATGGGTACGTAAATTTATTATTTTTTCTACCTTTTAATTTATATAACGTGCACAAAATTAGGTTATGCTAAACGTAAAGTACTAAAGCTTAAGCGTAAAGGCTTAAGTTTTTGTTGGTTAATTATACAGTTTACATTTTTGCATAAAGTAATTTTTACATTTTTGCATAAAGTTACAGTAATTATACATTTTTACACAAATGAAAGGTCTTTTAAATGCCTTTCCACCGATACGAAGAACATGTAAGTATTTGGTATAGTAGAAGAGATACACTCTCGTAATTTCCAAATTTCAAAGGGATGTAACTCTGAAAATATACGAGAACGACAAGAAATGTTGCTTTTGTTGGAGTTACCGCATAAAACTACAACAACAAAAAAGCAAGAACAAAATCGGAGCGTTCGAGTAACATTAAACCTGTTCCAACTTTTCTTCATACGACTTGTCAAGTTTGTCATTTGTACCATGTGTTGTGACCCTAGTGATTTTAGAAATACTTATTGACGTAGATGCGCAGAACGAGACCACTTTTCTTTGTTTACTGGCGCAACCTTTTATTCTATAAACCTTGTTTTTGAAGGCTCTACTTCCCTTTGCTCGTTCATTGCTGTTAAAATTAAGTTTGTGAGCACTAGTATTTACTAAAATACTTTTGTAAACTTGTAGATCTTTATCGTCATAATTTGATGGTTCTTTGCTGAATAATAATTGAAGCAATCCGGGTGTAAAGTTCCAACTATTATCGGATATTATTATTTTATCATCGCGTAATGAGAAAGGGCTATTACCGATTCGCCATTTACCATCAGATCCCGTATGGGCCATATGTGGTATCCAATTGATTCTGTTGTTCTAAGTCGGAATAGACCATTGATTCTAGATTCTAGTAGATTTTTGATCGTCGCTTTGGTATCGAGTTCAGAGAATAACTTTGTTTCGGTTGATTTATTCACTATATCTTCCTCATCTTCTATTTGAGAGAAAAAGTCGTCGTCTTCATCGTCATTACTATTGGTAAGAGTTTCGTTTGAAAAATCGACTTTTCGTGCTTTAGCTGGAGTACTTGTTTTTACTTTTAGTGGTACCTTATTGTTTTTAATGTTATGCTTATCCTTATTATAATTTGTATTGGAGGGCTTGACTATTTCTTTTAGAGGTTTTGTGATGTGGCTAAATGTCCTTTCTAATTCATTCTCTAAATCTGCTTTTCCTAATTCTATATTCTTAAATTTCTGTTTTAATATGCGTCTAGTTTTGATAAGGTCTTTTAATATTTTCTCATCCATTTTAGCAACAACATACAATATATCAGATCAACTTTTGATCAACTTTGAACAGCTCTGAACAGCTTTTGAACAGCTCTGAACACCTTTTGAAGAGCTCTGAGCAGCTTATGATCCGCTTTTGATCAACTTTGAACAGCTCTGAACAACATTTCACCAGCTTTAAACAGTTCAGTTATATCAATGTTATCAGTTGAAAGCTAAGTAGCATACTAATATGAATATAGTATAATGGTAACCAACCATATTATAGATGAATGTAGGTCCACCATCAATTTGATCGTCTTTGCTTATTACAATAAATCCATTTTTATCTTTCCAACATTCTCCGCAAATATTTATAAATTTTGCATATGTCATATCTGTATATATATCCGACATGATCATTGTATATGTGCTTTATGTTCATCTCATCTTGCTTAAACATAATAATCATGTTTTTGTTCTATTGGAAATGCGTCCTGTATTGACATCACTTGTGCTAATTGTCTTAACTGTTCTGATGTTGAGCACCTAGAAGATGTGAGCAATAATCTAAGTTTTTTCTTTCGCCCTATTACTAGTTTTGAACTGTTTAATATTATTGCCTCATTAAAAAAGTCAAATTCCCATGGCATTGATGGCATTTCAAACAACATACTCAGAAGAGTTGCTTTTAACATAGTAGACATATTAGCACACTTGTTTAATGCTAGTTTTTTCACTGGTACTTTTCCTAGCGAGCTGAAATGCGCCATTGTCATCCCCGTTTTTAAAAAGGGTAGCAAAACAGATAAAAACAATTACAGACCGATTTCCTTGTTGTCATCTATTTCTAAAATATTTGAGAAAGCAATTAAGAGTACAGTTTTGGAATTCCTTCACAACTCAAACTTTTTCAGTGGGATGCAATTTGAATTTCGAGTAGGTTTTTCAACTGAAGATGCCCTTTTAAATTTCTGTTCTACCATATACAGTGGTATTGACGCCAATAAGAGTTGTGCAGGTCTTTTTGTAGATATTACCAAAGCATTTGATATGGTCGATCATAATATCCTCCTTAGCAAATTGCATAAAGCTGGGTTTCGTGGATTTATCCTTGATTGGTTTGAATCTTATTTAAAGAAGAGATATCAAAGAGTAAAAGTTAGGAATACTTTAATTAGCTCATGCACTATTAATTTAGGTGTACCGCAGGGGTCTGTTATGGGTCCGATCTTATTTCTAATTTACTTAAATTCTATTTTCGATCTATCTTATAAGGGATCACTGACTGCCTTTGCGGACGATTTAGGTATTGCTTATTGTGCGAACAGTCCTTTAAACTTAATTACTGATCTAAATCATGATTTGTATCTACTAAGAATTTGGTTTGCGAAGCACAAGCTCCTTGTTAGTAAAAAAACCAAATTGATGTATTTCAGTTTGTGTAAGCAACCGCCCCCTGATATCGACATTGTTTTCCACTCGCCAAAATGCGATAAATATAATCTATTCAGTAGGACATGTACTGTACATTGCCAATTTCCTTATAACGAAAGATTGTCTTGTGATCCGTCCTGTTTTATATTAGATGTGGTGGAACACTTTAAATATCTTGGTGCAACAATTGATCAAAATTTAAACTGGTCTGAGCATATCTCACAATTAAAACAATATTTTCTCTCTGCTATTCAGTACATTTTTAGTTTACGAAAGTACTGTTCTATTAGTTTGCTTAAAACAATCTACTATGGCTTATTTCATTCCCAGTATGGGATTAGTTGCTGGGGAGGAGCCTATCGTAATCAACTACAAAAACTTGCTGTCTTACAAAAGTGTATGATAAGAAAAATCTTCAATGCGAATCGTTCGGTGCACTCTATGGAGTTTTTTCGACTTCTACATGTTCTTCCCCTTAGACATTTATACTGTTATAAAGTTTTAGACATTTTTTTCATCAGAAGTGGTAACTTGCTTAGCCATATTCCTAATAATCGTAATCTACGTAGTTATGCTTTACAAAGGGTCGCTGTACCTAATTTTCGCACTTCAGTTTTTAGAAACTCTTACTCAGTTATGTCCTGTAAGCTATTTAATCAACTTCCTAGAGAAATGAGGGCATTACGCAATAGAACTTCTTTCTTGAGGCGAATTAAGCTTTGGCTACTTGAACATGACCATAAAGAAATTGAAATCTTGCTGCAATTTACTTCTTAGTATAATTTTTTTAATTTTAACTAAATCTCTCCTCCAACTTTTTTGGTTTTTTTGCCTTTTTGTTTTCGTTGTTTAAATTCCTATAATCTGCTGCTCACTCCGGAATTTTTAATCTTATTTTTAAGCTTGATATGACATTAACACTATATGTACAAGTTATAAGAATGTCACTACTTTATTCTCTATATTTTAAGATTTTATGTTATCTTTAGTTTTAGTTTATCATTTTGTATATAGAGAATACTGAATAAATGAAATGAAAATGAAAAATGGTTTTATTAAACGCTTTAGATATTCATATTTCGGTTGATATAATGATTTTGAGTACAAATATATGTTGGCAAACTTTAGTCCATTTGGACTTTCTATCAAACTTAACATGACATTAGTCTTTCCGCAATTTGATTGTCCCACAATCGAAGACATCGAATTGAGATCGGCAGAAGGGAACTGTGTCTGAGTTTCATCGCATTATTAGTAACAAGATTCGTCTTGCTTGACGAACCGCATTTTAGCTAATGATATAAATAAGCAATAATCACACCTTTATATTCATTTATATCGAAACAGTTCAATTGGAGAGTTATATAAAATGGTCATCCTTTATACAAATAATTTCAGTCTATATCAACCAGTAATTGGAAGAGGTCTTTTAAATAAAGCTATAAATTCTCTACCAGTTGAACTTTATTTACCAGGCTATCAATTTTGTGGCCCAGGAACTAAACTAAAAAACGCTTAGGTGATAAAGGAATCAATCCACTGGACGCTGCATGTAGAGAACAAGACATTGCTTATAGTATAATAATACACAGAACTTGGTTGAGCGTCACGAAGCAGATAAAATATTAGCTGAAAAGGCGTGGCAAAGAGCAAAATCAAACGATAGTAAATATAGTGAGCGAATAACGCATGGATAGTAGCCAAAGCAATGAAAGCTAGTCAAATTCGGTATGGGAAACAAGCTAAATAAGAACATTAAGAAAATAAAGAAAAAGGTGAAAAGATGCTGTGCAAAGAAATTTTTTACAAAAACTTAAAAATGCATTGAAAATTATCAAGCAACGAAAAGCAGAAGATATCCTTAATGCTATTAAAATGGCACAAGGTGTAATCAAAAAGTCTTTTGGGAGAAAAAAATCCATGATAGATATCCACTACGTAATGACAGGCCGGACAGAAGAGGTGGTGGAGTTGTTATTTTCTATAAATGTTATCTCAATGTTGATGTAGTTGGCAAGTCGCATGGATCTAATGTAGAATTCTTGAATATTAGAATATGCAACTCCAATTACAAAATCCTTGTCGCTTGTGTGTACAATCCCAACCGTAACAACTGTCTTGAACCCATTTTCAGTAATTTTCAAGAGTCGCTTTTTGACTACGATTATTATATAGTATGTGGTGACTTTAACATAAATATCCTGTCTCCCGATCCTACTACTAACAACTTCCTTGGTAACCTGAACACTGTTGGTCTAGAGGTCGTAAACTCATGTGTGCCTACTCGTTATGCAACCAATGCTAGGCCCAGCCTACTTGACATATTTGCTGTGTCTGACCTGAATCTTGTTTTGTTCTGTGACCAAACCACGTTCCTATCTGACCACGATCTTATTTTCTGTACTATTAATCTTAAATTGTCGCCAACTGTTGAACCTGACCATTTTGTTTTTCGGGACTATAAATCTATTGACCATAATTCAATGTTCCGTGACCTGTCCTGTATTGATTGGTCGATGTGCTGGCACTCTATCTCTGTAGATGACAAATTAAATTTCTTTACTAGTACTGTTTTAAACATTCTTGACCGGCATGTACCTCTCCGAAAAGTGCAAATGAGAAACCGTGAAGTTCCCTGGTTTACTAATTCGGTTAAGCGTGCACTTATAGAAAAATACAGAATGCATCGTATATGGAAAAATAACAATTCAATTATAAACTTTCAAAATTACAAGAAAGCGAGAAATCTTGCCACAGCCGCAGTAAGAAGTGCAAAATCAGTTTTTTACAGGTCAAAGTTAGATGCCTCCTTGCCAACAAAAAAGCTCTGGAGCAATCTAAAACAAATTGGTGTATGCAATAACACCAGCACGCGTTGTGATATAAACCCTGACGTACTAAATAATTACTTCATAACTAACTCTGTTAGTGACTCGTCTTGTGTTTCCAATCATATGATTTCAAATAATGGTTGCAACGGATTCCAATTTGTGGCAGTTGGTATTTCAGACTTATTTAGATGTGTATCCAAAATTAGGTCTAATGCCATTGGATACGATATGATACCGATACAATTTCTTAAGTTAATTTTAACGCATGTAGCGAGTCCTTTGGTACATATCATAAATCACTGCTTCACTACATTAAATTTCCCCAAAGTATGGAAGCTTGCCATAATAACCCCTGTACCTAAGACATCAAATCCTAGAACTCATAGCGATTATCGTCCGATTAGTATCCTCTCTTCAGTATCTAAAATTATGGAAATGCTAATGGCTGAGCAAATAACAAAATATATAAATGATAATAATATGCTATCACCGCTACAATCGGGTTTTAGACAAAAGCACAGCTGCTCGACCGCAATTCTGAAAGTGCTGGACGACATACGGATACCTTTCGACAATGGCCATCTCACTCTCCTCTGCCTGCTTGATTTCTCCAAAGCTTTTGACCATGTAGATCACAATATACTATGTCACAAACTTAGTATTTATTATAACTTTTCTTCGAACGCAGTTCGACTGATGTACAACTACCTTTCTGATAGGTACCAAAGGGTTTGTGTTAACAATTCTTATTCGACTTTCCAGCAGACGAAGAGTGGA
The DNA here is from genome assembly GCA_949629155.1 of Myopa testacea. NCBI lineage: Eukaryota > Metazoa > Arthropoda > Insecta > Diptera > Conopidae > Myopa > Myopa testacea. The sequence goes on from OX451347.1 coordinate 32,390,120, forward strand.
GTCCCTCAAGGTTGCATTCTTGGTCCACTCCTTTTCAGCATGTTCATTAATGACATTTTCTCTGTAACCAACAACGTTACAATTCATGCCTATGCTGATGACATGCAAGTCTACCTGTCACGACCAACCTTCCTTTTGGAGGATCTGGGAGCGAGAGTTAATGAGGACCTATCATCCATAGGTAAATGGGCCAAGAAAAACAAGCTAATGCTAAACCCCTTAAAGTCTTCCGTTCTGCCTATCTCTAAATCTGCTGTAAAGACCTGTGACTTACCTGACATAATCTTAAACGGCACTAAATTGGATTTTGTTTACAAAGCAAAAAATCTTGGCTTTGTCATTAACACTAAACTAACTTGCATAGACCACATAAGCTTAATTATTAAAAAAATCTATATGAAACTGAGGAATCTAAGGAGATCTGCTTATTTCATCCCAATGACTACTAGGAAATTACTGGCTGTACAAATGATAATTCCTTTAATAACATACTCCGAAAATGTATACTGCAAACTTGATTACTCATCTAAACAGAGGCTGCAAGTTGCATACAATAATGTTACCCGTTATGTCTTTGGACTACGCAGGCTAGAGAGTGTTTCTGCTTATAGTAACCAAATCCTTGGTTGTAGCTTGTTTAACTATTTAAAGGCGAGAAATTGTTTGTTTCTCTTTGAATTAATCTACACAAGAACTCCTGATTACTTATTTGAGAAACTTAACTTCTGCAGATCGGCTAGGTGCGCTAGTTTCATTGTTCCATGCCACAGGTTTCTTGCATCCGGACGATTGTTTTACGCCAGCGCGATTCAGTTGTGGAATTCATTACCAGTAGAGATAAAGCGAACTACTAATAAGAGCATTTTCAGGCAACTAATTTTCCAATACTTCTCATAATTTCTCATTTTCCTCCTATTTATCTACGATCTATATTCCTAGCTATCCTGATCCCTGTTTATCTATTATATGTTTTCTTAAGATATTTATACTTTCTAACCATACACGGAACCGATATATCTACCTCACTTTTTATTTTTAAATGTATTTAGTTAGTTAAGAATCAAATTTGTAAATCTTATGTAAAATTATGTACCCGTTGAGTATGCATTAAAAAGAATGTTCTCTTATGTGCTACAAGAATAACTAAATAAATAAATAAATAAAAAAATAAATAAAAATATTCTACGTGTTATACGAATTCCCAAAGTAGAAGGTTTTCTACCACTAGTACCTCACTAGTAACAGCTCTTGGAGCCGTTGGTGGTTTAGCATCTGGTGGTGCCGCAATCGCGAAAGCAATTAATGAAGCCAACTCTGCAAGAAAACAATTGAAAGAAGCAAATCGACATAATCAAACTATGGAAGCAATTGCTATTGGTAAAGGCTTGTATCTTAAACCCTACAAAAAAGTATTGGGATTATGTTATAGCCCTCAACCAAAAAACGTTTGAAGAATCTACCCAACAGAGCCCTCAAAAATAACGACCTGATGAAATATACAACGGTTCTACCACACTTTAGAGGTATGTTTATGCTAGATACCTTACCAAAGCATCCTCATCAACAAGAATGTGGGATCGTTAATCTTGATAGATCGGAGGGACCTGGTACTCATTGGGTAGCATATTATAAAGATAAGAATCAAAAGTAATATTTTGATAGTTTTAAAAATTCCGACACAGTAACGTTCTCCATCCTTAACAAAAATTTCTAAAAGTCCGTTGAGATAAGAAAAAGAACAACAGCAACGACATAGCAAAACTACTACCCAGCCATCTGCATCTATTCAAAGTACGAATTTGAAATTCGTGTTTGTGGTTTGTGTCTTCGCTATTTACGAATTTAACTATCAAAAACGCGAATTTAACTTCACGCACTTCTTTGTATCTAGGTTTAAACATAATCTGGCCTCTACAGCTTTGGAGACTTTTAAAAAATATTGGACTTGGGCGTCAAAGATCTAGAAATGTTAACCTAAATCCCAACGACTTTAGCGAACTCCTTTCGACGAATCATACTAATGCCCCAAAGATCATGTCAATGCTGTTGTGAGTAAATTGTACGCTGTGTTACGTAATTTCCACTATGCAGCTAATTATCTTCCAGAAGAAACCAGAAGGATTGTTTGCAACTCATTTTGCCCATCATAACGTACAGTGAATTAGTGTTCTGTAACTTTGATTCTGCATCGTTGAATAAATTGAGGGTCTTATTCAATAACTTGACTAGGTTTGTTTGTGGTCTAAGACGCTTTGATCGACTCGGTGTTCGGAGACACGCTCTCATAGGTTGTGATCTCTTTGACCTTATAAATTATCGAAACTGGAAACTTTGGAAACTCTAATCGATTATGTAATCTAATTGTTCCAAAGTTCAACTACCTCAGCACGGGGAGACTATTCTTCGTCAACACTGTCAAGCTATGGAATAATCTACCAAATAGGCTAAGGACTATCGCGGAAGAGAGTGCTTCCAGGAGTCTTGCTAGAGTGCTTTTATTGCAGCTCGCATAATTATCATTTAAAAACGATTGTTCCAAAACTATTTGTGATTATTATACTTTATTAATATTTCCGATACGGGGAAAATCCGATCCCCCGTAGAAGTAGCAAATATGTCATAACATTGACCACTGACACACTTGACCCCTACAATCCGGCCTTGCAACAAATACTAAATCAAAAAATTCCACCCGTACATAGAAAAAGTATGAAGGAGAAAAAAATAATAGCGTATATTAACAGCACGCTGATAGACTAAGGGCCAGTTTTTCAGTGCTCGGTTATCGTCGTTTCTCAGTTAACCTCCGTTTAAACGACACATTGTGTTTTTCAGTACAAGTTTAAACGGCGTTTAACCGGCCAATATAATATAATAGTTAAACTCCGGTAAATTTATCTTTTTAATAGATAAAAAAACAGCGGTTTCTTCGAGTACAGACATTTACCTTTGTTCAAAACTATGCTAATAATTTTGTTTATTTGCACCAGAACAGCTATTCCCTTTGTAAAAATTAAAATATTGACAGGTGCTGCCAAAATAGGTTGAAACATCAACTTATAGTAACGAGTATATGCTAAATACAGGTTGCATTTAGATAAATTCGCTATGAAATAAAGATAAGATACGTTTAACATAGATAAGTTAAACTCGCAATGTAAAACTCAAATCTCAGTTAACTTTTATTTGGCGTTTAACTAAACGCCGTTTAAATGAGCACTGAAAAACTGACCCTTAGGAAACTAGTATAACTGGCCAAGAATCTGCAGAGGACTATAGGCCGATATGCCTATCTTCCTTTGTCCTAAAAACTTTCGAGCGCATTTTGGATAATGCCATGAGAAATGGTCTAAATATGGACTCATCTGATCATATCAACATGCCCATCTTAAGAAAATCCTACGGAAACGGCACTAAACGAGGTAGTACGCACTGTTGAGCGTAGTCTCTACTTAAAAACTTCACAGTGGCACCCTTTCTGGACATAGGCGCTTTCAAGAACGTCACTCTAGAAAATATTCAGGACCGCTGGAGACTCTAAGAATTGATGTAATCATTCGTAACTGGATCTCAACCCTACTATGTAAGCTTGAAGTAAGTTCAAGTATCGTGTGGTGGACTTCAGCTAACCACATATATTTAACGGCGCATTCCACAAATCTATCACAGCTACTTTGGTTCATGGTTATTAATGCCATTCTATCTAAGCTTAACATTGAAGGAGTAAGTCGCATCCTCTCCGTAAATCGCTACCAAAGAGAGCTGATGATATTTACCACGTGAACCAAAATCCCTTCATTCAGGCATTCAAGTAGGTAAAAATATTCTGCAGCAGCTATCATTGGTTCAAACAACTTCTGGAAATCTAGTATCAATGATAGCATAATTATACAATCGGATGAAGCAGTAATGAGACAGACTACTTAAGAGCGGTCGTCAACTTTTTTCACTAATTCCAAGCTATTTTTCCTTCAAAGCCTGTGTAGCTGCCCAAATCTCTACCTCTTTTAGGGGAGTTATATATAGGAGTCTTATATATTTGAAAGAATTACTTAAAAATGGCCACCGTCAGATAGAAGAGGATTTCAGGCTCCAAAATATCTGAACAATTATGGCTATCTTACGATTTTGAGAGGACTACCTACATCTTGTCCAAGATCAAGAAAGATATTTCTAAACTAATCGCAGTGTTGATCTACACCAGCTTACGACAAAAACCATAACGTTTTCTTGGGGAAAGATAGTATAGTAATTTTTAATTTTCTCAAAAACTCAAGTGATTTTCAAAGGCTTCTTTTGAAAGTAGCTTAATTCCATTGAAAGTTCTGCAGAGTTTTCCGATCTCTGCACTGATGTCTTATCTGGACTATATGGTGGATGCCTCAAAACTTCCCAATCAAACTCCTGCAATTGAGAGGTCATCATAGAAGTGTGTGGTCGGGCGTTGTCATGATGGAAGACAACACCTTTCCTATTATTCAATTCTGATCGTTTTCTTTCAACTTCTTGACGGCATCTCTCTAGTTGCTCGTAGTTATCGTACGGGACCCATTTTTCATGACTGATTACGACACGTTTAAAAAATGGATCGATTTCATTGCGTTTTAGCAGCGTATCGCAGATGATAATTCGGTCTACCTTACTTTACTCCCTTTCTCGTAATAATATTGCAATTTGAAGCGCAACTTTTCTCCATTTTCAAATGCAAAAAAACTTTCCAACCACTACACCAATTTCGATGCTTACACTCTGAAAGTAATGGTTGAAATGTCACCTTTCCAATTAGCGTTTAGCTGCGGTAAGTGTTGCCAGAGTTATTTGCAATTGACCCCCATCGGTTACCCACCAATATTTAAGTAAATTATTAAAGAAATTGCGACCAATATTTTTCCTCCATTTTTCCCCTAAATTTCATATTTGCCATTTATTTTTCTAAAACCATTACTTATTAAAAAGGAAGAATATCAGGATAGCATTAAAATTCTGTTGAATACAAAGGTAAGGTGTATAAGTTTTGGGATTTAACTTTTAACAGGGTTAAGATGTTTACTTACCAATGATTTTATTCCATTGATCAATATGATCAGTGCCAGGAAATAAAACTCCACCTCGAATCATTTCACCCATTATACATCCAACAGACCAAATATCAACATTTTCAGTATATCCCATTCCTAAAATAACTTCTGGTGCTCTATAATAGCGAGTTACAACATATGGTGTCATCATAAATGTGGTACCAGCTGTTCTCGCCAGCCCAAAATCTAATATTTTTAATGTACAATCAGCTTTAACTACTATATTTGATGGTTTTAAGTCCTGCAAAAAAAAAAATAGAAGTTAATATCACAAAAATACCATTTCATATTAACAGGAATTAAAAATCCGGATTTTTTGGCTTGAAAATGGCATTTATTTGATTCCTCGTGCTCTGATGTACATAACGCTAGTTACACCATCTGTTATCTAAATCCGCATTATTAATTCCTACACCTATTATATATTCTAAACAAATTATATCTATCTCGAAATATACACATATTAAAATAAGTCAGCGAAATTGCCAATCCAATTTAGAACTACATTACATCACTAAAGTATTAACAAAGAGTTAGTACCCTGTATATACGTATATATGTATGTATATAAGACGAATCGAGTCGTGTTAAGAAAAAATCGTTTAGGAAGTGGGCCAATTTCCCTCGTTTAGGCGGATGAGAAAATTTCCTAAAAAACGACTCCAAATCTCAAAAAATAACGGGAATACTTACTATTGCGAGTATCAATCAAGGATTGGCAGGACAAAAGTCGTGTGGGTCCGATCAATTGTTGATTGTATTATGCTATTTCGCAATTTACGAATTTAAGTTCTGTTGTGAACACCAGGTAAGTAAATACTGGCATACTTACTGACATAGGCTACAATATAATAGTGAAGCTGGGAAGTAGCGAAGCAACACTACACGTATGACCACATTCTGTGGACTAGATGAAACCAGAAATTGAAATTTGAGACTGTCGAAAGGGGCAGAAAATATCACCAAATTAATTAGTGCCCGAATTCGTAATAAATAAATGAATCCAAAGATATAAAAACGCATCTTTGGAAATCAAGGTAGGTGGTCAGTTGTAATTAAGACTAAAAGTTGTGCTCAATAGTGATCAGTTGGAACACAATCAGAGAGTTTAGATTTACAGTGACAAATAATTTTAAGTGACATTTAAAGAATAATATGAATAAATGTCGAAAAAATAATAAAGGAGTTGACAAGGAATCATTAAAATGAGGTTTAGTTAATATTCCCAAGTCTCGGCACAATAGGACGACATCTTCACGGAAATTCACAAATCATCGTTAGAATACACAATAATGACATTATTACAAGTATATAATAAAAGCGAACGTATGTTTGTTTGTTTAAAAAGAATGATCTTAAGAACTACTTAACCGATTTCAATCCGGTTTTCGATATTTTATTTCGATTATTAGTGGGCGTTTAGGATACTTCGACTATTTGATGTAGTATAGAAGGGTATGTTCTGGGCCAACTAAGCTCCATGAAGCTATGAAGTGCTATGTGTTAGAGTTAGAAAAGGCTAAAGTATGTGTGAAAGTGAGGGAGATAGTTTGAAGGGAGATGGAGGGAGGGAGGATGAAAGTGTGACAATAGTTGGCATGTGAAATTGGGTGTGCCCGGAAGTTGGCGCGACAAATGTGCGCGTGGGAGGATGTGGGCGTGAGGGAAGTGGATGTGACTACTGTGGGCGTGGAAAAACTGACAGACAGACAGACATACATACAAACGAACATACATACATAGCTCGGCGTGCTGATTGTTGTTAGTGTTGTGTGTGCCTCTCTGCCGTGCCAGTAGTTCATGTCTCCAAGACAACCTCGACGAATCGTGCACGACATATGCCCGTGCTTGAGGACGTATGTAAGACTAGCCTACAGTGATCATCGACGAAATTTTCATACAAATGTGATTTTTTCTTCGAAGACAACGTACGAAAATGTCGTCAATGTTATCTTGTTTATTATATTGTATACGAATTCGTACGAACATATTAATATTAAGTCGAGACCTGCAAGACAATTGCTGACGACAAATAGGAATTGTCTTGCAGGACATCATCGACGACAATGTCATCACGAAGCTTTGATGTTGATGAATAAGGATGAAGAATGTTAATGTGTCGCAATTTTAAAAACGAGTCCACGAGTTTTTTACCGGGTTCGGAAATGCTCGCTCTTGCTCGCTCGCACTCGCGAGGAGGAGCGACAAAAAAATTTTCATGCGCTTCCGCTCGCTCGTGCTCTCGAAAACAAACGCTCTTTCGAGAGCGAGCTGGAGCGAAAAAGAGCGAGCAAGAGCGAACATTTCCGAAGCCTGGTTTTTTATGAATATTTCGATGGACCAGATACTTGTACGTGCTATATGTTGAAGAATGAAATCTTACGAACAAATAAATTAATGTTATTATATTCTAAATTGAAAAAATAAAAAGAATCTATTTTTAATTTTTAAATTATTTGTTTATTTATATATTTAAATATTTATAATACAAAAGTATTTCACATTTGGTAATACATTACAGTGTTTAAGGAAAGTCCACCAGCACCTCCAAACGAAAGTCATCGCTATCTTCCTTTATTAGTTTACACATATAGTACGCTCCGTTTGAGAATTCTTGTATTGTCTCATTGCTGATGTTGTTAAATCTTTGCGGTAGAAAAATGATACTGTCTTCCAATTCCACTAGAACTCGATCTCCATACCTTGTTTTCGTTTTACGCACATTTTTAATAGAATATGATTTATTCGGTTCCATATCTTTAACTGGTTATATGGTTTTCTGAACACTGTTGTTCTGATTGAAGTCTTCCATAGCAGCTACAGAAAAAGTTGATCATCCGTGTCGTTTTGGATTAATGTCCGTACTTGTTTTTCTAAATTTTCTTGGTAGGTAATAGGTAGTGTAGTAAGACTAACTGAAGAGCTCTAAACTGCATCGATTGAAAGATTAAAGAACTACATACAACTGAATATATGTATGTAGCCAAAGAAAATATTATTTATGGCAAGAAATTTAGTTTTTCAGTTCAGTTTGTATGTAGAACTTAAAGAACCCAGTTGAGAGAGAGAGAACTTCATCAACAACAAAATGGATATGAAGAAAGATATTACAATGAAAGAATGATCAACAAAGAAGATGCAGTATGCAGTGGTGAAAAATCTAATCAAATCATTCAAGGAGTTATAATCATTAAGGAGGGTTATTTCAAATAGCTCTTCAGCATCATAATCATCATCATCATTTTCACCGTCAGCATCATCGTCAAAATCATATACATACCTTATAATAAAGGGTCCGCTATCTAACGTTTTTTTTCAACTAGTGCTTATTTCGTGAATGGTATCACTTAGCTCATGTCTGATTTGACAGATAATTAGTTTTATCCTTCCGCTGAAATGGTTGTGTATACGCTTGAACAACGCTGGGAATTATTGCGACATTACTTTGAAAATCCGATGCCGATTTTGCCAAAAAAATCATCTTTTCAGATGAAGCTCATTTTGATCTTGGCGGGTTGTAAACAAGCAAAATTGTAGCATTTGGGGCACAGAAAACCCGCACGCATGCATTGAAAAGCCGGTGCACCCAAAACGAGTCACTGTTTGGTGCGGATTTTCGTCCAGAGGCATAATTGGGCCATTTTTCTTCGAAAATGAGCAAGGAGTGGCCGTTACAGTCAATGGCGATCGTTATCGGGCCATGTTGAAGAGGAGGATATTGGCAACATTTGGTTTCAACAGGACGGCGCTACGTGCCACACAGCCGAAGCTACACTCGCATATTCAAAAAAAAAAAAAAAGTTATTTGGCGGACCCTATACAAATAATAATATTGTCTATGCATTATTATACTAAAAATAACACTCAATTTCATTTAATGTTTTTTTTATGCATGTTATGTTTTTTGTTAAACTAAACAGTAAACTTTATTTCGCCTGAAATGAAATTACAAAGGAATTTTAGACATAAATGGCCGCAGTTAAACAAATTATAATCTTGGTGTTGAGTGTAGTTGTAACGTATTCCATCATCTAAATATTGGATGATTTCATGCGGTGGTTGCAAGTTTCCAAAACTATTCTTCTAGTTTCCTTCTAGTATATTTCTTCTGCTGCTTGTCTTCATAATATGCCACCCAATGAGTACCAGGACCCTTCGATGTATTGAGATTGACGATTCCATATTCTTTCTTTCTAAGGACTTTTTCTTACCACAGTACAAAATGTTTACATACAACACTTAGCGCAGCTGAAATTTTCGAGCCAAGGATCGCTCGAGGTAAATATTCATAATTAATAAATTATGTTTATGAGAGCAAATGCCAGCGTAAAGCAAGCCACCCTTGAGTAAATATAAAAAGTAATAAAAAACAAAAAGGAGTGCTATCGTCAAGCACCCTTGTCAGTCCAATGGCGTTCCACGCTGAGCAACTTTTGCTGAGGTCGCCCTGGTTAGGTTTCAAATAGGTTCAGTAGGGTTATAGGATTAGTTCTCAAAAGGAAAAAAATTTAAAAGAAATAAGATTTGTAGTAGATATAAACAAGAATAATGCAATTTAATTCAAACTAAAAATGGAAACATCAAAAATAATATGAAACCAAAATTAAAACCGAAAGTAACTTTAAACTAACGTGAACTCAATTTAAATCGAAAGTAAATTGATAAAAATAGAAACAAAAAAAATTAATTTTTAAAGAACAAATGTTAAAATGATGTGTTGAAATGAATGAAATAAACGGCAGTTATAGCCATTTGCGTACGTGTGTAGAAAGTAAATATATTTAAACATTGTTGAAATATATTTGATTTCCTTCTACAAAGTTATCAATTATCGTAATCATTTATCGAAAAAATTGCAAAGTCTAAAACGCTGAAGTCGAGACAGTTGTATGCAATTTTAATTTCTCCGGAGTTTATATTGGCCAGCGAATGACCGCAGCTAGAAAACAACGCTAAACCACATGGATAAATTATTAAAAAGGGATGAAATGATATAACTATATCGAAATTGTTATAAAAGGAGCAATAAAATTAATAATCAAAATTATTTTGAAAGCATTAATTATAAGTTAGATTAATTAAAGTTAATTAGAAAGCAGAAAAATAAAAATATATGCATATATCATGGGGAATTATCAAGTATCGGCGAACAAAGTATTTTCATAGTAAAATAAAAACACATATGTATGTTAGATATAATGTAGCCAACTACCAAGTTCATATTATTAATGCAAGCACAGCACTTTGCTTGGTAAGCCGGAAGCTTTAGTCAAGCTTTGTTTAAACTAACTTCAACTTCTAACTTCAAACCATAGCGCTTTGCATTGGAATGGATTGTGGAAGCTAACTCTAAGTAGCAAGCTCCCAAACCATAAAAACACTTGGCTTGGAAGAACAAACGATGAGAATCCAAACGCGGAAGGTATAATTGGGAACGATTTTCTTCCGCGTATTGATATTGTAAACATCACCATTTAGATATTGTGAATTAACGAAAATTGTGACACACGACACCGAACCCACTTTGGTTCGGTCGACGGGTGTGTCAACCGACCCAACGTGGAAACAAGAAAAGATTTCAACGGGAGTCTGAGAGTGTACATAGAGCGACGAAGTCGTCTTAAAGTCGCGGTTAAATAATAGTGTTACAAAAGTAGTGTTAAGAAGCAAAGTGTCGTGATTAAGTAAATTTATAATTTAGTAATTGTAACAACAATAGTGTAACAAAAGTATTGTTAAGAAGAAAAGTGTCACTAAAAATATAAGAGTAATCATATTTAAACAAACGTGTGAACTCAGAAATAAGTGTATAAAAAGATCAAATAGTGTCACTATAATATAATAGAAATTATTCAATAAAAAAGTTAAGCGCGACCAAGCAAGCTTAAACCAACGTGTAAAGTGAAGTGTAAAAAATTGAAAAGAGGTAGGAGGAAATGAAGCAATGTAAATCGTACTACAAAGTGTTTAATTTAAAAGGGACGATAGGCTTAAGTGTAAGAAGACCACCCCGAGAACACCACAATATTTTGGCGCAGCCGGATTTTCGAGCCGAGGATCGCTCGATTGAGGAAAAAGTAAGTAAAAATAATATACGAAAATAAATAATAAGAGTAGTAGCTAGTAGCTAGTAGTAGCTTAGAAAAAATTAAAAAAGTGAAATAAGGAAGTGAAATTAAGGAAGTGAAATTAGTAGCTCAGTAAAAAGCAAAAAAGGAAAAAAGCAATTAAATAATAGGAAATAAAAGTGAAAAGGATAGAATTACAAGATAATTAAAATATATTATATTAACATTTTATATAGAACATAAAATAACTTTCAGCCTGAAAGTTTCAGGTTAATAAGGTGTTTCCATAAAATGGTTTTTCCAGGTTTTTGGAATAAACTGTTTTAAGTCCCAAAACCACTCGTAAACTGTTTTAACTCCCGTGAAATTGTTGTTGCTATTCCAGCGCTAAACCAAAATGCGTTTGGTTTTTAGCCTCAGTTTTTAGTTTGCAAGTCTGTTTCGAAGTTCGGAATTGCAGACACACTATCTTTCTCCTTTTCTAGTGCCAATAAGTTAGAAAGAGATAATTTATGTCACCAAACTATTCTGCCAAATGCCAAAAAAAACACGACATACTGAGAGGAATTTGTTATTTATGATGTACGATTTTTCGCTTTCCCAATTCTGTAAACTTTCGAATTTCATCACCATACCAAAATACATTTCAACAATTTTGAATATTATTATTTTATTCACTGTATTATAAATTAAAGCGATGCACAATTTTAAAATAGCTACGTAAATATACAAACAAAACAACAGGTGTTTATTTCTTCTTTTCGGTTTGACAGCCCGGACCGGATTATGTATGGAAACACTAGATCAGCTGATCGATTTTCGAACACCTTAACCGGATTAAATATTTTTATGAAAACAGGCTATAAATGTCATCGGTTTCATCAAAAGGATGTCAGCGTAAAGCACGGCAACCTTGTCTGTCGAATGGCATTAGCTGGGCATTAGTATCTAAGCGCTGAAATGAATGACAGTAACTGTCTACAACAATGTACTACATGGTAGTACATGTCTCTTGCGATCGTGGCGACCATCGGGTGGTGAGGCTTAGTACTTATCGGACTGCCCTCTTATGTCAGAGTCTGCAGAAACTTCTGCTGCCGTTCTTATGTAAACACAATGGTCCACCTTGTTGTGGAAAGATTTGGCTCCAGCACATTATGCTAATGTCAATTAGAAGTGGTTCAGTGACAATAATATTCACTATGTTACGAAAGACATGAACCCACCGAATGTATCAGAGTTGCGACCAATTGAGCGATTTTGTGCTCTAATGAAAGCTAATCTGCAGAAAATGGGTACATCTACAATTTCTGTCGCGGAAATGAAAGTCGTGTGGCGAAAAGCATCCACTAAAGTAAATGAAACGGTTTTACAAACCTTGATGGAGGATCTTATAAGGTAAGTTCAAAATACGGACAACAGTTCATAAAATGACTTTATAATATTGATACTGCAGTAATGTATTTAAGTATTGGTAAAAACAGAAATTTGAATAAACTGAAGAATACAACATAGTGAGAATTTTCAATTTTGCAATACTTTCTGTACTTGTCCTTGTAATCTATAGTATAAGTTAACTTTTTTACACTAAATAATGAAACGACTTGTTTCGAGAGTATTTACAGACTGCGCTTTATTTTCCTTTTTTGGGATATTTATACCTTATTTCTACGTGTGATAAGAAGTTTACTCAATCTTGCGTGGGAAAGGATCTCTTCTTATCGCTTACAATAACAAACAGATATTCCTTTAAAATCCTACAATAACAATGTTACAAATATTCCTAAAATAATATGCTGGGACAATCTTAATGATCCTAAAACAACATTAAGATAACTCATTCTTAACTCCTCCCTCCTAAAATCGATTGTCCTCAATCGTTTTAGAAAAGGTGTAAATTCTTAAGTTTGGTACTGTAACCTGTGGATTCTGTAGATCTTATTAATTTTGTTGTGTTGTCTCCATCTGATTTAATGTTATGTAATGTTTAGCTGAGTTTTTGGTGTGAACAATATTTGTGTCCATGCTCCATAAATGATTTTGTCGCATCTTTTATTCGGACGTCTGAACACTTGAACATGTGATGAGGTAATTTCTGCATAAGGATTTTCCAAGATTCTATAAAGTTGCTTATTGGGTGTAATCGATTAAAGTTCCATTTAACTAAAAAGCTTGTTGTTTATTTTGAACGATCTATTTAAATTGTTGAGTAAAATTGAATTTCTTCTATCCGTGGTATGTGCTGCCTGTATTCGCATGTTGAGTTCCTCATTCTTCATCTTAAAATTTTAAGTGTACTACTACTATACTATAACTTAATATTTCTAGTACATTTCGATTACTTATTCTTAATGAATTAATATTTAATACATTTTCTGTCTACTGAATTTCTTTTTTTTCTTTATTTAATTTCTTTCTTTAATCTTTCTTTTCTAATCTTTAATTTCTTTATTGTATTTCTATATTTAATTTTGTTAACATCTTTTGTTTTCCCACTGATAATAATTTTCTAAGTTACACTTGTAATTTCATTAATTAAAATACTGATTTCATTTAGAGCCTATTTATTATTATTATTATTTAACTTTGTTAACATATTTTCTTTTCCTATTGATAATAATTTTATAAGTTACACTTGTAGTTTCCTTAATTAAAATACTGATTTCATTTACTGCTTTATTTATTATTATTTATAACTCTATTAGTATTTGAGTTTAGTTAGTTTAATAATTATTTTAATAATTTTGTCATTATAGCAATTGATCTTTTGTGGCGGTTTTGTTTATTAGATTTAATGGAGTTAGGGATATTGAAGGATTCAGAGATTTTGTATTTAGGAAATGGGTTTATTTTTTCGTCAAGATGTGTTCGTAAGTTTTAGTGTCGATTAAAATGTCTGAAAGTCTCGGGTTTTTCCGTTTATGTTTTCTATTATGTTTATGATGTTAAAAGTACTATAAGAATTTTCTTAATTAGCTTTTAATGTTACTTTTGTGAACAATTTTCCCTGTAGTCGTTACGACAGTGGTGGTTTTACTTTCTTTGACAATTTCCTTCCTAAACTGAGGTGAAATTTTAATTCCTAATCTTTTATTTACTTTGACGTATATAATTTCTCATGGTTTATATTCTCTAATTGGTTTCTTTTTCTTGTTTGTGTGTTTTAAATCTGTTGACTGTTTTTCCTTAAGTTTTTCAATATTATCTTGTCTAGCTTTTTCAAATTTTTCTGGTTCTGTTGATACGTTTCTATCTGTCGAGTCTTCTACCTTGAGGGATATTGGATAATGATAGTATTTAAAATAAATCGGTTCGTCTGTATTAGTGCAAATTTCTGCTTTTACTGTAGTTGCGAAAGTCAATTCTTGATTAGGATTTGCAAATAATTCTCTATGTTTATTAATTAAGTTTGTTAGTTTGTTTTCCTGTTCATGAGTTAAATGTTTCGTTCCAAGATTTATTGAGTTTACAGCTTGAGCGATTTTTTGTTTTAATTTTACTTTAACTTTGTTTCTAATGGTCATATAGTTGTCTTTAGTATAAATTATTGCTTCTAGTTCTTTTAAACTGTCATTGCCTAGAATGGCATCAAAAGATGTGAATGTTGGTAGAATGAAAAATTTTATTTGGCAATCGTTAATGTTAAAGAGATTTGCTATTGTATGGTGGGTAATTTTTATATTTCCACCTATGGAGTTCGCAAAGAAAGTTTGCTCATTTTGTAAAGGTTTCTCAACTAAATTGGCTTGTATGTAATTTCTACTTGATCCAGTATCAATTAAGATTTTCAAAATTTTCCCGCTCTTCATACTGGTTTCAAAATATGGCAATGAAGAGCTGCCTAAAAAATTGATATCTGCATAGTCTGGGACATTGTCATGAGCTGTAGTAGAGAATTTGTCATCTTCGTCTGTAGTCTTTTCGTCGTTTAAGTTTAGAAAGTCTAAATAGTCGGCTAAAGGTTGCTCAGTATCTTCATGAAATTGGTTTTGGTTATACGTGTCTATATGAAAGTTTCTTTGAATTTTATTTGGATGAACGTTTTGATCAGATTGCGGTAAGCCTCGTTTATCTGTGTAATGGAAATATTCATTTGGGCGATTCATATAATTGACTACTTTTGACTTCATAGTTTGGTCAATGTCCATTGGTACGGGTAGAGGTTGTGGTCTCGGTGGAGGTGCAAATGGTCTTTCTTGTGGAATATGTCTAGCGTTATAATGGTAATTCTGATTTGGTGAAGGTTGTTCAAACTGTATATCGAAGTGTTGGTTATGAAAACGTGGTAAGTATGCTAGCTGAGGATAAAATTGTTGTCTTTGATTTATTTGTGGGTTTACTCTTTTGGGTGGTAATGGCGGTTTGGGAGATGGATATTGTTGCTGAGAGAATGCCTGGTTATAAACTCTAGTAGGATTGTGGTTTGCGTTAGCGTGTTGTGTCCTAAATACTTGGTTCTCGAGTTTTTGGCATAAATGTAAAGCCTGAGGCAAGTCGGTAGGATCGTTCATTGCCAACAATCTTGGTAAATCTCCTTTAAGGCCTCTAATAAAAGTATCTAGTGCCTTGTCGCGATATGTTTTCGTTAAAATTTGAAGGGATTCTTGACTTATTTCTAAACATGAGATTTTATTTAAGATTAAGGACAGATGGGTGTAAACTAGTTGATAGAATTCTGAAATGGTTTTATTTCCTTGGATTAAGGATGTTAGTTGATATTCTAAAGTAGTGACATCTCTTTTGTCTGCATAATGGAGAGTGAGGCATTTGCAAATTGCTTTCCAATTTAGGGGTGTGTTATAAGACTCGAGAGCTGCATCCGCATTTCCTATAATTTTATTACGGATTACATTTAGAATACCAAAGTATAAGGGAGTTCCTATTTTGCATTCATAGATTTGGAGTACTCTCTCTACACTTTTCTTCCAAGAACTAAATTCTGCTGGATTACCTGAAAATTCACGTATGCTTCTAACTATCTCAGGAATCTTATCTAGTTGGGATAACTCGGAACTATGTTCTGGTTGGATTGTTTGGTCTAAAGTATTTTCTAAATTGGGAATTGTTTCTAAAGATTGATTGTGATTTAGGAGAATTCTATGAATTACTCTAGAAATTACTTGTTCTAATTCATAAACTGAAACGTTCGTCGATGTATTTGTCGTGTTAGTGTTTGTGTTTAGTGTTGGAGGATTGGGAACATTTAAGGTTGGTGGATGTATAAAATTATTTGGATTTGCCATTTTGTTCAATATTTAATATTTAAAAAATTTTGTTTTGTTTAGTATTTAATAATTTTACTGTACTTAGTATCTTTTTAAAAAATTTCGTATAATGTTTAATATTTTCTATTTTGTTTAGTTTGTGATTTTATAAAACATTGGAGGGTCCGGCTTTTAGGGCTACGGATTCGCAATGCCTAGTTTTTAATTTATTAATGATTTTTAGATCGTTATATACTGGAGGGTCCGGCTTTATGGGCTACGGATTCGCAGTATCTGTGTTTTAATTTAATTCTTATATTTTTTATTTACTTATTTCATTTAACAATGAAATTTTCTTAATGTCTATTTAAAATTTAAATTTAAAGTTTTCACTCTATTAGTTTTGCTTATAAATAACTTATTCTTTTAACTTACAGTACTAATAAATTTATGTCGTTGCTGCTTCTTGAGGAGCTGGACGTTGGTGCTGCTTCTTGCGGACCTGGATGTAGGTAGTGCTACTTGAAGAGCTGGACGTTGGTGCTGCTTCTTTAGGAGCTGGACGTTGGTGCTGCTTTAAGTACACTTTTTGCCACTTTTGGTGTTTATAGTTTTGCTGCTACTTTAGGAGCTTTCACTATTTTATTTAACACCTTAGTGGTCCCTGTTCGGGCGCCAGTTAACTTTTTTTACACTAAATAATGAAACGACTTGTTTCGAGGGTATTTACAGACTGCGCTTTATTTTCCTTTTTTGGGATATTTATACCTTATTTCTACGTGTGATAAGAAGTTTACTCAATCTTGCGTGGGAAAGGATCTCTTCTTATCGCTTACAATAACAAACAGATATTCCTTTAAAATCCTACAATAACAATGTTACAAATATTCCTAAAATAATATGCTGGGACAGTCTTAATGATCCTAAAACAACATTAAGATAACTCGTTCTTAACTTATATAAGCCTAACCGAAACGTAAAATAAATTCACTCGATAACACTCGTTCAGTATCCAAAACAAATACTGAACGAGTGTTATCCTTTTAACATCTTTGGTATACCCGTTTTGACGCTATTGAAGCCATAAAACAAATTCAATGCTTCGATTATACTCATGTAAAAATAAAAGTACGACGAAACAATAATATGCACTATTTTAAAACAAAACACTATTACAGCGTTCATCTGAAAGTAGTTGTCAATACTGAAAATAATAGTTTCTCGGTGACAGTCGAGTACTGAGAATATCGCAGTTGTACCGGGATGTACTTGAAAATATGGATGCAACCTTTCTAAAAAATTCCTTCATTATCGGCGATTCAATTATCTTTCATTGAAATAATATAGATAAACCCCTATAAAACAACAGTTTTTTCGGAGTGGCATTCACAAACTGTATGAGAGATGGGAACAATTTATAGCTATCGAAGACTATAAAAACCTGTAAAAATAAAAACAATATCACGCTACTCACTCTGTGAATAATTCCCGCAGAGTGTAGATGTTTAATACCACAAAGCATTTGATATAGCAAATATGACATTCTGTCATGATCTAAATCCATTTGAATGACTTGACATAGATTGGCGTCCATGAGTTCCATTACGAGATAGACATCTTGAAACTCTTCAAGGTTTCTTTGTGGTGTAAAGGCATTTAGCAATCCAATAATCTAAAATAGAATAATTATTAGTTCTAATAATTAAAACAAATTTTAAAATAGATTTTAATTGAAAACTTTTTCAGATGAACATTTATCTTAAGTTTGTAGAACATATTACGAAAATAATATAAAAACAAACATTCTCATGGAAAAAATTCTAAAATATTCGAGTATGACCCCCATGAAAAATTCTTTAACTGACAGCCTTCAGAACTAAATACTAAAGCGGTGTACATTAGGTTGATGTAACTTATAATTTATGTTGAACCACGCTCATTATTGGATTAGAATACAATATTGATACTAGTAGTGCCGTCGCGTAGTGGCCGTCAACTTTTTAACTTAGCGGTCAAAAATCCATATCTTTTGACTCTCTTGGAATATTTTATTCCGGTTTTGTTGTTGGATTCTTCTAATCTTAATGTGTTTTAATGCTTTAATGTGAGACTACAGTCATAAAAATCGATTATTGAAAACCAGAGATATGAGATTTTCAATCAGGGTACCTACTAAAATTTTCTTAAAAGCCTCAAAAAAGAGATTATAAAAATAATACATTTCTTTATATATAATGATTAAAGACTTTTTATTATCAATAACGAACATATTAATAAAAATAATATAATAAATAAGGAACTAATGCAAATTAAACAATTTTTTCAAAACATTCATTGATAGAATTCCGCTTATCTAGTACTAAATTTTGTGCATCACTATCTAACTCGATTAAGATAGATTTCCATTTTTAGCGAATATTTGAAATATATGGATCCGATGTGTTCACGAAAAAATCTGTAATCCTTGTTTCTTTTTTTTTTTTGTGCTTCTTCAGAAAGATCACCAAGTGGAAGTAGACTATTTTCAATAATTTGCTCGACATGATAAAGAATTTTATGAATTCTTGATAGCATATTCCTCCAGGGATATTTTCCGTTGTAAATTTCTGCGGTTTTCTTTGCATATTCACCAAATTTTTTGGCATCAATCATCCTGCTGCATGCTATAACTTCTATCTCTGCCGTCTCAGGATCTGAGAAAAAGCTTCTATCGGTGTTTCCATCATTCGTATTTCCCTCTCCTTGTTTTGGCTGGTCAATTATTAGCCGTATTTCACGATCCTGTATTTGGCTTTTTCAGCTTCCGCTTTTTTTATTCAGTATATTTTCCATTTTTTATTGAGTATATGTTCCATGAAACGAATTCTAGTGTGAAGAGGCGACAATCCGAATTTGTATGCCTCTTCAGAATAATTGGCATCTGCTGGTGCTTGGCTTAGTGTACTCGCAGTTTGATGGCATATAATACAGCTAGAGGATGCCTTAGTTAAGTCTTGTTCGACTTTTCTATCAATCATAGTGAGCAGAAATTTGAAACCTATTTGAATAATATGGCCATGATACTCAAATAGCCGCGGCTGAAGTTCATCAACTTGCCTCCTAATTTTATTAACTTCTTCGGTTATCACATCTTTTATCACATCACTTACAAAGATTTTTCACATAATTCTCTTCCAATGAAAGCAATAATCTGTTCACATTTACAGTACATATGCAGTAGGAGCTTGTAGAGTTCCCAATGAAATTAGTTGCCACGGCACATGAACCAGTGACAACTGTAGGGAAAATGATGATATTGCCTCGGCACTTAAACCATAGACAATTGCTGTTGAACCTTAAAGTGGCAGTTCAGGCCCTTAAATCATGAACAGTTGCTGGAGAAGAGAATGAAACACTTTGGTTGGTTGCGTCAAAGCTTATTCTGAATTTATTAACTAAAATGTAGAGTTTATATGTACAATTTAATGCTTACTATACAATTTGATTTTGCAGTCGCAGTTGACTTCGTTCTCTGCTTCGCGCAAAATAATGCTGCGTCAACTGGAGGGCATTGCACCTGCGCGTTGAACTCAACGGCGACTGCAACTTCCGTGTGATATATCGGGTGACAAGATCAGTGACCGCAATATGCAGAATGTCTGCACAGCATATTTCGACATTGTCGTATGTTTGGGCTGCTTCATTGGTCGCTGATTTGTTGACGAATTGTGGTTTTGGACATCGAGCTACCTTCCAACTGGTAACCCGTGTAACACATCGGTTTAGGCAAACAATAAGACCGAGAACAATGACTAACGTTAGAGCTAGACATCCAATTAACCGGTTATGGTCGCTGTTGGTTTGAAGCTGCCTGTGTAACGTCATCAGCTCTGAGGTGTTAAGTAGTCCATGTAAGGTCTCCAACCTTGTTTACTTGTGTCCAATAATGATCCTCATGATTGTCTTCGAGAATGGACTGTCTAGGTTTAGCTATTTCTGATATAGCGCCAAAACTTGTATATGAACCGCTAGTTTTGGTGGCAATAGATCGGCTTCCGAGTAGCATTGACACTTCTGTTTTGAGAATGCACCCGGGATTGATAGTTAGTAGTTCTGATCTTTCAGTGATTGCTGTGACACTTCTTCGCCGCAGATGACGGTCAGTTGGGTATCATCCTTGAGAGCAAACATCCATTGATTTTCTGATCTTGTTTTTATCCATACTTCCTGTCTTGCACGAGTAAATTGGCAAAGCCGCTTAGTTTGATTGTTGAATAAGCTGATTTCACAAACACATACTTCTAAACCCTTTTGGTAAACGAGTGTTCGGACATAAATATGATTGCTCAGCGACTACTTGACATTGATTTAAAATTTCTGCATCTGTTGGGAAGTATTTGTCTCGGTGAAGAGTTATTGCCAGTATAGGTGTCGACAGCCTGATGGCGATCATAGTGTTATTGACAAATGTTGGAATTGGTATCAACCGAAACAGATTGAAATACTCTGCACTTAGCAGTGGAAGAGTGACTCTAAATATGACACTGTTTTCTGAGACGGCGGCCTGAACTGTCAATAATTAGTAGATGAATAATAAGTCACTTGGATCTCCTACTAGTTCTGTATTTGGTGGCAAATGTCCTCGTATTCCTCGCACTTCAGTCTCTAATTGTGCTGAGGAAAGCATTAACGGACTAATTTGTCCATGATGAGCATTAGTGAAGACACTGATTAGTGCTGATTGAATTTGTTGTATGTTTGAAGATGCTAATGACAATTCCAGTCCAATTGATGTTAGCAACTGGAAGATTTTTGCTTCTTGTATTTATGCTTCAATTTTTTGTATCCGATTGGTGATGGTGGTAAGTTTAGTTTCAAATCGCCCAAATGTTTTAGCGGCTTCTTCCTGGTCACTTTTCATGATGTTTAATGTTGAATCGATGATCGAGGTCTGATTTTTTAAACATTGTAGCAAATATTCTTAGTTGGTTTGCACGTTCATGATGGTTTTGGACAGTTGGTTGGCATAGTCATCAACGAGTATGCCAAAGAGAGCGTTAGCGACATTTCCTACTACGTTCAGTGCTCCTCTTTTTTGCCGGTGACGGTTCAACAGATTGTCACTTAAGTGCAGTTCCCCTTCCATGTGTTGGAAATGTGCAACGAGATCTTCACATAGAGGCTGCTGCTGCAACGATTTACATAAATGTTCGAGAGTTCTCTATATTTCATGTTTTTTTATATTATATGGAAAAAGCAATAGAAATATTAAGTTTTATTTAGAAAAAGTGATATTTTAAGTTGAGCATCTATCGCATTGAGTGATGTCTACTGAATGTTCAGTACAAACTTCTCTTCGTTGAATACTCAACGCATTTGTCCATATTATCAACGCCACTTTTGCTTTTATTGTAGTCCAGTATCATTGTTGGCTTTCTTTTAGGACCATCAATTTCGGTATTGTAATGAGAAGTCGAAAGAAGCACAACCGATTTGTTCTTTTTTGCAACATATGAACATATGTATACATATGTTGTTGATAAATCCGAAGTTTGATGATTCAACTGGTCTTCCTCTTGGATTGGAAAATTCGGCTGGTACAAATGTACGCCTTCTGTTTACCGTGCCCAATATTGAAAGATTGTAATCTAACATCAAAGTAGAAGCCAAATTATAAGTTGTGAAAAAGTTGTCACATACGATGTTTCGTCCACTTCCACGAAAAAGACTGCAACACAAATCTTTGACCACACGTTCACCTTGATTTCTTTCTCTTTCTGCAGAAGGTGCCATACCAGTATATAATTGTCCTTTCATTGGATAAGAAGTAATAGCGTCACATACCCACCAAACCTTAATTCCATACTTCGACGGCTTTGAAGGTATGTACTGGGTGAATCCAGTACCACCACGATAAGGATAAAGCTGCTCATCAACAGTGACGTTTGCTCCTGCTATATAGTTATCTTGAAGGTTTCTGTTCAACATAAGGAAAATGTCAGTTATGGCTGCTGCTTTGTCAGTTTGTTTACGTTGCTGGCGTGTATTTCCATTATCGAATCTGATAAAACGACTGATAGCCCAAAAACGTTGAAGACCCATTGAAGCACGATATAACGGATGGGAATTCGTTTTCCATAGATCCGTTGTGTGTACATAATTGGAATGTGTTACGCCAGCTAACAAAAGTATTCCCAGATAAGCGTCAAATTCCGATCTGGTAATAGGTTTCCATATTCTTAGTGGTATCCCTGGATTTTTTTCATGTTCGTTTTTGTAACACTGGGTTGCTTTTCTAGTGGTTTCGCGAATTATTATATCACACATTTCTGCTGACATCAACAATTTAAATGTACATATGTATAATACTAAGACCTTTTGTTCTACGGGATGGTCCTGTGTTAGAGCATCTGAGAATATTATGCGATAAAAATCTGCGACGATCTGGTGGTTGATCTGACCAGATTGTACCATCCCTAGCTCTGTAACTATTTGCAGAAGTTTCAATTCGATCTACTTCCAACTCTTCATTCGATTCAGTTTCATTAGCAGAATCATATTCGGGTAACTGTAATTCCTCTGCATCTGAATCTTCTACATTCACATTCTTACCTTCACCATCGCCCTCTTCATTTTCCAATAAACTTTGATAAGTTTCTCGTTCATCTTCACTATTAACTTCCGAAAGTTCCTCCAATTTCCGACTTATGTACTGTTCTCTCTCTTCATAGCTAAGTCCTTGTAATTGCCGCTGAGTTAACCATTCACCATCAGACATGATGTAATTTATTCTATTATTATTGTAGGATTTGATGTCTCTTGCCTGTCTCGACGCTCGACGCTCGTATCAGTGCTGAAATACATCGAAGAGCGCCAAATTCTTTCAAAAAATATAAACAAAAAACATATGTTTTTGACATACATATGGAACAGGAGAACCACAACTTTCGAACAAAAACTAAAAATTATTATTTTCAATTTCTGTTGAAATAATGTAATTATCCACAAAGAAAATTTGTTTAAGTAGCACAACACATATTTGCTAAAAAAAACTCGAATAGCAGAAAAGGGCGACATGATGAGCACAAATTGCGCCAGACACCTAAAATTTTCACTTTAGGCCGACTTTATCGACGCTCGGAAGCTCTGAGCTCTATAAGCTTTAGCACTCAGTCTTCTAAAAAACCGGTTACATTATAAAAAATACAAACAAAATAACAAAATGTGTACATAAATATGGCAATAAACGTAATAAAAAAGTAAAAACAAACGTAAAATATATGGGACACCCGGGTGTGTTGGGTGTATGTTTATGTATAATTTTTTGGCTGTAGACACAAGGGTTAATACTGATAAAAGACCAAGATGATTTGACCCTATCCGTCGTCTTTTAGCGGCTTGACTACCGGAAGCTTCGTCGTTGTTGACTCGAACCTGACTAGGACGCAGCCATGTCACCTCTGGTGATGTCACCTCTGGTGGTAGTAGATCTGTCTTCACTGGAAGCGGTGGCAGTTTATGCATTGGCCTTTTTAATACACCTTTTGCGGTTTGAACGTCTGCCACTCTTACTTGATTGTCGTGGCCTGGATACGTTTTTAGGATTCTCCCTAATGGCCATTGCAGTGGAGCAGTGTGATCTTCTTTCATGATGACCATCATTCCAGCTTCGATATTCTTTTTTGAATCCTTCCATTTGTTTCGGTATTGCAATTTGCTTAAATACTCCTGAGACCATCGTGTTGTATGTCGCGATCGCAATTTCCAGTTCCGGGAGATAAGAACTTTCAAGGCCAGTATTATCGTTTTATAATACTACTCCGCGAGTGAGTCAAGGCCAAGTTCACGTTATTAATGCAACCACAGCACTTTGCGTGGTAAGCCAAAAGCTTTAGTCAAGCTTCGTTTAAAGTAAATTCAAAAGCCAAGGTAGCAACCAGAACACGTCGTATGGAATGGATTGTGGAAGCTAGCGTTAAATAGCTAGCTTCCAAACCATAAAAACGCTTGACTTAAAATAACCAACGATCAGAATCCACACGCGGAAGAATTAAATTGAGAACGATTTTCTTCCGCGTATTGATTCTGCGAATTTTACAATTTTAATATTGCGAAACACGGCATACTGACCCACTTTGGTTCGGTCGACGGGTGTGTCAACCGAGCCAAGGTGGAGAATAGAAAAGAGTCTTGTAGTAAACCCCAAACGACGAAGTCGTTCCATAAAGCGTATAAAGTCGCGTAGTGCTAGTTTAAACAATAAGTGTACATAATTAATAACAAGTAGTAATAAAAATAGTGTTAAGAGAAAAACAAAATCAAAGTGTAAATAAAGACATCAACAGGAAGCATAACACCAGGCGTTTTATTCGTTGTACGGAGGACAACGAAAGGAAGAAGACCACCCCGAATATAAATACAACAAATTGGCGCAGCCGGATTTTCGAGCCGAGGATCGCTCGAATTAAGGAATAAGTAAGTAGAATAAAAAGTGAAATAACAACCTTGTAGCAGTTAATTGAAAAACTGCAGTGAGCAAGTTATAGATGAAAAGGAAATATAAATTAAATTATAAATTAAAAGTTAGTTAAAGTTAAAAGTTAAAAGCAAATCCAGTTTTAAAAGAAAGTTTAACCAGTAAGAAAGCTATATTCGGCCTGGCCGAATCCTAGATACCCTACACCTAAAAGTTTTGAAAAAAGTGCCGAAGCTAGGGTAGGGCGGCCGTGGCGGTCCACTCTGGGCGGCACAATGTCGGGGGCGGCAGTTGTGGAAATCAAGTATTGACTTATTGAATTCTAGGAATTTTTGGGGCTACAAGTTGATCAACCGTCCCGGGCTCCATGAAACCTAGCTACGACTCTGTATAAATAGTAGGCGTGGTCATTACCTTTTTCAAAACAAAATAACTAGCTTAGTTGTTATATAATTGTGTTCATTTAAACTTTATTTCCGTGGTAATAAACTTGTTCTCATACTGCTATACTGTATATGTAGTGTAAAAGTGGGCGGACCGCACCCAGTTTTCATGTAATAATGTTGTTTTGTAAAACAAGTTGTTATCTAAAGTTTTATTCAGGAAGTTTATATATTTAACAATATAACCCTCTTTTGCCTGTGTAACCTAAAAGTGGGCGGATCACGCCCATATTTGGTATATTAACGGATAATGCTACTCTATACCCAGGAATGAAATTTTGTTGTAATAGCTCAAAAACGAACGCTGATATCACATTTTTAATAAAAAATAGGCGTGGTCGTGGACCGATTTTGCCCATTTTCAATACCAACCTGCACACCACAAGAAACAATGTTTATGCAAAATTTCATCACGATATCTTCACCGGTTCTCCTGTGATCGTGATTTCAACAGACAGACAGACAGACAGACAGACAGACAGACAGACAGACAGACAGACAGACAGACAGACGGACGGACATGGCTAAATCGACTCAGGAGGTCACGCTGATCAAGAATATATATACTTTTCTATACCTATCGTCTCTATTTCTATGCGTTACACATTTCGTTACAAAGTGAATATACCCTTACCTTAAGGTGTAGGGTATAAAAAGGAAAACTGGTAAAAAAGAGAAATGATAATTTCGTTAATAAATAAAGCGCAAAAGTGAAAAATAATTTGGTGATGAATTTGGCATGAAGTTGTAAAACGAAAGAAAAAGCGAAATAAGGAAATTAGTAGAATTAAAAATAGTTTAATTCTTTTAATACATTTAAATACATTATATTATTATATTATATAAATCATAAAATAACTTTCAGCTAAAAATTCATCGGGTTTCATCAAAAGGATGCCAGCGTAAAGCACGGCAAACTTGTCTCCTTGTCCTAGGCATTAGCCGGACAAAAATCTTTACTGAGGTCGACCCTTTCACTCGGGAAGCTATTTTATAGGTTTAAGAATTTCGCTAGTAGAGATTAAAAGAATTGGTTTTTTTTATTGAGGGAAATTTAAACGATTTTAAAACAAACAAATTCAAATTTAAGCAATGAAAGAATTCATAATGTGCTAGATTTTAAGACAAATGCAATTCAACTTAAACCAAATAATGGAAAGAAAATAAAAAACCTTATAAATCGACATAAATGGGAAGTCGATTAGTGAAAGTAAGGAATTTTTAAGTTGTTAATTTACGTTATTGAATACTGTGAGTAACAAATTAGCGAAGATCAGGAGTACTTTATTAACTTAAATAAATTCTATTTAACGTGATAAAGTATAATCGATAAACGCAAATTGTTAAAAAACAGGAATCCATTAAAACAAAAACAAAACGCGTAGAGTTAAGTTTTCGTTGTATCGCTTTCGGATACAACGGACGTTTGACACCAAATTCGCAGGTTAAATAAATTTTAACATTTAATTTGGGTTCAGAGTCGCACATGTTTTTTAAATAATACGTCATACATTCGCAAATGTATGAAATATCAAAAAGGGTAATAATCGGAATTACATTAAATTAAAACATTGAAAAGGAGTTATTTTGGTAAAGAGCTTAGAGACTTCATATCGGTTGGAGAATCAAAGCAAAGTTAGATTAGTTGTTTCAAATAACAAGCAATTATAATTGCTTGCTGATGAAAACAATTAACGATAGCAAGCAATTAACAAAAAAATAACTCGAACGAGCTCATTAGGTTAATCGTTCGAATACGAGATTGCAAACGTTGCAGTTGTGTCGGCCGCTTAAAAATAGAGGCAGGTCGTTGATTCCTTTCTGTGAGGCCTTAAATTACCTCAGCTCAGTCACGAAAATTTTGACGCTTCGTCTCTGCTTGAAACAAAGCCGAACAGCGAAGTCACGAAAATTTTGACGCCTAGTCTCTGCTTGAAACAAAGCAGCAGCGGACGTCAGCGTACAGACAAATAAACAGATGTACAGCGAATGTTTACTGCACGCTCGGTAAACGAAGCGAGCAAGAATTCTAAGCCGGTTAACGAAGTTGAATCTTCATAATAAAAGTTTTAATTACCTCTCATTCAAAAGTACTAAGACTAGTAAAAAAAAAAAAATTAAACGATGGAACGTTAAGTAGCGGCGCTAAGTAGTCGTTGTACAACATTTTTAACCCAACACTTTAAAATAAGTTTAACGTCAAATAAAACCCTATTAAACTATATGTCGTTCGTTTAATTAATGGCCGAGTCGTTGCAGGAACAAACATATTTAGCCTTAGAAAAGAACCATAAGGATTTGAAAAGGCAAATAGAAGACTTTGCATCAAAACTTTGGAGCACCCTGAAAAGCACTGTTTCCAATAAGGAAAATTTAGAGTTAATCAAGACTAGAATTCAAGCACTAGGAGAAACATCAACGTTAGAAAAAGCAGACGCATTCATAGAGGAGTTGCTAACATTTTTTAAAAATATAATAGAAAGTAAAAACCAAAGCATAAGGGACTATTCGTCAGAATTTAACGCGTTAAAAAGGAAATACGACACTTATCTCAACGAAAAACATTTTCAAGAAAAGATAATAAAGACTTTGGAAGACGAGAACGAACACCTAAGGAAATTGCTGAATGACGAAGGGTTAACAGAAGAAACCTTAAATAAAACGTTAGAACTGGAATCAGCACAAAAGTCAAGAGAGGACTGTGCATCCCTAGAAAAGGCGCATTCCAGAATCCGAGAATTAAAAGAGGAAAACAGACGGCTAAAACAGGAAATAGAGTTAGCGCACGACCAATCACTATACCATAAGGAGCCCACCCCAGCCGCAGCCAGTCAAAAGGAATATAATCCAATTTCATTTCCTACATATAAACAGCCAGCGGCAGATCACAGGAAGATGGGAATAGCAGAAATAGCAAAAATAACCAGCAGTATTGTTCCATTGTTTGCGGGAACGCAGTCACCAGATTTGAGAGGTGAAGTGTATAAGTTAGCTACAAATGAAGCAACTGAGGCAAATAAACCACTTTACATAGAATGCATCAAACAAAGATTATATGGAGACGCTTATGATCTTGTAGGCTCACAATGTTTTAACAGCCTGGAAGAATTATACCTAATGATACGAAGAGCCTACCTACCCACAGCTTCATTAGACGTGACGTTGACTGAACTCCAGAATTGCAGCCAATTGCACAATGAGGACATTAGGCAGTTCGCAAGACGTCTAAACGCGAAAAAAGCACAAGCATTGCAGATAATAAAAGACACCTATAAGGGAGAAGGTGACTGCGCAATTATATCTATGGTAACGACCTCGGCAAATAAGGCGTTTAGAACAGGTTTAACGGATGCGACGTTACGAACTCACTAAGTGGACTAAGTGCAATAAACTTAGCACATTTGAAGGCGTTGTGATAGCCAGGTTCCTCGCACAAGTTGCAAGAGCCTTTCGAAATCATGAGTATTGATGATTTTGTTGAATGTTGATTTGATGAATTTGATGAACGAAGAACTGGTGAATTGATTTTTTGCGCCTTGCTTCCGCGAATGATATCTGCGGCCTGACAATGACGCTCGAGGAATTTTGTGAAGTCCTCCCTCCTCCTCCTCCTGAAGTTGGTAGTGCAAACGAATTCGCGTCAGTTGACGCGATTGATTCCCTCCCATTTCGAGTGTGTTTCGACATCCAATTTTGTCAAAACTAAATGGAGTAGAATCCCATCACCGATCTGAGCGCTATTGGCAAATGATTGCATGGCTCTCAAATTAGCGTTGATTGTGTCAATGTAATTGTGTAATGCCGATTCATTAGGCTTCAAGATTTTTTGAGCATCGAATATGTTCTGTAAATGAGATTGAAAGATAAATCTTTTGTTGTCATACCTTGCGATGAGTAGATCAAGTGCACGTTTATAATTTTCGGACGTCACTTCTAGAGATTGAATTACGTGACTAGCAACATCTCCAAACGAGATAAAATCAGATCCTTGATCTCCACGAACGAATCTTCGAAAGTCGTACGATGAGTAGGATCAAATTGTGTCTCGTCCAACAGCTTTACTTCGTACTGCAATTGTTCGAACACTTCGTATTGCCTATCGATTAAGGCTAACTTAACTTGAAGCTGGTGGGTCGACATCATGTTCAAGGTTTCAGCATTATCGAGTAGCGACTGCAAACGGCTTATAGTTTGATCTCGCTGACGCAGTTTAACTCGTACCGCTCTTTCGTCACGCCTCTCTGACGACTGTTCGTCAGACCCTGTATCCGTCATTGTTACGAAAGCCGGCTCGAAGGACCATTAATTATGGTGGGCCCTTCATTTGTTTATGAAAGGTATTACTTTATTTCAAAGTCTATCTGTTACAAAAATCTTAAATTTTACAAATTACAAGTGATAGGCTGCAGCACAACCTCTTTACTCAACGCTTCAAGTTCAACTCCCGTTTTCATGCGGTGTAATTTCAAATTCGTCAATCGTCCACCTTAACTTAAATCTTCACTGTTTCGTGTTCGACATTTGTTGTTGTGTTGACCTTAGCAACTTACTGTGCACATTCTGCATAGAAGATGCCGCTATTCAGCGTGTAATGTAAAAACCTACACAAAAAAAAAACGAGTAAATGGCACGACATTTATTGGTGTAATATTCAAGTTAAGGTGAAGTCAAATTGCGTGTATGCAATGCCCCTTGTGGAATCGTAAGTGCTTCAACAGTCGGAAAAATCTTTATACTTAATACCGTAATTTTAAAAAAAAAATTGCGATCAAAAATTGTTTTCCGGAATTTTTGTTCCACATTTTTTTGGAAATTAAATTAAATAAATTAAATCTTTGGCATTAATTTTCTCAAAAACTGTTTGACATAGGAACCAAATTTAAAAAGGATATTAAGAAGCACCGGTGTGAAGTTAGCATACTTTTTCTCAGCAGACGGCGAATTCAATTAAAAGAGCTCTGTTAGCTCTATGTTACGTTTATTTTGCGGCGAAAAAAGTAAGCAAGTAGTCCAACCAAATTTTTTTTTCTATGTCTTTTCTATCGCTCCATAGATGGCGCCACAGCAGCATTGCACATTTTTGTTGGTAAAAGTATGAAACAGCTGATCAAATTACAACTACAATCGTGCCTTCACACATTTTATGTGATCAGAGCCTTAAAAATAGTCGCATTATGGACAGAAACTGATCAATGATCAGTTTTCTCTGACTGAGCGTATCTAATTGTTTATTTTTTCATGAAGCGGTCGCCATCTTTTCGAGCGAAAAATTTTTACGCTACTTTTGCGCTATCACACAGTTGCAGTACAGACAACCAAACAAAAAAAAAACAGTAAGAGTGCTATATTCGGCCTGTCTGAGTCTTTAGATGCCCTACATCTAAAAGTTTTGAAAAAATTTAATTGAACGAAATAAATTGATTTAATTAAATTTTTAATTTATTTCGATTTTTCATTGCCGAACAATAACATTATGGAGTGAAATACAAAGCGAATCTAGAGGAAAAATGTGGTTATAAGGAAAGCTACTCCATAATCACATTTAATCACAGACGGGTATAAATACAGTGCCGAAGCTAGGGAGGGGCAGGGGTGGCAGTGTGCCCCGGGTGGCACATTTAGGTGGCGGCAGTTTTGGAAATCATGTATTGACTTATTGAATACTAGGGATTTTTGAGGCTGCAAGTTGATTAACCGTCCCGGGCTCCATGAGTCCTAGCTACGCCACTGTATAAATAGTAGACGTGGTCGTTAACTGTTTTCAAAACAAAATAGCTAGCTTAGTTGTTTTATTATTGTGTTCAAATTTAAACTTTATTTCCGTGGTAATAAATTTGTTTTCATGAGATATACTGTATAAGTAGTAGTAAAAGTGGGCAGATCGAGCCCAGTTTTGCTGTTATAATGTATTATTGGAAAATAAGTTGTTATGTGAAGCATCATTCAGGAAGTTTATATATTTAACAATATTATTTTAGACCCTCTTTTGCCTGTGTAACCCAAAAGTGGGCGCGTCAAGTCCATATTAAAGGATAATGCTACTCTATACCCATGAGTGACATTTTGTTGTCATAAATTAAAAACGAACGCTGATATCACATTTCTAATAAAAAATAGGCGTGGTCGTTGACCGATTTTGGCAATAACAACCTGCAAACCATAACAAAGAATATTTCTGCAAAATACAGTTATAAAAATATGGAGTGCGTATCTTATTTAGTTTGGGAATTGTGGGATAATTTTAATTCATGTGAAAAAATCAAACGTGGGCTGCGTCCCTGAATGCGACTAATGAGAATTTTTGCTGATTGGGAAAAATTCTTACGTGCCTGGAAAAATTTCATACGAATAGAGCAGTTGTACTAACCGATGTTGCCACTATCGTGAATGTCAATTTGCTTTTGGGTATTTTCAAGTTTTTTGGGGATTTTCTTTTTATTAAGTTTTGTACACAAACACTTTTGTTACGCAATCTAGTTATTAGTAGCTTTAATAAATTTTTCATTAGCTTTTAGATCCGAATATATAGAGGTAAGAGGTATATACATATATTAGGAATTAGTGCAGGAGAATTAAGGAGAAAGCGCACTTTAGAAGTCACAATCACGTAAGTACATCGTAACTATAACTCGCAAACTCAACGAGATCAGAGGAAATTGTTTATGTTGTTTGAGTTTGAGTTCCCGTAAGAAAAAACAACAAAAGAAAAGACCAAAACATATATGTATGTATATAAAATCTTAAATTTAATTTTTGTTGAAAAGAAATAGTTTTTCCCGTAAATAGTGTATCGTTTAATATAACATATATAATAGTTAATTTAAGTTAAGTTAATTTAAATACCTTTCCAACCATGCCCACAACCTATTTCATTCATACTCGTTTCATACTTTTACTCGTTTCTTCCACAAAGAGTTTTTTTATTCCAATTTTGTGCTGCACAAAATACAGTATAGTCGTGTCTTTTGCGATTGTTTAAAAAGTGTTTTAAAGTATTTAATTTCCAATTGTAAATTATAAACAATTAAAAAACATTTTTTGCGACTGCTTATAATAATGGATCAGGTACGTGTAAAAAAAAAGAGTTATTAAAATTATGAAACACTTTTAAATTGTGATGTAAATTTTCAGGGCTCTATTAATAACTCAACCGATGCTCAGGCTCAGGTAAGTCTATTAAAAAGGACCTTAAAAAGTGAAGCTATTGAAAAATCGTGGTCATACAACAATTTAGTTTCCATGTAAAGAATAAAAATACTCAAAAATAACGGAACCTTAACGACACATCATACAGAATTTATATCATGTGCTTTTGAGACTCTGATATCATAGTGGTTTGAAACTTGGCTAAGCTTAATTTTATTAAAGACTTTTATTGAACACAACCATAACGATAACGACAATCGTTAGCTTAACTACAACTCGAGAGTTAACCACAACTCGTAGCTTTGAAAATACATGGGGTCTTCTGGAACACGAGAAATTAAATTTTCCCTTATCATATATTTCTAATATTTTTTAAGGACATGAATGCTCTTCTTATTTTGTTGTTTACATAATTTCTATAGGAATTCTCTAGATATGTCAGCTCATCGAAAGTCGTTATGGTTGTGTGTTATCGCCAGTGTGTGGTCTAACAAATGTACCTCAATGCCATATTTACATATGTATGTTTCTCCACTTTTTTAATGCTTTCTCTTATCACTATTAAAAAAGACTTTAATTTCAAAAGTCATAGATCTTTTACTTTTAATAAATTTTTTCATTTACCTTAAAACAAAAGAGGTCAACAGTCAACTTATAATTTTTGCTTTTTAATAAATGTTGATGTTATTTATGGTAATTGGAAAAAATCGAATATGTCACGATCATTTCATGTCTTCAATATTAGAAACTACATACATATGTATATGAACCTTTATATTTAAAAGTGGAATAAGTCCATCTTTACATGTATAGAAATATTTAAGGGATTACATTTTAATCCATTTAAAAATATTGACAAACGCTAATCAATTGGAGTGCTATTTTTAACACTTTAAACCTATTAGATTTTATTATGAAATAATAATTATTAAAATTATTTAACAAAATAAACCATTTTTTAGCGCCAAATAGACTTGTACCACTTTTAAATTTGCGTTAAAACATTTTTGCGATAAAATCTGTGATGTTATATTTGAAAGTGGAATAAGTCCATTTTTTCAAAACATATTATTGTATAACAAATAACATTTAACAAGTGAAACAAGAGAAAATTTAAGTCCTTATTTTTATAGATATTAGCTTCACTCAAATGGAGTTTAAAGAAAATAATAATTAAAATTAAGACATGTAGTAAATACAATTTTATTATGAATAACTTTCAGGAACAACTTTTATTAGGAACAACTTTAGGAACAACGTTATATTAAAAAGATGATATAAATAAATAAGTGAAAATGTAAATTTCTTCGTTAAGATAACTAAAAATAAAAAACTATGTATATTTGCAATCACAGTTAGCATAGTGAAGTAATCATGGTAAATATGTAGTTGGTATGTAAGACAATAAACTCATTATCGTTGTGTTTCTATCTTGTTAAGGATCTGGAAGCTTTATACAGTGGCAACATAGTAAATATGCTAAGGTTTTTGTTGTTTTCCAAATACAAACATTATTTGAAATTAATAACTTTCTTTAATACTAGTTTTTTAATTAATTATGCAGTTCGTCGTTTTTAAACATTTTATAATTTAATTATGATAATTCGGAGTGGATTATTCACTTTAAAAAAAATTTTTTAAAAATTTAGCTAAAATTCTTTTTATTACTTTATCAAGAAATTAAACTCCATTGAATGTATGATTATAAGATATAAGAAGAGAACGTATCTTACTAAAATAACCGTTAACTAAATTTTTTCAAAAGTGGATCACTTTCAAAAATAACAGCTCATATACATTCATATACATACATACTTTCCGCTTATTTACAGTACATTGTTATATAATTTGTTGAAATATTTGTATTAACATCTTTACTAAAACTCTTGTTATATATTAGATTTCTAAAATTAATACAGACATATCAAGATGTGGGATGTCTCAAAAGGTATGTGAGAATATTTTTATATTTGCAGTTTTAATTCTCTCCTAGATATCGATATATGGTATACTTAAGTTGTATAATACGATAATGTTTAGAGAATAACTTTTAATAAAATGTTAAAAATTTTCAATACATTACAACAAATTGCAATAGATTATACTCTATTTCAATTTGTACAAAATTTTTATTAAAAGCCTATATGTATAGTCAACATAATATTTCCTTTCAGCACAGGCAAATAGTATAATGTATGAATATTTAGTACAGATGCCGAACAAAAATTGTGTCACGATGATTTCGCGGTGGCCGACGGCATCTGAAAGCTGTTTATTCAGTCAAGACTTCAACCAAACACAATCTATATGTACATATACATATGTACATAACTAGTGAGAGTGCTATATTCGGGCTGTCCGAATTGTTGGTTATGTTTTGTGAACGTGGATATAAATTTGCGGAACACTATTCTACAAAATGTGCAATTTTGTTGTTTTTTTGTTGTTATTATGGTTTCAACGGTAATTCCAACAGCAATTTTAATTTCCCTCATCTGGTTTGAGAGTTATGGCCCTTCGAAATTTGAATTTGGGGCTGCATATCTTTACCTATATGTGATACTTCTATGTTATTGATATCGTTGGAAAGGTTTTAAAATATGTTTCAATTATTTTAACCAATATTTAGTCGAAAATAATGCACTTTTGTGGAAAAATTAAATTAAATGTTCTTAGTGTTATTTTTTTCCATTCATTAACTTTTTTCTCAGCAAAATCTATAATTAATCTACATAATTATCGCAAACATAAGAAAATAGAGCCTCTTAGTTTTCTAGTCGTATTTTTTTCACCAGGGATTTCATTTTTCATCTGTGCAGGATTTTAGGAGAAAACGAGCTTTAAAGCTGACATAAAGTACAAATTTGTAATATTTGTAATTTTTACGAATTCGTAAACTAGTTTATCATTATTACTATAGACATGTTTTTTTTTATAATAGATGTTATATATTATTGATATCTATAAACAAGATTGATATATGTATGTATGTATACCTTACAGGTATACAGTTCTTATAATGTTACCTTATATTATAATAAATTATATGCTTTCAGGAAAAGAAAAATGCCCGAAAATTAAGCTTTTCCACAGAAACATTCGCTGAGAATATGGCCATGTGTTTGAAGGAATGCGATATGGATATATCAATTATTGATACACCATATTTAAACAAAATTATTTTAAGTAGTATTTGTTCGAAATTTCCTTTTTTGACGTATTCAAACTCTAGCGATGTAGGTTACATAAGAAACTATTACAAAAGGAAATTTTCTGAAATTAGACCATTGATTTTACGGAAATATTCACAAATCAAACAGCCTTCTGAAGAACAGTTGATGGTTATCACTAAACCAACATCAATAAACATAAATACCATTTCTCAAAATACAGGTATTTGCGAAAACATGAGTACTAGTTTCGATTTATCTCTGTCTGAACGTGATGACATAATGTCTTCACATGAAGATATCATATCTGCACATGAAGATACCATGTGTGCACATGAAGACAGAATATCTGCTCAAGAAGGTATAATGTGTGCACACGAAGAACTAGGTGAAAGTTCTGAAATGTCGGGTCCATTGTTTGACCCACATCCTTCTTCACCTTTCGACTTTGAAGAATATAATATAGATTTAAACCCTTACGAACAGGACATTCCTGATAGATATGATTTTAATCTGAAAGTTTCATTAAGCGAATATTACAAAATTATAAACAAAGAAACCTTGGAGCTAACTAAAGAATATTTATTTTATCTGAGGTCACGAATGGAACAATTAACGTCATGTGTGCTTGTCTCGAAATTGAAGAGAAAACAAATTAAGTGTCTCCACCTAATTGTTTTAGTTTGCCGACATGCAAACTGTAGGAAGTTTATTGTACATATACCGAAGCCACACCAAAATGTCGAAAATGTATGTATACAAGTTCGGTGTGAAGGAAAAAAAAATCATATATATCCAATTACAGGGCAGATGCGGGGTAAAAAAAGGCATCTCTTAAAAGAGAAATTGCTAAATATTTACCCACAAGAATATAGACAAAAAGCAGTAGAACATTGTAATAGAAAACTGCTTATAGAAGAAAAGAATTTACAAAATATTGTTTCTGACTCCACAATTAGAAAAATAAGAAGCGAAGCTATTAATGATAGAGACCTTCATAGCAATGATTTTAAAGATGCTTTCAAAATAATGGACGAAGAAGAGCAAAGTGGATATATTTACATACAGCAACTGTCAAGGAGGCTAGATGCGTATTTATTTAGTGAGCGGCAAATAAAATGTGCAAAATTATGTGCAGATAGAAATAATATTTTAGGACATATAGATGCCACCGGTGGTATTGTAAGAGATCTGCCAGAAGCCGGACGTAGAATTTATTACTATGCTATTGTTATAAGAACTACAAATGAAAGAACCTTAGCAATAGCAGAAAGAATAGCATGTTTGCATGATCAAAATTCTATAAAAAATTGGCTTACATCTTTCAAAGACAAATGCATGGAGCTAAATGCTTGGCCGATATATTCCACATTAATATCGGATTTCAGTATGGCATTTTTAAACGCAGGTTGCCTTGCGTTTAATGATATGAAATTAATAGATTATATAAACTTATCACACAAACTTGTTACACGTGGGCAAAGTATTCTAAAGAATTATATTGTCATTAAGTTATGTGTATCACACTTTCAGCACAATTTAGCGAAGGAAGTAAATGCACACTTTGAGAAAGAGAGTGCAAATATAATAAAAGAATTAATTTCCTATGTTTACGATGAGGAAGACTATGAAAAAGTGAAAAAATGGTTCTACCAATTATGCAAATTGATGCTATGTGAAACACTGGACAACAGTTTAGAAGAAGTTTTAATGACATTAGCCCAATTATCTATAGAAGGAGAAATAGAGACAACTGAAATTGACTTGGAAAATAGGGGAGTATACGAGCACACACAAATACAATATAAAAATAGTAATTTTTACAAAGATTTTAAAAATATATACAATTGCCAGAAAATTGAAATGTTTAAAAAGGACAAGAAAGCGTCAAAGAAAAACAAATTTTACTGCCCAGAATTTATAGAGACGTTCATTAAAAGATATGCTTCATATCTTCCTCTATGGAGTAATATTATAAACGATGGCAAGAAATACGAGAACCCTAAAAAAGTTCATTTAACAAATGGGCGAATAGAAGGGCATTTTAATCAAATAAAATCATACTGCATTGGCTCTAATCTAGCAATAGGAAAACTACCAATAAAATTGGGTAGATTTATTAGATTGCTTAAGGAAAAAATTAATTTTATATGCACGGAAATAGAACTAAATATTCCCAACAAGAGGTGTGCATCTAAGCGAAATATAAATATAAATATAAATCCAGCTGAAGAAGAGTGTTGGTCAAAAAAAAATAAAATAAACAAATCCTCACAAAATAAAACTCATTTTAGCAAGTATAACATTAGAACCTTGTTAAATGTTCATAGAAAAAAAACATTAAATTCGCCAGCCACCCTAGACCCGCAATTCAAATGCCAACTTTTTAAGTATCCTAACGGTATTATCGGAAATATGGAACGATATAAAATAATTAAAAATAATACTTTGGCGGGGAATTACTTAGTATGTTCAAGAGATGGAATTTCGTACAATGGTCGACCGTATAATTATATAATTAGACAAAGTGAATATGAAACGCTGATTACAAATAGCCCAATATCTGAATCAAAATGGCTGGACGATTTTCACATGAACTATTTCATAGATATCTTTATAAATAATAGTACTTTAGTATACTTAGAATACAGTATATATAGACCCAGTTATAAGTGACAAATTTGTTGTAGATTTGCACAATAAATCAAAAGTGGAAAAAACTTTATTAGTTAGCAATTTTCCGTCCTATATGGAGTTAAGTAATGATACCAAGTTTATAATAATGCCAATAAATATTAATGCACACTGGTGTTCAGGGTTAATTAATTTAGAAAAAGAAGAAATAATATTTTACGACCCGCAACAAAAGAATGCCCAAAAATATCGTGAAAATAATTTCATTGAAGGATTTATAGCGTTCACCAAGCTATATGCCGATGTGGCGGAAAGAAATAATTGGACAAATCCGCTGTTACGCCGAAAGTGGAAAAC
This sequence comes from Myopa testacea, assembly GCA_949629155.1. Taxonomy (NCBI): domain Eukaryota; kingdom Metazoa; phylum Arthropoda; class Insecta; order Diptera; family Conopidae; genus Myopa; species Myopa testacea. The sequence goes on from OX451347.1 coordinate 32,428,675, forward strand.
GATCTCAGCTCAATCTAAGTACTTACAGAAAGATAACTGGAGTTGTGGTTATCTCGTACTAAATTTCTTTGAGTATTTCCTATCGGGAAAAGTCCTACCAACGACATTTAGCAGCGCGAAATATAGAATGAAATTACCAAAAATATGTTTAGAAAATTCGAATGGTGAAGATTATTGCCTATATTGTTGTAGCCAAAATGATTGCTCTGGTAGTACACAGAATTGGGTATTCTGCGATATGTGTAATTACATAGTACATCAAAATTGTGTATTATCACGCCACCACTATGCAGCGGATTTTAATTTTACAGCTGAGAGTTTTGTATGCCTCGTTTGCCAAAATATGACATAAAAAAATACAAAAAAGAAAAATACAAAAACAAAGGTCAAGAAAAAGTAAATATAATAAAATACAAAGTACAAAAATAGGTCTAAAAGAAAGTAAAAATACAACATACAAAACATAAACATTTTATGAAATAGAAAATGCATAAAAGGTCCGAAAGAAAGTAACTAATATAAAATGCTAAGTACAAAAAAGGTCCAAAAGAAAGTAAAAATGCGAAATACAAACTATATACAATTTAATAAAATAGAATATGCATAAAAGGTCCGAAAGAAAGTGAATAATATAAAATGCTAAGTACAAAAAAGGTCCAAAAGAAAGTAAAAATGCGAAATACAAACTATATACAATTTAATAAAATAGAAAATGCATAAAAGGTCCGAAAGAAAGTAACTAATATAAAATGCTAAGTACAAAAAAGGTCCAAACGAAAGTAAAAATGCGAAATACAAACTATATACAATTTAATAAAATAGAAAATGCATAAAAGGTCCGAAAGAAAGTAACTAATATAAAATGCTAAGTACAAAAAAGGTCCAAAAGAAAGTAAAAATGCGAAATACAAACTATATACAATTTAATAAAATAGAAAATGCATAAAAGGTCCGAAAGAAAGTAACTAATATAAAATGCTAAGTACAAAAAAGGTCCAAACGAAAGTAAAAATGCGAAATACAAACTATATACAATTTAATAAAATAGAAAATGCATAAAAGGTCCGAAAGAAAGTAACTAATATAAAATGCTAAGTACAAAAAAGGTCCAAAAGAAAGTAAAAATGCGAAATACAAACTATATACAATTTAATAAAATAGAAAATGCATAAAAGGTCCGAAAGAAAGTAACTAATATAAAATGCTAAGTACAAAAAAGGTTCAAAAGAAAGTAAACATGAAATACAAAATATAAAAAATTTAATAAAATCAAATACAAAAAGGGCTAAAACGAATAATGCAATAGTACTTGGGTTTCCGCAAATGTTTATGGTTACGGCGATGCACCATCTTAAGAAGGCTGTATTATTAAGATATTGTATATGGGTGATAATAGGCCTAAAAGGGAACCGAACACCCAAAAAAAAAATCGGTAACGCGCCCAATATGCATACCCATTGGGTGGTGTGGAAAATGCAGCTGCTTCCACTAAAAATTTCTGGTAGTTCGCAATGGTCCATAGAACAACCGAAACTAGGTGGCATCACGCATCATTTGTATTTGGAATTTTTATGGGGATTACATTGTCACTTTCGTTTACAGAGCAAATAGAGTAAACTTCAGGTCCAAATTACAAAAAATTGTAGGAACCGATTTGGACCAACTTTGTTCCAGTTGTTCGCAATGGTCCATAGAACAACCGAAACTAGGTGGCATCACGCATCATTTGTATTTGGAATTTTTATGGGGATTACATTGTTACTTTCGTTTACAGAGCAAATAGAGTAAACTTCAGGTCCAAATTACAAAAAATTGTAGGAACCGATTTGGACCAACTTTGTTCCAGTTGTTCGCAATGGTCCATAGAACAACCGAAACTAGGTGGCATCACGCATCATTTGTATTTGGAATTTTTATGGGGATTACATTGTTACTTTCGTTTACAGAGCAAATAGAGTAAACTTCAGGGCCAAATTACAAAAAATTGTAGGAACCGATTTGGACCAACTTTGTTCCAGTTGTTCGCAATGGTCCATAGAACAACCGAAACTAGGTGGCATCACGCATCATTTGTATTTGGAATTTTTATGGGGATTACATTGTTACTTTCGTTTACAGAGCAAATAGAGTAAACTTCAGGGCCAAATTACAAAAAATTGTAGGAACCGATTTGGACCAACTTTGTTCCAGTTGTTCGCAATGGTCCATAGAACAACCGAAACTAGGTGGCATCACGCATCATTTGTATTTGGAATTTTTATGGGGATTACATTGTTACTTTCGTTTACAGAGCAAATAGAGTAAACTTCAGGTCCAAATTACAAAAAATTGTAGGAACCGATTTGGACCAACTTTGTTCCAGTTGTTCGCAATGGTCCATAGAACAACCGAAACTAGGTGGCATCACGCATCATTTGTATTTGGAATTTTTATGGGGATTACATTGTTACTTTCGTTTACAGAGCAAATAGAGTAAACTTCAGGTCCAAATTACAAAAAATTGTAGGAACCGATTTGGACCAACTTTGTTCCAGTTGTTCGCAATGGTCCATAGAACAACCGAAACTAGGTGGCATCACGCATCATTTGTATTTGGAATTTTTATGGGGATTACATTGTTACTTTCGTTTACAGAGCAAATAGAGTAAACTTCACGGCCAAATTACAAAAAATTGTAGGAACCGATTTGGACCAACTTTGTTCCAGTTGTCCGCAATGGTCCATAGAACAACCGAAACTAGGTGGCATCACGCATCATTTGTATTTGGAATTTTTATGGGGATTACATTGTTACTTTCGTTTACAGAGCAAATAGAGTAAACTTCAGGTCCAAATTACAAAAAATTGTAGGAACCGATTTGGACCAACTTTGTTCCAGTTGTTCGCAATGGTCCATAGAACAACCGAAACTAGGTGGCATCACGCATCATTTGTATTTGGAAGTTTTATGGGGATTACATTGTTACTTTCGTTTACAGAGCAAATAGAGTAAACTTCAGGTCCAAATTACAAAAAATTGTAGGAACCGATTTGGACCAACTTTGTTCCAGTTGTTCGCAATGGTCCATAGAACAACCGAAACTAGGTGGCATCACGCATCATTTGTATTTGGAATTTTTATGGGGATTACATTGTCACTTTCGTTTACAGAGCAAATAGAGTAAACTTCAGGTCCAAATTACAAAAAATTGTAGGAACCGATTTGGACCAACTTTGTTCCAGTTGTTCGCAATGGTCCATAGAACAACCGAAAATAGGTGGCATCACGCATCATTTGTATTTGGATTTTTTATGGTGGTTATATTGTCATTATTGTCTATGTGGAATTTTTAAAATCTGTACGATAGGAAAGGTTTTGTAAAATTTGTTGAAGGAGTTTCCCGAATAAACTTAGATGTCATTACGCTTTCTATTTTTATCCTCCTTCTTTCGCTTTTTTGTGAGACATGTATTGATGATAAGTTGTAATTTATGATGATATATTAAAATTATAGGTTAAACTGAATAAAAGTCTCGGTATTGCATGATCATTTGTTTTGATTTTTGTTATTCACAGTACGTATTCTTAAATGTTCTTACGTACGTGTCCTTAAATATTTTTGAAGCAGCAGAAATAGTTGAGAGCAGAAAGCAGCTGTGTGTGTACTTATAATTATTGGGTTGTACAATTGGATAAAAGTGTTCAGCTAATTCTGTTAAGTATAAGCGCCATCTGTTAACCGATATCTATTATTCTGTAAAATTTCTGTTAAGTCGCTGTTAAACGGAATTTTCTGTTAAATTGCTCTGTTAAATGTCTGTTGTTAACATATTCGCCGCTGTTATTAACAGAACTCTGTTAACTTTGTAAACAAACCAATTTGCCGTCTGCTAACTTCACACCAGTTTAAGAAGCAGATATTATCTTTGAAAATCAGCAAGCAAAAGTTATCTAGGTCTAACCATTATTTTTTAATATTATTTTTTTTCGATGTTAAGACGGACTTTTATAAAATGGCGCCTCCCGTTTAAATGGGGGGAAATTGACCACCCTCCCATACGATTTTTTTCTTGTCTCGACCCAACCTACAGGTCCTGGTCTTTTGTCCCCTCTTATGCGAAACACCCTGTATATAAACTAGCTGACCCGAAAAAAGTTACGCTGCCATATAAATTATTATGGGGACCCTTGCGTCTTACTGGCATTGTTAATTGTAACACGGACAAATATACCAAATTGTTTTATTTACTGATGGTAACCGATAATGTATTTATTCAACCAACCTTCCACAATCATAAAACACGTAATAGATTGCATATAAATTCAAATAAATCGTACAACATTTTTTATGTCAAAATGACGCAAAGCTCCTCGTAAATGATTTGAAAGTTCTATAAGGCACGCGTAGCGTCAGCTGTCAGTAACATAATTAAATTCCTTTTAGTTGAAATACGAATGTTAAACTAAAATCGCGATTACCTAATGGTAGGGTGAGGGTAGGAAGGTAAAATATACTTTACGACCTATTCTCACACCTACCAAACAAACACAAAAAAATTCATCACTACCGGCCCACCACCTAAATAACACAAAAACGAAAGAAATATTCAAAACAATTTTTTTAAAATTTATTATTTTTATTTGCAACATATGTATGTAAAAACAATTAAAAATTAATGAAAAACAAATTAGTTTCACAAAAAATATCTAAATTTTATTTTCATCGATATTTCCACCATGCGCTTTGATGACTGCTTGGCATAATTTAGGCATCCTGTTAAGCAATTTGGTGAGGGTGACTGATTCTATTCTAGAGCAGACATCTTGTAGTTGTTGCCAATGCGTTTTTGAAGACGTTGGGACCACTTTTCGTACTTGTCGGTCCAGTTCTTCCCACTGGTTTTGGGATGGTCAGGTCACTATAATAATTTTTTTCTTCCAAACTCTTTCTGTCCTGTTGAAATATGCAGTTTTCTCCAATTAATCGCATTCCAGATGGGAGAGATTATCGCCCACAGATGTGCTTCCAAAACAACCCCAAACCCTAAACGATCCTCATCCGTGCTTCACCGTGGGTACTATGCAGGATTCAAGGGCTCGTTCTCCTGCTGATCTTCCGACAAATTTCACTCGCTTTGTGCCGAATATCTCAAACTTGGACTCGTCGTTCCAGAGAACTTTTTTCCAGACGTTCACCGTCGAATCTTTATGCGGTCTCGCCCAGGTTAACCGCTTGATTTTATTTTGCTTGCGTAGAAGTGGTTTTCGCATGGCAATCCGACCATGTAAACCTGCTTTTCTTAATCGCCTTTAGACTGTTGTCAAACTTATGGTTTCAGGACGAACTGCATTTATTTCAATTGTAATTTCGGGTGTGTTTTCGTCCTGCTGCGTTTACTAATCACTGTGATTGCCCGATCTGCTGCTGATGTGGTTTTTTTTTGTCGCCCTGGTCGCTTTCTGTTGCTTAAACTGCCAGTAGCTTCATATTTTTTAACTCAAAAGCTTAGCTATTTCGCGGTTACTTTTAACGGTGGTATGGTGGGATACTATTAGAGTACACGTTTCAATGGATAACTCTTTTTTAGCTGACATTTTTTGAAACTGTTTTTGAATATTTAAAAAAACACCTGATATTTTTTAAAAATTACATTCTTACTCAACTAGTGTTAAATATAGAATGAAATGCAGATTGAAATTGGAGAACAATAACATGCCCCTAACCACTTGCATTCAGATTTTATAATGACCGTGGGAAAATTTGTAACAAACGGCTTTTTTTACTTCAACTACTAATTTAGGGTTTTTCATAAAAACCGCTTAATCCTCTTAGGGCCAGTTTTTCAGTGCTCGGTTATCGTCGTTTCTCAGTTAACCTTCGTTTAAACGACACATTGTGTTTTCAGTATAAGTTTAAACGACGTTTAACCGGCCAATATTGCACAGTTAAACTCCGGTTAAACTCCAGTAAATTTATCTTTTTAAAAGATAAAAAAACAGCTGTTTCTTCGAGTACAGACATTTTCCTTTGTTCAAAACTATGCTAATAATTTTGTTTATTTGCACCAGAACAGCTGTTCCCTTTGTAAAAATGAAAATATTGACAGGTACTGCCAAAATAAGTTTAAACATCAACTTATAGTAACGAGTATATGCTAAATACTCGTTGCATTTAGATAAATTCGCTATGAAATATAGATAAGATACGTTTAACATAGATACGTTAAAGTCCCACTGGAAAACCCAAATCTCAGTTAACTTTTATTTGACGTGTAACTAAACGTCGTTGAAACGCCGTTTAAACGAGCACTGGCCCTTAACCTACCTGTTTGCAGTACAGACAAAAAATTTAGGGTTTCTTTTTATTACCCTCATAATTAGTGCATAATGATACAAATAATTTCATAACAAAAAAATAACTGGCATTTGAATAATGACGAATTATGAGGGTGGGTAAATACTTTTGGCCGGTAGTGTATATACTTTTATATAGTTGCCACGCCTCCTTTAATGCCTTACAAACCGTAGCAGAAAGTGAATATAACCTTATCTATCGTGTGTAGGGTATAAGAATTGTTACAAAATATATACCGATAATTAAATGAACTGTAAACTATCTTGGATTTTGAATTTTTATTGAAATATTCATTTTGTTCGATATTTTTTTAAATTCTACTGAAACAAAACTGTTTAGGAGTGTAACTACGATAGTTTGCATGCACTGGTATTAAAAACATTTAAAAAACTGTTCTTATATAATCTACTATACTATTTAATTTAGGAATTATACTCACGTTCTTATGATTTACCAGTTTCATTAGTTTAAATTCTCTATAAGCACGTTTAGCGTGGGTAACATTTTGGAATGGTCGAGATAATTTTTTTATGGCAACATTTTGCTCTGTAACTGTATCATATGCAGCGCTAAAAATAAAAATACATTCAATTAATGCAAATCAAGTGAAATGATCTATTGATTAATGTATTTGCATAATCCGTCTAAAAATTAAACATTCATAGTACGTATTTTTCTATGTTCAAAATGTAGAATCCATTTAAAAAGAATAGCGTAATGTGTGATTAATAACGCGATGACATTTTTTGTTTCGGAATACAAAAACAAAGTATCCCCTATAGATAATAAATAAGTTGTAAATAAAAAACAAAATTTAAGATGAAATATATCAAATAATATTTTGAAATACGAGGGTTTCTTTTATATTTCGTGATTAGAGAACGAAAACAAATACTAATCATCGAAAATCACTTTATTGTTTTTCAAAATATTCCCAATGAAGATCTATACACTTTTGCATGCGTTTGAACCAATTGTTGAAGCACTTTCTACCAATCGACACGAGCCTTTTTTTGAGCGATTGACAAATTGTGTCGGATCCAACGCGAACAAATTTTTTTGACAGTCAAATGTTTATGCAATATTGAATGTATGCTGGTCCCAGTAATGCCTAAGGTTGTCTCAATCTCACGATAGGTCACATGACGATCTTGCAATATCAATTCGCCACAGCATCACTGGTTTTCGGAACAACAACTGATTTTGGACGACCTTCACGAAATTCGTCTTGGAGTGAACTACGACCACGATTGAATTCACCATACCATCGATAAACACTGGTCCTTGATGGAGCTTCATCGCCAAAAATGGAATTAAGTTCATCCATGCACTGTTGCTGAGTTAATCCACGTCGAAAGTTGTAAAAAATAATCGCACGGAAATGTTCACGATTTCATTCCATTTTTTGGCCGAGGTGAATCTTTGAAGTTACTGTAAACAACACAAATAGCGCTCGTATGTCCAAACGTTCTGAGTACGTATAACCTCACAAATGTCCAACTTTACGATAGAGCTGTCAGCTGCCAGATTGCAACACTAGGGTTGCCAAATCCCGAAATAAAAACTACCTGCTTAAGAATTATACAGGGTGTTTCGCATAAGAGGGGGGGAAAAAGACCTTCCCTCGTTCAGCGGGAGGGACCATTTTCTAAATCGGATAAAAAATAATCCATCCAAATAAATCCATTTATGTCGCATTCGCGTTTCGGCCAGCCCGGCGCTAATCAAATTCAGCGTAAAATTAACCCAATTTTACGCCGTATATGTGTATTCCTTATATGTGAAATATTAGGTCATTAGGCCTGGCTAAACGCAGTACCTTTTGAAATGGTTTCACTCAGTTCGTAGGACAAAGAGATGAGGAAGAAAGAGAAAAGTCTACACTCTGATATCAAGTGTAAAGATTTGTGAAACAAAAATTTACCCTGCTTCTCAGTTTCTTTGCACGCACACAAGTAAGCATTTATCAAATGAAAGAAGAGCAACGTAGTTTGCCGAACGCGTGTTCATATTTTCTCTCACTCTGGAAACATTTGGATATCAGTAAATTTCACACAAACATTGGCATCACATGTTTACGAATTTTGACACCAAACGAGAAACCCTAGTGTGTAGCAGAGTTGGGCAAAGTTATTAACTAGTTACTTTTCGTTAAAGTTAATTTAACTTCGTTACTTTCACAGATGCCTTCGTTGTCGTTACTTTGCAATCATTAACGTTAAAATAACGAAAGTAGGATTGTTATTCTATCCGATCGATTGACGGTAATTGTCGCTGAGTAGGTGTATAGATGAACTGCTCAGCCAGCAAATGCTGAGTGTGTGTTATCAATTTCTCTTTCGTACTTGTTGGAGCCCAAGCAGCTTGAGGGTTAAGTGAGTCTCTCACTACACTACACCCACGACACTACTCTCTTTCGTTTTTTATGAATTTTTCACTTTGTTATAGGATTCTTCTAATTCTGTAGTTTTCTAATTCTTGTATATTGATTGTACATGCACAACTTGTAGCATAATGAAATAATAAAAACAGTATTGATTCAAAGGTGAATTTGGAAGGTGATAATTTTGGACATTAGGCAAAGAATAGAAAAACGCTTCTATTCCTACATTTTATGGCGCCCGAGCAGGGACTTGATTGTTCCGAAATTTCAACAATAATTAAAAATAACAATAATTTGTTTAAAGAGTGTGTTTCAAAAATCTTGTGTATTGAAAATTTCATCACCTTGCCAAGGTCATCGCAAATCAAACTCATCACCTTGCTCAAGGTCATTGTTTCATTCTCATCCATAACCTTGTTAAAGGTATAAATTTCATCACCTTGCCCAAGGTCACCGCACATCAAACTCATAACCTTGCAGAAGGTCATCGAGTCACATCCATAACCTTGCTCAAAGTCATCCTTTTATAATCGTTAATTCTCATTACATTTCGTCGCTCTTTGTCGCAAAACTTAAACCTTCAACCGGTCTTTCAAAGATCATTACTGACCTTCATTCGACCTTTCAATTGGAATTTGCTCGTCATAGTTTGGTGACATCTCCGTTTTTTCGCAATACGTTTGTTATATTGGATTTTCGCTGCATTGCTAATAATTTTACCATGGCACATCAACTAAAACAACAACGTGCAAACACCAAAAAGAGTATTTCGCGTATTAAAAACATTGTCGAAGCAAATGGAAGAGGGTTTTCCTTCCCCTCTTCCATTTGCTTTGCGGCCTTAACTCCAATTGAGTTGAAGTGCCGCTTAGGTATCTTAGAGTTATATTTCCACCAAATCAGCAGTTATCAGACACAAATAGAAAAAGTGGATCTCAATGACAATGGCCGTGCTGAAATCGAGGACTTGTATATCAGCGTAAAAAGCGCCATACACGAGCAGCTAGACCTGCATAACTCAACAATGAGGGAAAATATTGCCGGACAAGGGGCAACTTCAAGGCTACCACCGCTGAAGTTGCCAACATTTGACGGGAAGTATTCTGAATTTAAAAATTTCATAACATCATTTAATCAAATTATCGATAGAGAAATTTGTGTGACGAACATAGAAAAGTTTAACCACCTGTTGAGCTGCTTGCAGGGCCAGGCACTGGAAACAGTTAAAGCATTTCAAGTAACCAACGAAAATTACCCGAAGGCACTTGAGCGGTTAAAGTTGCGCTACGACAACAGCACGTTGATTTTCTTAGAAGATATTGCATCTCTGTTTGAACTTCCGGCCACCAAGTAAAATTCAACCCAAATTCGACGGCTTGTTGATAATGTAGCGGCCATTTATAGTTCATTGCAATCACTTGGTTCAGACAAAGATATTTCACGCAATGCTTATTCACATAGTCATGCAGAAGGTTGATGAAGCGACATAGAGAAAGTGGAAGGAGTCTCTCGACTTCACAAGGTTGCCAACATGGGAAGAATGCTCTAAGGTGCTGGATCGTCATTGCCAATTCCTCACATCGATAGAATCCTCACATTCTGTTCATGACAACGCTCACCGTGTTGACAATAAGTCTTCTCGGAAGTCTGAGAAACATCAACCACAACAAAAAAATTTCTCGTTTACTTGCACCAAACGCATGTGCGCTATTTGTGCCCAGTCCGATCATGCCAGCAATTCGCTAACATGACCGTGGCTATTCGTTTCGAAAAGGCAAAAAATCTAGGGCTCTGCATAAACTGCCTTTCCAAAAACCACAATGTTGCGCAGTGTACTTCTGCATTTAAATGCAAGGTATGCTCTCGCCTTCATCGCTACGTCATCACTGCCGATATTGTTAAAATGTATCGGCAAGTGCTCATCGACTCACGTGACCGCTGTTTTCAATACATCGTGTTGCGGAACGCTAACAACAAGCAACCAACTTCAAACATACCAACTTAACACCGTCACTTACGGCACAGCGGCTGCGCCTTTTCTCGCAGTGAGAAGTTTACATTACCTGGCTGACCAGTATACTTCTGAATTTGCTTTGGGTTCAAGCGTGATCAAATCATCATTCTATGTCGATGACCTTCTATGTAGTGCATATACGGTGGACGAGTTAGCGCAAATAAAACATGAACTCTCATCAATTTTGAAAAAAGGCTGTTTTGGCCGCAAAATAGCATTCCAACGTAAATTCACTAATCGATGACAGTTCTTTGAAAGAGATCAATCTCAGCGAGTCGTCGATCTCAAGCGCATTAGGAATACGGTGGGATCAAAATCATGATGTATTTCTGTTCTTCTTTACACCAAAAAACCTCCATCAGGGTAAGTCAACAAAACGCAGCATTTTATCAAAATATCAAATGATTCTATCATTTTATCAAAAATAATTTTGCAAGAACTTTGGCTGCTGAAGCTAGAGTTGGATGAGTCGGTGCCTCAAGGTGTACACTCCACTTGGGAGAGCATGATAAAAGAGCTTCAGTCTCTAGACTCAATCAAAATTCCTCGCTACTGTTTGCAAGCTAACGCGAAAGGTATACAATTACATGGATTTTGCGACGCCTCTATACGTGCATATGGTTGTTGTATTTACTATCGGGTGGAAAATATAGCAGGTGACGTTACAGTACATTTATTCACTGCCAAGTCACGGGTTGCACCCACAAAAAAGATATCATTGCCTAAGCTCGAGCTGTGCGCTGCACAGTTGCTCGCTAAGCTCATCGCTAAAACCAAAGAGATTATTAATTGTTTTGAATTTGATATATATCTTTGGAGTGATTCACAGATTGTCCTGCACTGGTGGAGAATGCACTCTTCAACATTATCCACCGTCGGAAACAGAGCATCAGAGATACAAGAGCTCACCAATAGAGGCTGCGAATGGAGATTTGTCCCCACTCAGGAGAATCCAGCTGACATTGTCTCACGAGGATGCAACGTCCAACATCTTATGGAGTCTATATGGTTGATAGGCCCATCATACCTACGATACCCTGAAAGCCAATGGCCTGAAAATTGTCACCCTGCTCTGGATTGGGATGAAATCAATAAAGAAAGATGCAAATCAGGAATTCCTCCCACACGAAGTACCAATTACCTCATAGAACGTCTGGAGATATTAAGTTCTCATCTCACTGCAGTCAGAGTCGTAGCATGGATGCTTCGATTTTATCAAAAGGTTAGATCTCCGAATTCTCGGCATGAATCAACTCAGATAACACCTCGGAATCTGGAAACTGCCCGTTGGTGCATCTTATGGAATCTCCAGCAGCAACACTTTAGGGAGGATATAGGTCGTGCCAAGAAAGGAGCACCACACAAGATTTTAGATGAGGTCTGCAACTTCAAACTGTTGAAAGTCGGATGGCGACTAGAGTTATCATCAATGCCAGACTCACAAAAGCATCCAGTACTGTTGCCAAGCAAGTGCCATTTTGTTCACAGTTTAGTTCGCCATCTGCACCTCAGCAATTATCATTCAGGACCGAAAGCGCTCGTTGCTCTCATTAGGTTAAGATTTTGGATAATTAATGCCAGAGATGTTGCCCGTCGCACTGTCCGTTCATGCATTCACTCCATGCGCTACAAGCCAAAGCTTTTGCAACAAATGATGGGCAACTTGCCTGTCGAGCGCCTTACACCATGTAGACCATTCTCTCGCTGTGATGTGGACTTCTGTGGCCCAGTAAGCATTTACTTGCGCATTCGCGGCAAAAGGCCGTACAAAACTTATACGCCATCTTCGTATGTTTGTGGTCCAAGACAGTTCACATTGAAGCGGTATCAGATCTGTCAAGTGACGCATTCATAGCCGCCCTCAAACGATTGATTGGTAGAAGAGGACTACCAACAGACATGTTTTGCGATAATGCCACAAATTTCGTCGGTGCTAGTAGCAAGTTGGCTGAACTCAAGGAATTTTTGTTCAGTCACAAAAATCAAAATATCATCACAAATTTTTGTACTAATGAATTTGTAAACTTTAATTTTATACCCCCTAGGGCACCCCATTTCGGCGGCCTGTGGGAAGCAGCGGTTAAGGCTGCAAAGGGTCACCTCAAACGTATGCTCGATAACACACGCCTTACTTTTGAAGAATTAGCAACAGCCCTTGTCGAAACTGAAGCCGTTTTGAATTCGCGGCCGAATTCAATTCGGCCTCTCATTTGACCCGAGCGACTACGAAACACTCACACCAGCACACTTCATAATAGGCTGCTCACTGAAAGCCCTGCCAGAACTCACTGTCTCGGAGCCAAAGGATATCAGCCACCTTGAGTGTTGGGCACGTATCAGTGCCGTCAAACAAAGATTTTGGCAGCATTGGTATCGCGAGTATGTGAGTGAACTCCAGTTTCGTACCAAATGGCAAAATGCTCAACCGAATGTTCACATTGATTGTTTGGTACTCATCCACGAAGACCATACGCCGCCTGAGCGCTGGGTCTGCGGCAGAGTTGTAGCAGTCATTCCAGGGAAGGACAACAAAGTTATAGTCGTTGACGTGAAGACACCTAAAGGAATTCTCCGTCGCCCCATTCATAAGCTGGCACAACTACCTGTTGAAAGGTGTTTCAACGGGGCCGGGATGTTGGAGCCCAAGCAGCTTGAGGGTGAAGTGAGTCTCTCACTACACTACACCCACCACACTACTCTCTTTTGTTTTTTTATGAATTTTTCACTTTGTTATAGGATTCTTCTAATTCTGTATTCTTCTAATTCTTGAATATTGATTGTACATGCACAACTTGTAGCATAATGAAATAATAAAAACAGTATTGATTCAAAGGTGAATTTGAAAGGTGATAATTTTGGAAATTAGGCAAAGAACAGAAAATCGCTTCTATTCCTACAGGACCCTTTATCGGCGACTGTGTGGCGGCATCGCATTACATTAAGAACTTATTTTTCGGCATCTGCGGAAATTCTTGTGTTGTTATTGTTGAGTTGGTTGATTTAAGGGTTATAAAGGAGTTTAAAGAAACAAGAAATATCCAATCATTTCAGGTAGTTAATTAATTATCTAATATACACTACCGGCCAAAAGTTTCGAAGCACCCTTGAAATTTCCACAAATCTTAACAATAGTTATCCAAAGCTTTTAAAAATAAAAAGTTTAATTGTAAATTTTAAAGTTTATTATATTTCCTTTCAAATTACATTAAAGTTATATTTTAGAATAATTTTTATTATCAAAATTTTTACAAAAACGTCTAAACTGATTTTTCATCAAAAAATCCTCCTTTGCACTGAATAAGTTCTGCTACAATTCTTGGTATTCTGGCGATTAATTTCTTTATGTTTTCCTGTTGTATATTGTTCCATGATTCCAACAATGCATTCCACATTTCCTCTGTCGACGTAGTCGCTTTTTCTCGCACTTTTTGGCCCAGCTCAACCCATAGAAGCTCTATTGGATTGAGATCGAGTGACTGGGCAGGCCAAATCATATTCGTTAATATTCCAGATGTTTGTTTGTTCTCTAAATAGCCTCTGCACAATTTGGAACTGTATTTGGGATCGTTATCTTGTTGCATCACGAAACCTTCGCCGATCAATCGTAGGCCTGATGGTATGGCATTGTGCTGCAGTATCTTTCTATACTCCTCCTTTCGCATAATTCCATCGATTCGAATTAAATCGCCTACTCCATTGCTTGAGAAACATCCCCAGACCAGAACGGAACCGCCGTTCACTGTTGGTATTACACACTCCGGCAGCATCTTCTCTTGGGCACTACGTTTGAAGAAAATTCTTCGATTAGACCCAAACAGCTCGAAATGTGATTCGTCGTTCCAAAGAACATTTTTTAAGTCCTCTTCGGTTCATTTCTTATAGGTTAGTGTCCATTGAAGACTTCTCTTTTTATTTCGTCGTCGAAGTAAGGGTTTTTCTTTAGCAATCCTTCCACAAAGACCAGCATCTCTAGCCGCCTTATTACAGTTCTTAGTGACACCGGGTTTGATCGACTGTTATTGATCTCGGCTTGTATTTCTGGAGCCGTTTTTCTTCTTTTATGTCTGCTTGATATTTTCATTGCTCTATCTTCACGATTTCTTGTCGATCTTGGCCTTTAGGACCGCGGAAGGGCCTCAAGAGTTCGATAATCCTTGTACATTTGTATGGTGCGATGCACAGAACTAGTCGAAATTTTTTTAATTTTCGCTCTATTATCCGCTCGGAATTGCCTTCCTTATAAAGAGTAATCACTGCAGATCTTATATCAATTTTTTTTTTTGGCATGGCTTCGGTTTTTTTAACGTTTGGTCAGTTCGAATCTAGAGAAACAAAGAATGGTGTCAATATTCTAGGTCAGCCTTTTATTCTTGACCCAGGGTAAAAAGTGGATGGTAATGTTTATTCATAATTACCTTTAGTAATTACCCCATAAAAAAAAATTACCCTGAGTACCTGAAAAAGGGTTTTTATAACCCTTTTTCTCGATTTTGTATGGCAAGTGCAATAAACAAAAAAACCCAATTTCTTGACTGCAGTGCATTGTTTGAGCATGCAATTAAACAATGAACGCCGTAAACCCGTTTTGGGTTCCATATTACAGTTATCACTTTACAGCCATTCTATTAAAAAAGAAAAAATCAAAATTTATACAATAATATAGAAATGCCACACGATTTTCTATGAACAGGAGTGGTGCTTCGAAACTTTTGGCCGGTAGTGTAATTCTAATTAATCGTACACCCATGGCCAAAAAAAAAATCCGAACCTGGAAAATTCGCAAATTTTTCACTTTGCAGGCAAAAAATGTTAAGAAAGGGTTTCGAATGATAACAAATTTTCTTTTTACCTGTTTATACATATATTTTTTGCTATAAAATGACACACTCTGTCAACAATTGTCCATTAACATTTGAGAAATCAGATCAGGTCCATCCGAAGTCGTTTTTTAGAAGTTTTAAATATGGTATTAAGTGAAGAAGAAAAAGGCCGTATTGTAGCACTGAGTGGAGAAACCTATTCCAAAAGAAAAATTTCTCAAATAATTGGGTGCAACGAAAGCACAGTGCGACGTTTTTAAAAAAAAATTCAAGTAACCGGAAGCATACAGAGGAAAACCGGAAGTGGGACACCAAGAATTACTACACCGCGGGAAGATCAATCGTTGGAACGAATGTGCCTTCGAAATCGGTTCCAGACTGCTAGGGAACTAAGGAGAGACCTTCAGAGAAAGCTGGGAATGCAAATCAGCAGAAGAACTGTCTCCAGACGCCTAACAAATATGGGTCTTCCAGCTCGCCGACCAGCCAAACAGCCGGGTTTAACAGCGGCTATGAAAAAAAACCGGTTAGAATGGGCCAAGGAGCATAAAAAATGGATAGCTTCTGATTGAAGAAATGTCATATTTTCTGATGAATCGAAGTTCAATTTGATTGGGCCCGATGAAAAAACCACAGTTTGAAGGAGATCGAAGGAACGGTATTCCGATAAGTGCATTCTTCGAACAGTCAAGCATTCACCTCATGTTTTGGTATGGGGATGCATAACACATTGTGGAGTTGGACAAATTTTATTGCTGGAGGTTCCGTGAATGCAGAAAAGTATAAAAATGCTTTAAAAAAAGGCGTGGTTCAACAATCGAGGGGCTGAGCTGCCATGTTGAAAACACACTTTTTCAAGACGCTAGTGCACCTTGCCACCGAGCTCGCTCTGTAAGTAAACCTTTAAGTTTTACACTTTACTTTAAGTGTCATTGTGCATTCACAGGTAACACAATTAAAAGAAAATTTGGGGATATTATCGATGTCCTGGCCAGGACATCGCCCAGACCTTAATATCATTGAAAATTTGTGGGGAATTTATGCAGCAAAAAATTCAAGAGATGTCTCCAAAATCCATCCAGGAGTTACAAATTATTATAAAGGAAGTATGGTACGACGAAAAAGCCAAGAACCAGGTCCAAAATCTCTATGATTGTCCAGAAGAGTGGAAGCTGTTTTGAAAGCCAAAGGAGGATCAACGAAATATTGAAGAAAAATTTAATGGAAAAACAAAGAGTACAGAGAATGCATACAGAAGAAGAAGGCGAGATGACAACATGAAATAGAAGAACCTCATAAGAATCCAACATAAAGGAATAATTTCAACTCCTACAACATTTATGCAAATTATTTATATATATAAACGTATGTACGTTTGTGACAATTGTTATAATGTACCTTTAAGCAGTACGTTTTTCTTTACCTTATATTAACGATGTTCCCACCTCTAGTATTGAGGCAATGAATGAGCAAGAGTAAATATATTAAAACAGATTGCTGAGTAAAATGTACAGTACAATGGTGAAAACCGCATCGAAATCGGTCCAGCCGTTTAAGAGTTAACTAATTCTAAAGAGACATACTACTAATTAGAATTATATTAAATAATTAATTAACTACCTGAAATGATTGGATATTCCTTTTTCCTTTAAACTCCTTTATAACCCTTAAATCAACCAACTCAACAATAACAACACAAGAATTTTCGCAGATGCCTAAAAATAAGTTGTTATTGTAATGCGATGCCGCCACACAGTCGCTGATAAAGGGTACGAAAGAGAAATTGATAACACACAGTCAGCATTTGCTGGCTGAGCAGTTCATCTATGTATACACCTACTCAGCGACAATTACCGTCTATCAACCGTCTATCGATGACAAAATTTTTTTTAAAAATCATATACCACTTATCCGCACTTAATTATTTTCGTAATATGGTATATAAAATGAATGTATGTATGTACAAACATATCTATACTTAGTCTTAAATGTAGAATTAAATTAAATAATTACTTTTTAAATAAATAGTAAAATTTAAATATTATATAATATTATGTGCACCTCCCGCAGATAATTACCAAAATCTGTCTTGTTAATTTTACTATAGATTAGCAAAACAAAAATTTTTCTTTCACAGAACCCCATTATACGGTAAATACCTAAATCTACAAAAGTAACGAAGATTCAATAAAGTAACGTCGTTAAAGTGTTTAGTTACTCGTTCTTTTAACTAGTTCAAGAACAATTTCGTTACTTCAACGTTAACGACCCGAAGTAACTTCGTTACATGTACGAAAACGATCAGAACAACGATCTTACTTTCGTTATTTTAACGATAACGATCAGAACAACGATCCTACTTTAGTTACTTTAACGTTAGCGATTGCAAAGTAACTTCGTTACTTTAACAATCACGATCAGAACAACGATCTTACTTTCGTTACTTTAATGTTAACGACTGCCAAGTAACGTCGTTACTTTAGCGATAACGAAGGCGTCTGTGAAAGTAACGAAGTTAAATTTACTTTAACTATAACGATAACTAGTTAATGAATTAACTAGTTAGTGCCCAACTCTGGTGTGTAGCCAACGATGGTATTTCAACAGACAGACAGACAGACGGACGGACATGGCTAAATCGACTCAGGAGGTCACGCTGATCAGGAATATATATACTTTTCTATACCTACCGTCTCTATTTCTATGCGTTACACATTTCGTTACAAAATGAATATACCCTTAACCTTAAGGTGTAGGGCATAAAAATGGGGGTATTTTTCGAATATGATTTTCGTCACGGAACCAATGCATCGGAGGCACCTCCTAACATCAATGAAGTGTTTGGTGAAGGTGCAGCTAATCATTGGACCTTACGTCGTTGGTTTGATAAGTTTCGTTTTGGTGATTTTGCTTTGCAAATGAACCACGTGGAAGCCCGGCGAGTAAGTTGGATAATGATAACCTGAAAGCTGTAGTGCAAGTAGATACGTCTCAGACTACGCGTGAACTAGCAGCAGGGTTTAACGTTTCTATTCCAACAATTTTGGATCACTTAAAACAAAAGCTGGATCGATGGGTTCCGTATGAGTTAAATGAGCATTAAAAAGGAAATCGTTTCGAAGCTTGCCTTTCTTTACTGTCACGGTATAAAACCGAACCTTTTCTACACTGCATTATAACGGTTGATGAAAAATTATTCGACAATCGAAAACGTTCGGCACAATGGTTGGATAAAAGAGGCTCCGAAAAAGATCCATAAGCCATACATTCATCAGAAGAAGCTTATGGTGTATGTTTGGTGATCCAGCGCCGGAGTTATCCATCACAGCTTTATGAGACCTGGTCAATCCATAACAGCAGATGTCTACCACAATCAGTTGGACGGAATAATGAGAGCTTTTTATTAAACAGCCTAGATTGCTCATTAGAGACCGTCCAATCCTCTTACAAGACAACGTGCCTATTTTGAATAGGCGAATATCAATCGGGTGAAACCGAGGGCTACCTGTACCATAAATGTATACACTACCCACCAGAAGTTCAGGAACACCAATATTATTCATAAAAAATCATGCGGCATTTCTTTATTATTGTATAAATGTTGGTGTTTTATTTTTTAATAAGATCGTCATAAAGTGATAACTGTAATATGGATTCCAAAACGGATTTACGGTGGTCATGAAATGCTCAAACAATGCACCATGTCACAAAATTGTGTTTATCTGTTTATTGCACATGCCACAAAATATAGAGAAAAAGAGTTATATATTATATTTTTTTATGATGGGGTAATTAGGAATAATTATTACCATCCATTTTTTATCCAGTGTCAAGTATAAAAGGCTGACCCAGAATATTTACACCATTCAGTGTTCCTCGAGATTCAAACTGACGAAACGTTAGAAAAACAGAAGCCATCCCAAAAAATAATATTGATATAAGATTTGCAGTGATTAGTCTTCATAAGGCAGGCAATTCCGAGCGGATAATAGCTAAAAAATTTAAATTTCGAACAGTTCTGTGCATCTTAGCACCATACAAAGCACAAAGATTATGGTACTCTTGGTACCTCAATAAGTCAGGGAGGGAAACAAAAACAACAAGAAATCCTGAAGACCGAACAATAGCAATAACAAGCAGACGAAACAGAAGAAAAACTGCGCCAGAAATACCAGCCAAAATAAATAAGAGCCGTTTAAATCTCACTAAGGACAGTGAAAAGATGCTGGACTTTGTGGTAGGGTAGCAATAAAAAACCCTTGCTACGTCCAGGACTATTACCTATAGGCACTGGACTGTGTAATGTATTTACCACACTCTGCTCCAGAGCATGCATTCTTGAGTGCAATGTCTTAGCTTGGTTACCGCCAGAATAAAGACAGAGCGGATTTAAGACAGCCAGCGAAAAACAGGCTTTTTACTTCACTCTTCGCCAGCGATCTAACAGGCGAAAGTTAATAGTTCCAACTTCAGTGTAGGCACTTGTCTTGTCCAGTGCGGTTTACGCCGGACGAAATATCTACTGAGGGCGACCCTTATATTCAGGAAGTGCATTTCCTCTTCAAATAATTCATAGATGAAAGTCCCTACACATTACAATCGAAGAGGACTTTTAAAATGTTCTTTGGACGGACGCGTCCAAATTCGACCTGTTTGGCTCAAACCGATGAATTTCCGTCAGACGTATTTTCGGATGCTTCTTGAGCATCTCCCCTCGCATAGTTTTCATGTAATTTGAAATTAAATATAATTTGTTTATTTGTTTAGTAAAAGTAATAATACACCCAGATAAGAAATCTTTAACAATTCAACAGTTTAACAATTTCAAGTAATAAGAAGATAAAAACAAGAAAGAGTGCTAACTTCGGTCTGGCCGAAGTTCGTATACCCTACACACGTTTACTTAAAAATTAGGCGTCGCAATGGTCTATTTTTTTTCCTTTTCAATCTCAAATAGCCAGTGATGACAGAGAATATTCATGCCAAACTTGATGAAAATATCTCTATTCGTTCTCCTGTAATCGAGTTTTATTTAACTAGTGGGCGGACCACGCCCATTTTTGGTAGTCTTTTTTTGGTCAGAGACAGTGTACTTCTGGACAAAATTTCAACTGCAAATTCGTTTTACAAGCTGAGAAATTGAGCAATAAGCATGGATGAATTTACATTCACCATAAAAAGTAGGCGTGGTAATGGTCGGATTTTGCCCATTTTCAATACCAATGAGTTTCTAATGCTAAGCAACATTTGTGCCAAATTCGGTTACGATATCTTTATTCGTTCTCTTGTAATCGAGTTTTATTTAATTAGTGGGCGGACCACGCCCATTTTTGGTGATCTATTTTCGTCAGAGACAGTGGACTTGTGGACAAAATTTCAACCGCAACTTCGTTCTACAAGCTGAGAAATTGAGCTATAAGCATGGATGAATTTATATTCACTATAAAAAGTAGGCGTGGCAATGGTCCGATTTTGCCCATTTTCAATATCAATGAGTTTCTAATGTTAAACAATATTCGTGCCAAATTTGATGCAAATATCTTTATTCGTTCTCTTGTAATCGAGTTTTATTTAATTAGTGGGCGGACCACGCCCATTTTTGGTACTTTGTTTTGGTCAGAGACAATGGACTTCTGGACAAAATTTCAAACTCAAATTCTTTCTATAAGCTGAGGAATTGAGCTATAAGCATGGATTAATTTATATTCACTATAAAAAGTAGGCGTGGTAATGGTCCGATTTTGCCCATTTTCAATACCGATGAGTTTCTAATGATAGGCACAATATTCGTGCCAAGTTTGAAGAAGATATCTCTATTCGTTCTCTTGTAATCGTGATTTCCACAGACAGACAGACAGACAGACAGACGCACGAACATGGCTAAATCGACTCAGGAGGTCACGCTGATCAAAAATATATATACTTTCCTATACCTGTCACGCCTCCTTTAATGCGTTACAAACAGAAGCAGTAAGTGAATATAGCCTATTCACTTCGTGTGTAGGGTATAAAAATTACAAAAATTAAATAATTAAATTGATAACATACATAATTAAAAAGGACTCTGGAGGAGAAGATAGACATGAGTAGAAGTAGAAGAACCGATAAGTAAAAGAAAGATAGGATAAGATAGTAGTAGAAGTAGAAAGACAGAGGAGTCAAAGAAGGGGCATCAAAGGAGAAGGGATTTGACTTACTGCATCGTAAGGAAGCGGACTACCAATTGCCTACCGATACCAGGTGTCTCCCTTACACATCTTGGCAACGCATTCCACAGCCTCATGGCAGCAACGAAAAATAGCCGTGAAGAAATAAAGGATCCTCAAACGAGGAATTATAAGTACCCCGCTTATCGTGAATCTACAAAAGTGCAACTTATGAAATAAATACTGCGGAGTCTATTAGACAATAGTCTGAAGAGCTATGTGCACACTCTGGCTTTGTGGTAGCTAATCAAATCACAGCCAAGTAAAGTAGTGTGATACCCGGATAAGTGGTCAAACTGATGCAGCCCGAAAATATATCTGGTAATATAATAAAAAGCAACGAATAATTTTAACTGCAAAGAGGAGTCTAGCACAGCGTACACAATATTTGAATAGTCTATTACATGAAGTTACTATTATTTGAATAGTCTATTATATTACATTACATGAAGAGTTGTAATGCAATCAGACGACGAACTCTAGGGGGAGTTGCACTTTCAGTTTCATCAGACTACGAAATAAACCGTATATTTTCCTAACTACACTTTTTATGTGATAAATGCTCGAGAGGGAAGAGTTTATACAAAAATCCAAATTCACAATTTTCGTCACTACTCTCAGGTCATTGCCATCCAATGAAATTCTGGAAAGTGCAGGCAGAGACCTGTTTTTATAGACCGGTAGACCAAACGATTTAGTCACATTCAACTGGAGTCCATTTAAAACTGCCCGATGGTTGATGAACGCTAAATCTTCATTTAAATTAGTTGACAGTACTTCGGATTCAATAGTGCCTCCAGATATGTATATCTAAATATCGTCCGCATATACATGCATTGTAGAATGTTTGCAAACTCCAAATATATCATTTAAATACATGGAGAATAATAACAGACCAAGTATAAAACCCTGAGGTACATCAGTCTTTGAACCTTATAGTCAGAGAACTTATTACACACCTTTACCCGTTGTAATCTGCCAATCACATAGTTTTTCAAAAGACTCACAGCCTCATCCTGAAAACCAAATAAATGCTTCTATATGGAGTAAAGACATTCATGAACTAATCTATCAAATGCCTTAGAAATATCTAGCAAGCAAATCAAGATCAAAAGGCCATTATCGTAACAAGGTCTAATATCATCTAATACTTTCACCATTGCAGTACAGCTCCAGATTGGAGTGGAGACAAATATTTTGCCATCATAAAATGGTTCGATATTTGCTGAGCCATCAGATTCTCATAGACTTTCCTTACCGGCGATAAAATGCCTATAGGCCTGATGATGAATATTGTTTCTTTTACGTGTCGAATTTATGGACTGTATTTGACTTTCTTAAGTTTACATGGTTATGTAGGAAATGCAGTAACTAATATGGGTTTCAAGTTAAAATTGAATACATGTTTCATTTATTTGTCACGTGGAAAAAACTCTGCTTATAAAATTCCAAGGCGGTTTTCAACGTGAGGTTTTCAACAACCAATTCCAACGAACAAAAGTACGGATGACACATAACTCAGGTGTGACAGCACAGAATTACGCATGAGGTGACCAGGCGTTTATGATCATCCCGGCAAGCGCTGAGACATGGTCTCAGGATACAGGTAATGCGACTAATCTGTATATCGGACGAGCCGAAGTTCCATGCGCCGTTTTACCGTTGCCGCACGGACCAGCCCGTCCTTTCCGGTATGAACTTCAATTACTCGGCCTAAACACCAAGTACCTGGGCGCGAATTTGGATCCTTGATAACGACGAGCGCATCCAGCTCGAGATTCGGTTGTCGCGTGTCCCATTTTGGTCTTTGCTGCAACGAAGTAAGATATTCGTGGTGCCATTGATGCTAAAACCCTTGCATCATAGATTGAACGTGCTGCCAATAACTCAGCCGGGAAACAGGTACATCTCTTAAATCCTCCTCCGGAAAAAGTGTTAATGGCCTTCCAATAATATAGTGTAATCGGGTCTTTGGAATCGTCTTGTAAAGAAATTTCAATTGATTGCTGAAGGCGATTAACATTCGCACCGGTCGCGTTAAATACCCATTTACTTAATTCCATACCTGCTCGAGAAAACAGATTAATTAGCTCATGTTGTAATTGCTTTACCTCAGCTTCTGTATTTGCGCCAGATAGTACATCATCCACGTAGAAATCTTCTGCTACCACCTTTGAAGGCTAAGGAAACTCTGTCCGGTAATCTTCCGATAATTGCTTCAATGCTCGAACCGAAAGGAATGGTGCACAGGAAGTACCATAAGTAACGGTGCATAACTGAAAATTCTGTACAGGCTTTGCAGAAGATTCCCTCCATACGACTCGTTGAAAATTACGATGAGGATCAGTAACCCATATCTGACGAAACATCTTTACGATATCGGCCGAGAAGGCAAACCCATGAAACCGAAATCGCAAGCAGACTGAGAACAAGTCTCGCTGAAGGTTGGGCCCTACATGAAGACAATCGTTCAGTGAGATATTAATTCCGCCTCAAACACTACGCGTAGTACGTCTTACCCGTACGTTACGTTGTAACGTAACTCCTATAAACGCAGAATCGACGCATCAATGTCAACCACAGTGACGAACAATACTGAATGCGTAGCTGGTCGCGATTTACCTTGAGTTACCACCCAACCAAATAGGAATGATACTGCTATGATGTTTCCTTCTGGATCAGCTCGCTTCTCTGCCATGAAAATATCCCAAACATACTGGCCACCAATCAAGATGTCAATTGGCGCTGTAACATCAAAGTTTGGATCTGCAAGTGTTAACCCTTGCAGTGTCGGCAGCATCACATCACGCACCCGAGTAGATGGCAGTGAAGCAGTGATCTGGCGTAAAATGTATAGGCATGTGTTGAATCCAAATTTATTGATGCGAGACTGTATGCGGGCATTGCAACGGCCACGTGTGTAATCGGCATTGGCTGACGCAATGCCTGTGACTAGGATACGAGAATGTGTGCGTGATATGCCCAGGCGCTGTATGCAATGTTCCGATATATATGATAATTCTGAAGCGCAATCGAGCAGGGCTCTGCACGTGATGGTTTGACCATGAACATCTACGATGTCGACCAATGCAGTAGGTAAACTTGGTGTTAATTCCTTCATCCTGGCTGCAACAGATAAAAGTGAAACCCCCACTGGCGCCAAGGCGCTGACCCTTGTCGCCGTGTGTTTCACTTCTGACACTGACCCTTCATCAGTGCTTGCTGAAACTGCCGATGCCAACGCCAACGCTGAAGTCGTGGCTGCCGACCGCTTTGCTGGGTCGTGCACGAGTGTGTGATGACGTTGGTGGCATACTGTGCAGTTGAATTTGGCACGACACTGAGCCACCGAGTGTTCATGTTGAAGACAATTGAAGCAAAGAGCCTTGTCTCTTACTTGTCGACGCCGATCTTTAACACTGAGCTTTAGAAACGACTCACATTTGTGCAAAATGTGATCGGATCCATCACAAATATAACAGCGAGTTGACTTCTGTTGGCCGGTAGCAAATGACCTTGTAGGTTTACACTTCCCCGACTTATATTTCGTGGCTGGATGTCAACCAAAGTGACGAACGATACTGAATGCGTAGCTGGTCGCGATTTACCTTGAGTTACCACCCAACCAAATAGGAATGATACTGCTATGATGTTTCCTTCTGGATCAGCTCGCTTCTCTGCCATGAAAATATCCCAAACATACTGGCCACCAATCAAGATGTCAATTGGCGCTGTAACATCAAAGTTTGGATCTGCAAGTGTTAACCCTTGCAGTGTCGGCAGCATCACATCACGCACCCGAGTAGATGGCAGTGAAGCAGTGATCTGGCGTAAAATGTATAGGCATGTGTTGAATCCAAATTTATTGATGCGAGACTGTATGCGGGCATTGCAACGGCCACGTGTGTAATCGGCATTGGCTGACGCAATCCCTGTGACTAGGATACGAGAATGTGTGCGTGATATGCCCAGGCGCTGTATGCAATGTTCCGATATATATGATAATTCTGAAGCGCAATCGAGCAGGGCTCTGCACGTGATGGTTTGACCATGAACATCTACGATGTCGACCAATGCAGTAGGTAAACTTGGTGTTAATTCTTTCATCCTGGCTGCAACAGATAAAAGTGAAACCCCCACTGGCGCCAAGGCGCTGACCCTTGTCGCCGTGTGTTTCACTTCTGACACTGACCCTTCATCAGTGCTTGCTGAAACTGCCGATGCCAACGCCGACGCTGAAGTCGTGGCTGCCGACCGCTTTGCTGGGTCGTGCACGAGTGTGTGATGACGTTGGTGGCATACTCTTCAGTTGAATTTGGAACGACACTGAGCCACCGAGTGTTCATGTTGAAGACAATTGAAGCAAAGAGCCTTGTCTCTTACTTGTCGACGCCGATCTTTAACACTGAGCTTTAGAAACGACTCACATTTGTGCAAAATGTGACCGGATCCATCACAAATATAATAGCGAGTTGACTTCTGTTGGCCGGTAGCAAATGACCTTGTAGGTTTACACTTCCCCGACTTATATTTCGTGGCTGAATTGCAGGTTGCAGCTCCTAGTTCAAGATCCTCACATCGGTCGATCATATCGCTTTTTGAGGCGTGCCCAAGCTGTTTCGAATACGAATTCAGTTACTGCTATATGTCGAATTAACTCGGCAGCGTCATCCTGTAACACCGACTTTAAATAGTATAATTTTTGCGTGTTGGAATGTCTTGATCTTGTGGCGACACTACTCGAGAAAATGTCACTAAACGACGGCCATTCACTACAATCTTCAGAGAACTTCGGAATATTGATTTTGGGTAATTCATTAACTACGCTGGGTGCGCTAGCACTAGAGACCTGCTGCAAAAACGAAGCTTGCTGCTTTGCCACCAGAGCTATGCTTAATGATCGATTTGTAGATCCCATTCGCGGACGTAACCTCGTCTCCAACGATAGTAACGAAGCCTGTGCTGACAAGTACCTCTCTTCATACTCATCGAAATCCACATTCTTATCTGTATAAGCCATTGCATCTGCGTAAGTACTGAGTAATGAGTTGCTGCTATTGCTGATTAATTCCACCAGATCCGGCTCGAAGGACCAACTTTTATGATGATGAATATTGTTTCTTTTACGTGTCGATTATATGGACTGTATTTGACTTTCTTAAGTTTACATGGTTATGTAGGAAATGCAGTAACTAATATTGGCTTTAAGTTAAAAGTGAATACATGTTTCATTTATTTGTCAAGTGGAAAAAACTCTGCTTATAAAATTACCACGCGGTTTTCAACGTCAGGTTTTCAACAACCAATTCAAACAAACAAAAGTACGGATGACACATAACTCAGGATTGACAGGTATCACAATAACAGTTTTCCACAGACTGGGAAATGTTGAAGAGCATTGGTTTATAATATGGGTCAAAGGCGTAATAATATGCGGCAATAAAATTTTTATAAATCTAATAACCATCTAAAGACCACCTTCGCCAACGGCATTAGACGTAATATCTCTCACACTATTACCAACATCAAGCTCAGTGACCGGAAGAAATCTAAAAGTACGCTCATCACACAACGCAGAAATTGAGGTATGGCCAGGATTTCTTGGAGTAATACCAAAGAAATGAGAACTTAATTCTTCAGGGCATTGTTAAACGGCCTAACACGTCACATTTACTGCGAGGTTTCGTATATTGGTCCACAAAGTTTTCGTAGGAAGAGAAGTGTTAAGCTTTGAGAAAAAATAATTTGTGCTCTAGATGACCTGCATATTTGAACAGCTTTATTTCAAGCATTTTTGGAGTTGTCCCAGTTTACAGATGTAGGGCTTCTACGCAACTTTGCATGAAACCTGATTTTAATTTTAATGGCATCAAGAACAATAGGATTAACCCAAGGTATAGTTTCACTTTCACTCTTAACAGTTTTTAGAGGGACGTACATTATTATCTTAACATCTACAATATTTAGTAGCCTGCAGGTATCAAACAACTGAGGCACAATTTCTCGATATAACGATGGAATGTCAATAGCAATGAAGTCTCTGAAAGAATGAAAACTAGGTGTAGCTACGCTTGAGAAAGTAAGGTCCAAAGTGCAGAAAATTAGATCATGATATGAAAGGAAATATATTTGGTCAAATAGGAGGACTTTAGTTAAGTTAGAAACTATAAAATAATCTCAAATTGGCACGTAATCAAAGGCAACTACATTTTTATATAAAGCAGATATAAAAGAATCAAGTTGATGGTGCCCGTTGACATTATAAACGCATGACAAAAATAGACTTTGTGGTCATATCAGTAACACAAACATTTAAAAATTCGACATCTGAATCACATGACCTAGATAAAACTTTCACATTTAGGTACTTCCTGCAAAACATAGCACCTGCAACTCCCTGTAACGAACTTTCGGCCGGGATACTCTCAGCGGCCTCCAGGGTTCAAATTACAAGACTCGGATTCGGTGGTATTTTATTTTAATTATTTATTTATTTATTCAATTTTCTTTCACAATTATTTAATCTATATTTTCTAACTTTACTGTTGCGCGTATGCGATGTTCACTTTCACGTGTTTACCTCGGTGCGCGTGGCGACTGACTGATCGATTGATCCTCACTGACTGATCTACTGCTGCGCGTATGCGATGTGCACTCTAACTAGACTGCCTGCTGACTGATCCCTCTGTATTGCTGCTTGTGTATTTATATGTTCTGAGTTGCTTGTTCTTGGTTTCCAAGTTTGTTCGTAAACAAGTACCCGTTGTTCGTCGTTGCTATGTTTCCTGCAAGTGTTGCACTTAGTTCGCAAACATATTCCCGTTGTTCTGCTCGTAAACATGTTCCCGTGTTTCTTCGTTGCTCTGGCTGTGTTGCGCTGAGATCGTAAACATGTTCCCGTTGTTCTGCTTGTGTTCTGTTTGTGTTGCGCTTAGTTCGCAAACATGTTCCCGTTGTTCTGCTTGTGTTCTGTCTGTGTTGCGCTTAGTTCGCAAACATGTTCCCGTTGTTTTGCTTGGGTTCTGTTTGTGTTGCGCTTAGTTCGCAAACATGTTCCCGTTGTTCTTCGTTGGTCTGTTTGTGAGTTTTCCCACAATCCGGGTTGCTTCTTTGGCGAGTTGGTGAAGCAGTATCGTTGTGCGGAAATTTTCGAGTCTCGAAAATTGTCGTCACACTCCCTTCTTACCTCAGGTGGCGCGGCCAGACGCCGTGTGTTTGCTGTTAAAATTTTGTCCCCTAAATCTCGCTCCACTTTTGTTGCGTGTGTTTGTTGTTTTTTTTTTCCTTTAAATCTCGGTCCAGTCTTGTTGCGTGTGTTTGTTGTTATTTTTTTCTGCTAAATCTCGGTCCAGTTTTGCTGTGTGTGTTTGTTGTTAAAAATTTTGTCCGCTAAATATCGGTCCACTTTTGTTGCGTGTGTTTGTTGTTCGTTGTTGCATATTTTGTTCCTAAATCTCGGTCCCTTTTTTTTCATCGTACTCGTCGCCAGTGTTGTACCCTATGTTATGTTTCCTCCCTTTCCTTCAAATTTTCCCTGACCAGTGTGCCTTTTCTCAGATTTGTTTATCTGGCATGTTCGGGTTCACATCGGCATTTTTGGTTAAATTTCTATCTGCTTGGTGTAGTGTTGGGTGTTTGAGTTTTATTTGTTCGCTTTGACTCGGCTTACTTGAGGTTAGGTTATGTTTGTGTCCCGGGTGTTTGCGAGGATCGCTGGTCCCGATTTTAGGTTTTACGGCGGGACATCGAAATTTGACTACGTGGTATCGAAAATTTCCTTTACTCTTCGTTGTGATGGAACTCCTTGAGTTCGCTGACGTGGGCTCTGCGTGTACGCGTCTCGCCATCTCTTTTGAGGTTCACGATTACCGGCGACACAAATTTGGTTACGCGGTATGGTCCGTCGTATCGTGGCGCGAGCTTCGCTGCGAAGTTGTCCACTGCTTTCGATAAGTGATGTTGTTTCACCAGCACTTGTTGTCCCAGCTTAGGGCTCCATGGGCGGCGGCGTAAGTTATAGTGACGTGCTTGGTCCTGCGCTGCTCGTTGCATGTTTTGTGCCACGATGGTGTGTACGTCGTTTAGTTTCGTCAATTTTTCTTCTAGCGTGTGTGGTGTTTGACCGGTACCGGGGGTCACTTCATCGAATAATGACTTCGGGAGGCGTAATTCCCGCCCCTGAGTCACAAAAGCTGGGCTATAGCCTGTCGTTTCTGAAACGCTGCTGTTTATTGCCAGCGTTATTTCGGGCAGCATTTCGTCGCAATTTCTGTGGTGATTGTCGGCGAGTTGTGCTATCATCGTCTTCACGGTTCGGTTGGCGCGTTCTGTCGGGTTCTCTTGTGGGGTGTACGGTGCCGTGAACTGTTGTTTGATCCCCATTTCTCGAAGAAACTTCTGAAATCCGATGCTTGCAAATTGGCTGCCGTTGTCTGTTATGACGATCTTGGGCGTTCCGAACCGTGCTAAGATCCGTTCGCGGAAGGCTCTTTTTAGGTGTTCGGTTGATGCTTTCCGCAGCGGAATCATCTCAGTCCATTTCGAAAACTTATCAAAGAATACTAGTAGCATGCAATTTCCGTG
Source organism: Myopa testacea (assembly GCA_949629155.1). Lineage (NCBI taxonomy): Eukaryota > Metazoa > Arthropoda > Insecta > Diptera > Conopidae > Myopa > Myopa testacea. The sequence goes on from OX451347.1 coordinate 32,459,016, forward strand.
TTTTGATCGTGGCAGCGGGCCAATGAAGTCGGTACATACCGTTTCCCATGGTTCTTTGGCTATGTGTGATAACATGTACCCTGCTGGCCTCTGCTGACTTGGTTTATATCTCTGACATGAGTTACAATTTCGCACGTAACGTTTTATATCGCGGAACATCCCTGGCCAGTAATACTTGCTGGCCATCCTGATCATGGTTTTACGGATACCTCCGTGCGCGGCACATGGGCTATCGTGGTTCTCTTGAAGGACCCGTGCTCGTAGATTGGTTGGCACACATAGTTTCCACGGTGTGGTGTCTTCGTCGTCCAGCTGACGGGAGATGTGTCGGTACAGCTGCTCGTTCTGCATTGCATAGTCGGCGTATTTCTGGGGATTCTCTCTGACTTCCTTTTTCTTCTTCTCAAGCCACGGGCAGGTATTTACCGTCGTGGTGGGCTCGATCGTAGTGATCTTTCCTGCCTTTTCTGGTGGTGGTTCTTGTGGTTGCCTTGATAACGCATCGGCGATAACGTTGAGTTTTCCTTTCCGGTATTGTACGTCGAACATGTATTGTTGGAGCTCTAGGGCCCATCTCGCTATACGTCCTGACGGACTCTCTATGGAATTGAGCCACTTCAACGATAAGTGATCGGTGATGACTGTGAACCGGTATCCCTCTAAGTACGGACGCATCTTCCTGATGGCCCACACGATAGCTAGGCATTCCTTTTCGGTTGACGAATAATTGTTTTCAGCCTGGTTGAGCCGTCGGCTGGCATATGCAATTACCCTTTCTTGTCCGTCGATATCTTGCGTAAGTACTGCTCCCAGTCCGTAGTCGCTGGCGTCGGTCTGGAGGGTGAACCTTTGAGTGAAGTCCGGGCAGGCCAGTACTGGTGCAGAGGTCAGCTTTGCCTTGAGTTCTTGGAATGCTTCGTTCTGTGCTTCGTCCCACTTCCAATGTTTGCCTTTGCGAAGTAGCGTTGTCATGGGTTGTACAATGTCGGCGAAATTTGGTACGAATCGTCGGTACCACGAGGCTATGCCTAGGCATCGCCTAAGTTCCTTTGTGTTGGTTGGTGGCTGCATTTCTCGAATCGCCGTAATCTTATCGGGATCGGTGTGGATTCCCTGTTCGCTGATGACGTGCCCGAGATACTTCACTTCTCGCTTGAAAAATTCGCACTTGTCGACGTTTAACTTCAGATTCGCTTGTCGTAGTCGTCGGAATACCTCTTTTAAGTTTCTCAAGTGTTCTTCTAGTGATGCTCCCGTGACGATTATGTCATCCAAGTAAGCGAATGCGTGTGGTTCCATGTCTGGTCCGATGACTTGGTCTAGTGCTCGTTGGAATGTCGCTGGTGCTGAATGTAGGCCGAACGGCATCACGCGCCATTGGAATAGCCCTCTTCCCGGAACCGTGAACGCTGTGTATTGTTTGCTACTTTCTGCCATTGGGATCTGCCAGTATCCGTTCTTTAAGTCGAGGCTACTGATGTAACGGGCATCTCGTAGTCGATCTAGTATGTGGTGTATTCGTGGTATTGGGTAGGCGTCGGGGACAGACTTCGTGTTTAATTGCCGGTAATCAATGCATAGTCGCCATTTGCCTGTTTTCTTGCGGACTAGTATTATCGGCGCACTATATGAGCGTGGGATGGTTCAATGCACCTGTTTCTTAGTAGTGCATCTATTTCCTCGTTTATGACGGTTTGCATTGCCGGGTTCCGTGGGAAGTATCGCTGCTTAATCGGTTGTTCGTCGCGCATGATAATTTTGTGCTCGGTTATGCTGCTCGTCCCTTGGACATCGCCAAACTTATACAATTCCTCCTGTAGAATTCTCTCTGCGTCCTCTATTGTGACTTCCCTGGCCTCGTTGATTGTGGTGCATATTGTCTGGTGATACGTGTCCTCCCTGGGGTTTAGTTTTATCGTTTGTGTGCCTAACTGGAGCCTAGCGTTGGCTTGACATAGAAAATCCATACCCAATATGACGTCGTCGACAACTTCTGGTAGGATGAGACTCGGTATCAAGTAGCTCTTGCCTCCGATACCTATGCTTATTGTAACTTCGCCTAGGCTGGTTTTATGGGACCCATCGGCTAGTGTCACCGTGGTCTTTCGTGGTGTCGTATTACAAATCCTCGTTGTTTTGTTGACTATGTTCTGGGATATGAAACTTCTCGTCGCGCCAGTGTCGATGGTGGCGTCGACCTCTTCTCCATTGAGGGACACCCTGGCGAAGATGCGTCCCTTGTCGACCCGAAGACTAGCATTTATTGCTCGCGAGTGTTCCTCCTGGGGAATTCTGCCCCCACTCGCTGTGGGCGGAGTCCCGATGCGTTTCCCTGTTGTGTTCGGCAGCACTCGATTGTACGGACTCCTCTTCGTCCGCACTCCCAGCAGAAGAGGACCTGACGGTTGCGACATCCCTGTGCTCTGTGTCCATCTTTCCCGCAATTGCGACATGCGGTCCTTGGATCGATTCGCTGCTCAGGCCCAACTACCTGTCGTGTGTTTTGTTGCTGCCGACTACCCGGGGCGTTGGCTCTAAGATCTGGTCCTCCGGCGGCTATGCACTCGAAGTCTTTGGCCAGTGTCATCAACTCCGGTAGCGTGTGGAAATCCATCCGCTTGATGGAGAACTGAAATTCGGTCCTCGCGTTCCGGTAGATCCGTTCCAGTTTCTGTGCTTCGTCGTAGTCGGCGTATCGCATGAGGTTTTGCAGGCGGATCACATAGTCCTTGAACATTTCTGGTTCCATCTGACATGAGATCCGGATCTTGTCTTCCAGGCTTTCGAAGTAGCGAGGCGGTAGAAAGAATTTATGGAAGTCTTTTTTGAACGCTTCCCATCGCTGCCACTTCGCGTTGTTGTTCCGATACCATAGCAACGCCTTTCCCTTTAGCATCTCTGGCATGGTCCTTGGTAGTAAGTCCAGGTCGAGGCCGAATGTTTCTGCCAACTCTTCGATCCTCTCCGTAAAAAGCAGAGGATCCTTGTCTCCCTCATATCTCTCTGACCATTTCCGGACGATGTCGATGACAATGGAGTAGTGTTGAGATGGGGCCCTCGGTGTGGGCGCTGCAGTGTGGTCGGATGGCACGAAGAGCGTGTTCGTGTCGATTGATCTTAATCTGCTCGTCGTTGCTTCCGGTTGGCCTGGTTTTGGTTCAGGAGTTTTCACTCTCAGTTGCTGTGTCGGTGTGCTTCCCCTGCCATATTCCAGCTCGAATGCCTTCAATTGGTCGTCTACGTCCGGCTCGTGGACCTCGTCACTGATCCAGTCGCAGAACCGTTTTCGTTGGTCTTCCCATGAGCCTTCCTGGTCGAGTCCATACGTGATCATGAGGCTCCTCAGCTCTTCCTTAGTGAGTTTGTACACCCATCCAATTCGTACCATTTCGTCGTTGGTTTATCTTCTCCGGTTTTGTCTTTTGTGTAATCAATGTCCCTGTTCGGGCGCCACTTGTAACGAACTTTCGGCCGGGATACTCTCAGCGGCCTCCAGTGTTCAAATTACAAGACTCGGATTCGGTGGTATTTTATTTTAATTATTTATTTATTTATTCAATTTTCTTTCACAATTATTTAATCTATATTTTCTAACTTTACTGTTGCGCGTATGCGATGTTCACTTTCACGTGTTTACCTCGGTGCGCGTGGCGACTGACTGATCGATTGATCCTCACTGACTGATCTACTGCTGCGCGTATGCGATGTGCACTCTAACTAGACTGCTCGCTGACTGATCCCTCTGTATTGCTGCTTGTGTATTTATATGTTCTGAGTTGCTTGTTCTTGGTTTCCAAGTTTGTTCGTAAACAAGTACCCGTTGTTCGTCGTTGCTATGTTTCCTGCAAGTGTTGCACTTAGTTCGCAAACATATTCCCGTTGTTCTGCTTGTGTTGACCTCAGCTCGTAAACATGTTCCCGTGTTTCTTCGTTGCTCTGGCTGTGTTGCGCTGAGATCGTAAACATGTTCCCGTTGTTCTGCTTGTGTTCTGTTTGTGTTGCGCTTAGTTCGCAAACATGTTCCCGTTGTTCCTCGTCGTTCTGGCTGTGTTGCGCTGAGATCGTAAACATGTTCCCGTTGTTCTGCTTGTGTTCTGTTTGTGTTGCGCTTAGTTCGCAAACATGTTCCCGTTGTTCTGCTTGTGTTCTGTCTGTGTTGCGCTTAGTTCGCAAACATGTTCCCGTTGTTTTGCTTGGGTTCTGTTTGTGTTGCGCTTAGTTCGCAAACATGTTCCCGTTGTTCTTCGTTGGTCTGTTTGTGAGTTTTCCCACAATCCGGGTTGCTTCTTTGGCGAGTTGGTGAAGCAGTATCATTGTGCGGAAATTTTCGAGACTCGAAAATTGTCGTCACATCCCCCAACACCATTTCCCAACCCTATCATTGCTAAACACTTTAAAGTTGTCAACTTTAATAGTGTCATCCATAAGTTCACCACAAAACCAAGTCTCTGACACACAAATAACATCCACAGAGGAATCATTAAATACATAATTTACATAGTCAAATTTATCATGATTAAGACTCCGAGCATTAAAATGCACTAAATTGAAACCCGATTTTTGATTAGAATATTAATAAGCAGCTTATGGGTATGATCTATGGTGTTTGCCACGGCTATGCGACATTAATTGGGAGAGACAGAGCATAACACCCAGAGTTGGAGAACAAATTTAGGCGAAACGATATCATCTCGTCTTAAGGAGCACATAAAATACATGTTACTACTACCTTGTTTGATGTGATTAGCAAGAATTTATGAAAAATATGTACAATACATTAGATTATTAAGACGAGCTTCTGTTCATAACAGCGTCACGAAAGGTGTACCAGTCATCTATGTTGGATATTTCCATAAACTGATCGTCAGTCAGAGTTCTCACAAAAATGAAACTATATAATGAATATTTTTATTTTTTACGGCTTTTTAACTACGTCTCAAATTTTGTGAAATTTGAAGTGGGTTCCAAAACTTTTGGCCGGTACTGTATATCGCTTGATATATTTACGTGAAGGTTATAAAATTATTATAAATGCGATGAATGCAATATTGAGTTGAGACAAGAAACTTGAGACGGGAGAATTTCTAAAAACACGGTTAAAAGAAAAAGAAAATCTTTCAAGAATAACGAATATACAGTCTGTCAAGAATCAGTTTACACATTGAAAATAAATTCCATTTTTCAATTTGTTTAGCAAAACAATACTACTTTTTAAGTTAAGTTGCAGTACTTATAACAGTGTTGTAGGTCAGAATCATTGCTCTGGTAGTAACAACGCTTAACGTTGCTATCACCACATACCTTTCGGCCCAGTAGTTAACAATGCGTAACGTATGGTAGCACATACTTCTAGGGTGCATTTTAATTGTGAAGCTCGAAAGTACAAGTGAATCACACACCACTGTGGCCTAGATAAAAACAGAACTTGATCGCATTCCAATAAGTGGAACATCGCGCACAATTTAGAAGAACAACATTCGCAATTTAGTGTCAAGAATTATTGCTAAAAATAATTCTAAGATAATTGCAAAATCGATGCGGAAATGATTCTGGCCAACAATGAATCTCAAAAGAGTTATAAACCCATCTTTTGGATTCGACAGACAGTTGAAGTCAGATGTTAAATGGAAGTTGAAGTCAGATATTAGTTGAAGTTACAGACCAATTGTGAAACCAGTCATTGACAGTTCGGAGGAACATTTAAATAAAATAAAAGTAAGAACCATAATCCTCCAAGTTTTTATTTCAGCACCTGTCTAAAGTCGGCATTACTGCCCGACAGGTAAAAGGACAACACAGGCGGCACCTTGGTGCCCGTGGTAACTAGGGGAGAGGGATCCAACTGCGGCATTTTTGCCGGATCCCTATAGTAAGACCACAAAGTCGGCAGATCCTTGCCCGTGGCACAATTGTCCGTGGTCCTTCACGTCGAAGGATCAACGACGAAAGCACCCCCTTGTTTAGAAGCACTGTCAATGATCCATCTCGAGGAAGGATCTACGACATAGGGTTGCCCCGGTATCCTATTGGAGGATACGGGATACAACATTTTGGCGCAGCCGGTTTTTACGATCCAAGGATCGCTCCTTTAATTGAAGTGAAGTATACAATAAATTAAAAATAAATAACAATGTTTTCTTAAAATAGCATTACCAAAAAAAATCACCAATATCGATGTCACCGAAACGTATATTATCCCTCGTAGAAGCACTTAAGGACAAGCAAGCTGGACCGAGACCAATAACGATAAAAGAGTATTTGAAGAGGCAGAAGTCGACACGTGAGGAACCAAGGAAAGAAATAAATAGTAACCCACACCCACCAAAGAGACGCGGCGGGAGAAAAGTAAAGCAATGTAAGGAAGTCGCCAACCTGCACCGGCTAGCTACGATAGCCACAACCAAGGAGGAAGAGAAGGAGTTCCTGAGGCAGATCCGCCCGATTTACAACACCAAGGACAAGAAACAACATAGGAAAAACAGCAATCAACACTAACTGGAATTGTTGTGAAATTATATTCATATTTTAAAATTTAATACACATAAAATTATACAAGTAAAATTAAAGGTAGTATGTACTTCAAATGTTGGAACGTGTCTAAATAGAATAATTTCGTTTAATTTATTAAAATTAGAATTTAAATTGAAAAATTTTTTAAATTATTGGCAATTCATGTCTAAATAATATTTTTGGTTAATTGAAAAGTTTAATAAAATATTTTGGGCAAGTCGAAAACAAATTCGAGCAAGTTAAACACAACCACCTAAACAAATTTGAAATTATGTTTATATCTAAGTATTGTAAAAGAACAAATAAATTGAAACGACCTTTTCTGCCTCGGTCTTTTAAGGCGGTTTCTTTATGAGGTCCGTGGACCTTGTCTATAGCCAGGGTAGGCTCACGGCTGTCCAGGGTCGAATGTTTCAAGAAATTTATTTAATAGACGGGACCTGTGTTTGTTGTTGTTTAACACGTTTATTTATTAAATCCAATTCTTATCTTCTACTTAGATCTAGGGCTAACAAGTGTCCTTAAGTGTACCAAGAAAACTGGGGTGTGTAGAAAACTGGGGTGTGTAGAAAACTGGGGTGTATAAAAAACTGGGGTTTATAAAAAAACTGGCGTTGTTGTGGCGATGAAAACGGAGGTGTAAAAAGACGACAATCGCAGGACTGTGCTTGTACTCTTGAATTCGTCAGCGCTAACGATCGTGTGTTGTGCTTGGTATGTCTAACACGTTCGTCCTTTGTCCTTTTCTCGTTCCTGCTTACAAAGAGATACAACTTCGATTACGTTTGGATTGTGACAGTGACCAGGGGTTCCCAGGTGGAAAAGCTTCCATGCAGAGGGCAGGGTGGAGTGAGAGGACAGCGACACGCCCCGCGAGAACAACAGGACGATCCGACGGACCAGCATGTTGCACTCGCAGGTTCGCCGCGTCGGTCCCAACATGAGCGATCCGACGGACCACCATGCTACAACCTCGGCAGCGAGAGCGGCTGGGGAGAGGATAGAAAGGGGGTACAGACATGCTCTGGCAAGAACAACACGACGATCCGACGGACCAGCATGTTGCACTCGCAAGTTCGCTGCGTCGGTCCCAACATGAGCGATCCGACGGACCACCATGTTACAACCTCGGCAGCGAGAGCGGCTGAGGAGAGGATACGGCCATGCTCTCGCAAGAACAACACGACGATCCGACGGACCAGCATGTTGCACTCGCAAGTTCGCTGCGTCGGTCCCAACATGAGCGATCCGACGGACCACCATGTTACAACCTCGGCAGCGAGAGCGGCTGAGGAGAGGATACGACCATGCTCTCGCAAGAACAACACGACGATCCGACGGACCAGCATGTTGCACTCGCAAGTTCGCTGCGTCGGTCCCAACATGAGCGATCCGACGGACCACCATGTTACAACCTCGGCAGCGAGAGCGGCTGAGGAGAGGATACGGCCATGCTCTCGCAAGAACAACACGACGATCCGACGGACCAGCATGTTGCACTCGCAAGTTCGCTGCGTCGGTCCCAACATGAGCGATCCGACGGACCACCATGTTACAACCTCGGCAGCGAGAGCGGCTGAGGAGAGGATACGACCATGCTCTCGCAAGAACAACACGACGATCCGACGGACCAGCATGTTGCACTCGCAAGTTCGCTGCGTCGGTCCCAACATGAGCGATCCGACGGACCACCATGTTACAACCTCGGCAGCGAGAGCGGCTGAGGAGAGGATACGGCCATGCTCTCGCAAGAACAACACGACGATCCTACGGACCAGCATGTTGCACTCGCAAGTTCGTTGCGTCGGTCCCAACATGAGCGATCCGACGGACCACCATGTTACAACCTCGGCAGCGAGAGCGGCTGGGGAGAGGATAGAAAGGGGATACAGACATGCTCTGGCAAGAACAACACGACGATCCGACGGACCAGCATGTTGCACTTGCAGATTCGCTGCGTCGGTCCCAACATGAGCGATCCGACGGACCACCATGTTGCAACCTCGGCAGCGAGAGCGGCTGTGGAGTGGGTAGAGAGAGAATCTTCTCCCAACCCCAACCACGGCAGAGGCGATCCGATGGACCACCACTTACCGCGGTTAGAGACGAGAGAGCTACCTTATCTCACCAGGTCTTATCCGGGTCACTGCCAACGAACGACTGATGACTAGTGTGTTGTATCGTTCTTTTATGCCTGCTGAAGCTTCTGCCGTTTCTGGCGTTCGCGTGTTTTCGTCACCACAACGCACCTAGCTCCGTCTCCCTCTAACTCATCGGCTTTTAGTGAGCTCTATACTTAAACCTATACTTACACAAATCTGACCGTCTAATCACGGTAGTTATGTATAAGTGTACACATTTTGTCTTATTGCTATTTCTCTTACTCCTACAGCCACCACCACTTAATAAATACGCTATGTTATGCTTAGATAATGTGGATTATTTTAATTGAAAGTAAATATTTGTCCCCTTTTTACATTTGAGACGTGAAAAAAAAACTTAAAATATAACAAAATGCAGGTTAATTCATTTTAATACTGAATTTTAATAATGTGAGCATATTTGCCGCGAAAATGCGTCCTCACATCTCCTCCCTACTTCCGGCATGATTTTTGGACTCGTACTCGCCCTTCTCGTGAGATGCGAATCTGGAAGGTGTGGCCACCGCTCTCCTCTAGGAAGTTCTTGCGTCGGCCTCTCTGGTGACTCGCCATGGCTCGCTGGATTGCGGTGTCCAACCCTTTTGGAATGTCGCCGGGGGCCAACGTCTGCCACACGCGAGGAATCCTTTCGGCTATGGCTCCCGTGCTGCTGGCTTTAATAGCAACTGCTGTCGTCGGAGTGTTCTCGGTGCCAACGACAATTCCTACGGCGTTCGTAGCGGGTTGTGCCTCCCCTGGGCTAGCGATGGTTTTCTCATCGTCCATGGTGGCTGGCATCTCTTCCAAGCAAGCGACGGCTTCCTCGGCGTCCATGGCGGCTGGTGGCTCTTCTGGGCTAGCGACGCTGGTTGCCTCGTCGTCCATGGCGGCTAGCGGCTCTTTTGGGCTGGCGACGGGGGACCTCTTCGTTGGCTCATGATGTGCTGCTCACTTTCGTGTGTGGCGTAACGCAAAGCTGGGAATTGTCGGTGTGTGCCTGAAGTAGTTGACAGGGCTCTGATTATTGTGGCGATGCGGAGGCGTGCGCCCAAATAATCCGCGCGACTGCCCCACTCGTAGCTTTCTGGCTCATTACCCTGGTGTTGGTTCTTGAAGAACTTCTCCAACGTGATCAGCATGTAGATCCCGCAGTTGTACCCATCAGCCTGCAGGGGCACTTCCAGGTTCAGAAGGACCGCGTTCTTCTCATCGTAGGTCACTGGCATCGGTGACTCCGGGAAATGGAAGCGATACTCACTTGTGAGCATTCTCCTGACGTCTCTGGCGACCCCGTGGTTTCGTCCTGGGTTTAGCCCTAGGGAGTCGAGTACGATAATCCTGCATTTCCCGGGAACCTCACGCTCGACAACGGCCTGTGCTATGACGACAGAGAACCAGTGGTTGTCGGTGTTTACTGGCATGACCAAGAACTCCTTCTCGAAAATGTTGCTCTCCCGTAACTGCCGCCGGATCCGTGCGCCTTCATAGGGTTTGCGCGCCACAGCGTGGTAAAAGAATGAGCTCAGGAACTGGACCCTGCCAGTCAGAGCTTTTGGCAGTGTGTTACGCTCTAACCATCGTAAGTAAAATTCGACTATTACGTCATTCAGGAATCGTCCGTCTGAGAGCCGCATATAGTCTTCGGTTCTGATGGAGACCCCGCCTTTACCTTCAGGGTAGATTAGTAAGGGGGCCTCCCCTTCTTCGTCTGTGGAGTCCGATAGCAGGCTCCAAGAGACTTCTGTGTTGGCTACTGCGCGGTGCAGACGGACCGGTTCCTCGCTCCTTCGCTGTTGGTGGTTGTTCTCCATGCTTGATTGTATTGTTGTTGTTGTTACTTTTTTACCTTTCTTTTTTTTTTTCTTTGCGTGTTCCTTCGATGTGTTACCTTTGAGGTTCACTGGTAGACTAAAGTGATGTGCTCGGGTGCGGCTCCCTTTTATACACAATTTGCACCGTTATGCATTGCATGTGCTGCCTTGTGCTGCGTGTGCTGTTCTGTGCTGTTTTGTGCTGCGGATGCTGTTCTGTGCTGCGTGTGCTGTTCTGCGCTGCGTGTGCTGTTTTGTGCTGCGGGTGCTGCGGGTGCTGTTCTGTGCTGCGTGTGCTGTTCTGTGCTGCGGGTGCTGTTGTGTGCTGTTCTGCGCTGCGTGTGTTGTTTTGCGCTGCGGGTGCTGTTCTGTGCTGCGGGTGCTGTTCTGTGCTGCGGGTGCTGTTCTGCGCTGCTTGTGCTGTTTTGCGCTGCGGGTGCTGTACTGTGCTGTTCTGCGCTGCGTGTCTCGGTCCGATCCAAACCTCCTAGGACGCCGTACCTAGGCACCTTCGAAGCTCTTTGATGTTCGTGGGTGGTTTCAACTCTTTGGTGGCTGCGATCTTATCAGGATCTGTGCTTATTGCCGAGGACGTGACGAGATGACCTAAGTACCTCAGCTCCTTTTTGAAGAAGTGACATTTGTCCTTGTTGATCCGTAGGTTAGCTTGTCGAAGACGGTTGAAAACGTTGCGTAGGTGCTGCATGTGTTCTTCCTTGGACTTGCTGACCACCACGATGTCATCGAGGTAAGCAAAAGCGTTTGGCTCCATCTCGGGTCCGATAACTTGGTCCAGAAGCCTCTGGAAGGTGACCGGCGCCGAGTGTAACCCGAAGGGCATGACACGCCAGTGGTATAGACCCCTACCGGGAACAGTGAATGCGGTATATTTTCGACTCTTCGGTTCGACGGGAACTTGCCAATATCCGTTCTTTAGATCTATCGTACTGATGTAGCTCGCTTCCCTCAGCTTCTCTAGGATGTGGTTTATTCGAGGTAACGGATACGCATCGGGTATGGACCTCGCATTCACCTGACGATAGTCTATGCACAGCCTCCAATCACCGGTCTTCTTCTTGGCGAGAACTATTGGCGAACTGTAAGCACTCTTCGACGGCTCGATGCACTTAAGCTTCAGGAGATCATGAATTTGTCTGTTTATAATGGTCTGCATGGCCGGATTCTTCGGGTAGTACCTTTGTTTGACGGGTGTTTCGTCTCGCATGTTGATGCGATGATAGGTTACGTTGGTTACACCAGTCATAGTCTCGAACTGTTTCAATTCCCTTTCCAGGAAGATGTCCACATCGTCATCCGATTGGGCTTCGGTCACTGTCCGTAGCGTGCTTTCTGTGTCGGAGCTATCATCCGGATCTGGTCTCAATACTATGCTGTACCCATCGCAAATCAGCTTCACCTCTGCGTCTGCCAGAAAATCCACTCCCAGTGTTACGGAGTCAATAGCGGTTGGTAACACTAAGAACGTCACGAGGTGTCTTCGGCTACAAAGTTGAACTTCCGCAATCAAGGCCGTCTTCACTCGGAGGGTGGCACCGTCGGCTAGTCGCACGTTCATACGGGTGTGGACGGTGCGTGCGGCGTCTCCCAAACTTTCAATGAAGGACTCTGATACGAAACTTCGTGTAGCGCCTGTGTCTACAGTGGCCGTTACTAGCTTTCCGCTTAGGTAGATGTCAGCGGTAAGGTGTCGTTGTGTTACTCTAAACGGAGACGTTCCTTTCCGGGGTTGATTGTTGTGGTCCTCAGCGTTCCCCACTACTGTTGAGGACCGCTGGCGTTTCCCGGCCTTCCCTGACAGCACTCAATGGTCCTCAATCCTTGCTTACCACACTTCCAGCAAAATAGTTTCACTGGATTTCTACAACCCCTTGCGAAATGTCCATCCAGGCCACAGCTACGACATGCAGTGTTGATGTTGAGATTTCCTTCGTATTTAGGCGGGTCCTGTTCTATTTCCCTACTCGATTCGACTGTGCGATACTTGGCTTCTCGGACATTCTGTGTCGGTGTTGGCTTGCGGTGACTTAGGATGCTCTCATATTGGTCACACAGCTCGACCAACTCTTCTAAGGTTCTAAAGTCTTGACGTTTCGCAAACGTTTGATATTCCCGCCGACTATTCCTGTAGATCCGCTCGAGCTTCCTCTCGCTGGAGTAATCGGTGTGCCGCATGAGTGTCTGCATCGCTATTACATAGTCCTTGAAGAGCTCGGTTGACTCCTGGAATCTCTGTCGTACGTTATCGTCGAGGCGCTCTTGGTATAGCGAGGACAGAAAGAACTTTAGGAAATCGTGTTTGAATTCATACCACCGCAGCCAAGGTTTCCTGTTGTTGCGGAGCCAATGAAGACCTTTTCCTTGCATAATCTCGGGCATGGCTTTAGGCAACAAGTCTCGAGATATCCCGTAAGCGCCGGCGAGTTCTTCTAGTCGCTCGACAAACTCCAGTGGATCCATCCTGTCATCGAAGCGTATGGTCCACTTTCGCACTTGGTTCATTACACTGCTGTAGTTCATTTGCGGCTGCTCTGGTTGACTGGGTTGTTGTAGATAGGTGCTTGACTGAGACGCGGTTGGCACCCCTAACGGCGTAGGGGTTTTGATCTGTATCGATGGGTGGCTTGGCCGCGGTGCTGTACCTGGGACTGGTGATGGGCTACGGGCATACTGGCGTTCTAATTCTTTCAAGCGTTGTACTTGTTCCGGCTTGAGATCCTCGCTGGTGCTAAACGCCGAAAATATGCCTTTCAGGTCTTCTAAGTTGCCATCGGTGTCTAGCCCAAACTCCGTCATGAGCTGCACAAGTTCCTCACGCTTGAGGGCGACTATCCATCTTTTGACCATGATGCACTTAGCTTGCCACAGGTGGTGAGTTTCGTGTTATAACTTTTTCACGCACAGTTTTCTTTTTTCTTGTCTTAGGTTTTCTTCCACGTCTTGTGTTGTTATGTGACTACTTGTTAGCTGGGTCCCTGTTCGGGCGCCACTTGAAACGACCTTTTCTGCCTCGGTCTTTTAAGGCGGTTTCTTTATGAGGTCCGTGGACCTTGTCTATAGCCAGGGTAGGCTCACGGCTGTCCAGGGTCGAATGTTTCAAGAAATTTATTTAATAGACGGGACCTGTGTTTGTTGTTGTTTAACACGTTTATATATTAAATCCAATTCTTATCTTCTACTTAGATCTAGGGCTAACAAGTGTGTTGTATGTCGCGATCGCAATTTCCAGTTCCGGGAGTTAAGAACTTTCAAGGCCAGTATTATCGTTTTATAATACTACTCCGCGAGTGAGTCAAGGCCAAGTTCACGTTTTTAATGCAACCACAGCACTTTGCGTGGTAAGCCAAAAGCTTTAGTCAAGCTTTGTTTAAAGTAAATTCAAAAGCCAAGGTAGCAACCAGAACACGTCGTATGGAATGGATTGTGGAAGCTAGCGTTCAGTAGCAAGCTTCCAAACCATAAAAACGCTTGACTTAAAATAACGAACGATCAGAATCCACACGCGGAAGAATTAAATTGAGAACGATTTTCTTCCGCGTATTGATTCTGCGAATTTTACAATTTTTATATTGCGAAATAATGGAAATTGCGAAACACGGCATACCGACCCACTTTGGTTCGGTCGACGGGTGTGTCAACCGAGCCAAGGTGGAAAATAGAGAAGATTCCATCGGGAGTCTTGTAGTTAAATCCGAACGGAGAAGTCGTTCCAGAAGCCGCGTATCAAGTCGCGAGTTAGTTTTTAAAATAGTGTTAAACATAGTGTTAAGAGAAAAACAAAATCAAAGTGTAAATAAAGAAATCAACAGGAAGCATAACACCAGGAGTTTTACTTAGTTGTCAAGGGACAACTAAATTGTCAGAAGACCACCCATAGTAGAACCACAACAAATTGGCGCAGCCGGATTTTCGAGCCGAGGATCGCTCGAAGGGAAAAGTAAGTAACAATCAAATACAAAAATAAATAAGTAAGATTAGTAGCTTAGAAAAAAAAATTTTTAAATTGAAAAGTGAAAGAATAAGTCAGCTAAGAATTTGACAGAAAATTTTTTTTAAAAAAAAAAAAAAAAAAAAGTGAAATAACAACCTTGTAGCAGTTAATTGAAAAACTGCAGTGAGCAAGTTATAGATAAAAAGGAAAGTTATAAATTAAAAGTTAATTAAAGTTAAAGTTAAAAGCAAATCAAGTTTTAAAAGAAAGTTTAGAAAGGAAAACTGATAAAAAGTGAAACGATAATTTCGTTAATAAATAAAACGCAAAAAGTGAAAAATAATTTGGTGAATTTGGCATGAAGTGGCCAAACAAAAGAAAAAGTGAAATAAGAAAAAATAAGTAGCTTAGTAAAAAGAAAAATTGAAAAAGAAAAAGTGGAAAGGATAGAATTAATTCTAGTTAAAGGATACGAGTTTAATTCTTTTAATATATTAAAATATATTATATTATTAAATAACATGAACCATAAAATAACTTTCAGCTAAAAATTCATCGGGTTTCATCAAAAGGATGCCAGCTTAATTGCACGGCAAACTTGTCTCCTTGTCCTAGGCATTAGCCGGACAAAAATCTTTACTGAGGTCGACCCTTTTCACTCGGGAAGCTATTTTATAGGTTTAAGAATTTCGCTAGTAGAAATTAAAAGAATTGGTTTTTTTATTGACGGAAATTTAAACGATTTTAAAACAAAGAAGTTCAAATTTAAGCAATGAAAGAATTGATAATGTGCAAGATTTTAAGACAAATGCAATTCAACTTAAACCAAATAATGGAAAGAAAATAAAAAACCTTATAAATCGACATAAATGGGAAGTCGATTAGTGAAAGTAGGGAATTTTTAAGTTGTTAATTTACGTTATTGAATACTGTGAGTAACAAATTAGCGAAGATCAGGAGTACTTTATTAACTTAAATAAATTTTATTTAACGTGATGAAGTATAATCGATAAACGCAATTAGTTGAAAACAGCAATTCATTAAAACAAACACAAAACGCGTAGAGTAAAGTTGTATAGTTTCGAGTGTGTCTTAGGCGTTTGAGTTCAAATTACACACGTTAAACAAATTTTAACGATTAATTTGATTTCGGAGCCGCACATTTTTCGGGTGTGTCTTAGACTTTTGTCATCAAATTTGTATTTGATTTCAAAGTCGCACAGTTTAATTTGCTTAATCGATAATTAATTTCATCAGTCGGAAATTTTTGAAAGTTTGAAAATTTTTTTTGGGTGACTTTAAAAACCCATTATTAGAAGTTAAACGTTTAAAGTAATGCGCTTAGAGACTTCATATTGGTTGGAGGATCAAAGCAAAATTAGATTGGTTATTTAAATGACAAGCAATTACAATTGCTTGCTAATAAAATCAATCAGAAATAACAAGCAATTAACGAAGAAATAACTCAATTGAGTTCACTAGGTTAATCGTCCGAATTCGAGATTGCAAACGTTGCAGTTTTGCTGACCGTTTAAAAATAGAGGCAGGTCGTTCGTCCCATTCTGTGAGGTCTTAAATTACCTTAGCGCAGTCACGAAAATTTTGACGCTTCGTCTCTGCTTGAAAGAAAGCAGAATAGCGCAGTCACGAAAATTTTGACGCTTCATTTCTGCTTGAAACAAAGCAGCGGACGTCAGCGTACAGACGAATAAACAGATGTACAGCGACTGTTTACTGCACGCTCGGTAAACGAAGCGAACATGAAATCTAAACAGGTTAAGGGAGTTGAAACTTCATATTAAGAATTGTAATGGTTTCTCAATCCAAAGTACTACGAGTAGTATAAAAAATTGATCGTTTAATGAAACGATTAAACGATAATTGGTGGCGCTAAGTAATCGCTTTAATAAAAATTTAAGTACGGAAAATTGGGAAAAATTTACAGATACAAGACCTATGTACATATTAATAAAATAAAACCCATTAAACTATATTTCGTTCGTTTAATTAATGGCCGAGTCATTACAGGAGCAAGGTTACTTAGAATTAGATAGGACTCATAAAGAACTGAAACGCCAGTTGGGGGAGTTTATATCTAAATATTGGGCAATTTTAAAAGGGACTGTAAAGAACAAAGAGAACTTAGAATTGATAAAGTCTAGGATAGGACAGTTAGGAGACCTTACGAGTGTAGAAAGAGCAGACGCGATAGTAGAGGAATTGCTCATATTCCTAAACCAGATAATAGATAATAAGACAGAGAATTCAAATGCATGGGAATCAGAATTTAATGCGCTGAAGAATAGGTACGATAGTTATTTAGTTGATAAAGTGTTTCAGGAAGATATACTCAAGAAACTAGAGTGTGAGAATGAACAGCTAAGGAAATTGTTGAAGAAAAAAGGGATAACCGAGGAAACGTTGAATAGAACCTTAGACCAGGGATTTACACAGAAATCAAGAGAAGACTGTAGCTCTTTAGAGGAAGCAAATAGACGTATACAAGAGTTAAAAGAGCAGAATAGACTTCTAAGACAGGAAATGTCGCTAGATCTCAATCAGTCACTCTTCCATAAGGGACCAGCTCAAGCGGAAGGTAGTCCGATGGACGGCAACGCAAACTGTCTCCAACAAAATACGGCAACAATAGATCAAACCAGGATGGGTATATCAGAAATAGCCAGGATAGTAAGCAGTATCGTTCCACTGTTTTCAGGGACGCAATCACCAGATTTGAGAGGTGAAGTGTATAAGTTTATACAGGCGTGTGAGTTAGCTACAAGTGAAGCAACTATAGCTAACAAATCAATATACATAGAATGTATAAAACAAAGACTCTACGGAGACGCTTACGACCTAGTAGGCTCAACACGGTTCAACAATCCGGAAGAGTTATACCTAATGATACGAAGAGCCTACCTACCCACAGCTTCATTAGACGTGACGTTGACTGAACTCCAGAATTGCAGCCAATTGCACAATGAGGACATTAGGCAGTTCGCAAGACGTCTAAACGCGAAAAAAGCACAAGCATTGCAGATAATAAAAGACACCTATAAGGGAGAAGGTGACAGCGCAATTATATCTATGGTAACGACATCGGCAAATAAGGCGTTTAGAACAGGGTTAACGGATGCGACGTTACGAACTCACATGCTAAATGTTACAGGGAAAAGTATAGAGGAAATGACGGAAATAGCAGTAAACACGCTGGTGGAAATACAAAGAAGTAACTCCATACATCAACCAACCATTACACCGGCAGTGAATATGAATTGGGTAGACCCCTACACAAGACCCCCTGTACGCGTGGAGTATAAAAGACCAGAAGAAAGGCAAAACGTCTCGAGAGCGCCACAGGAGAAAATAGTTTGTTCATTCTGCAATAAACGTGGGCATACGAGAGAAAAGTGTTTAATTAGGGAAAACACGCCGTATTGCCAAAAGTGTCTAGAATATGGACACGAGACAAACTGGAGGTGTAGCAAAAAGGAAAGCCAAGGAAGTGGGGCATATAAGAAATATCAAATGCCCTATAATCAGAATCAAGGACAACAAACCTGGAAAACAAACCGACCACAACAAAACTGGCAACCAAGCCAAGTCCAACGTAATTGGCAACCCCACCAAGACCAACAGAATTGGCAGAAACAGACGTATGGAAAGCAGAAGCCGAATCCAGCAAACGGAATACAAAAGAATCAATCTCAATGTGAATGGTGCAAAAGAGTAGGACATAATACACTCGAATGTTATGCAAAGAAAAGTTGGGAGAAGTCCCAAAGCAACAGTCCGGGAAACTGCCAAGGGCCCAGAATAGGCCAATAATCTGGGGACCCAAAAATATTAGTAACTTAAGGCCAAATGAAGGAGTAACAGTAATTCATACATCCGAACCGATTGTGGATACGTTACCAACTTTAAGAAATAAAGTGGTAACCGTAAGTCCGACATCGGAAGCGATTGTTGAAACGTTACCACCTTCAAGAGACTTAAAAATTAATATCAAGTTAGAAGGGACTGATAATAATAAGAAAAACAACGTAACGGAGAGAAATCATACGTTTGGAGAAACAGTTGATTTAGAGATGCCAATTAAGTTGAAAGATAAAAACAAAAATTTAAATATACGGACACCGTGCTCAAGGGATAAGTTAGCAAATGACAATAGAAATGTAGAAACAGGGGTATCTAACTGTACTCAAACCAAGCTAAATGACGTGTTCATTGAATTACCTTGCGAAGAGGCTATAAATGGAAAACTCATCTTACTGGTAGATACAGGAGCAGATACGAGCCTGATAAAGAAAAGTGCAATAAGGGATAGCACAAGAATAAACAAGTCAAATAGGAAAGACTTGAGCGGAGCATTTGGAGGTTGTGTGACCACAGAAGGATCAACTACTATATGTCATAATGAGGTACAGTCCTTACGTTTAACGCTACACGTTGTGTCACTTAAACAAGGAGTACCGGCAGACGGCATATTAGGAAGAGATAATTTGTGGAACAACTCCATTATAAATGCAATGGAAAAGATTTTAACACTCTTCAATGAGAAGAGAGAGGTTATTTTGGAATTACCAATAAAACCTATCGAGCAGATTGAAGAGAAAAGTAAACAATATTACATACCAGTTAACGCAAGAACAATTACGATAGTACCATTAAAACTACGTACAAAATTTAAGAATGTTTTAATTCAGAAAGAAGAAATAGATCCAGGAATCTATATAGCAGACACATTAGTAAATGTGAAAGATAATACTGTTTATGCTCCCATATTAAATACAACAGAGTATGATTACGAGATAAACAGCGAATTTAAAGCAAAATTCACAAATTCCGACGAGTACACAATACAAGGTACTACGTCAATTAACAGTGTAGGCAGAATAGATGCCAACAGAAGAATAAATGAATTGCTCAATGAAATTGAGTTAGATGAAAATTTAAATATTGAAGAAAAGAATTCAATAGAGGAAATTGTAAAATCTTTTCATGACGTCTTCCTGTTAGAAGGAGACGAACTTTCGTTTACAAGCGTATTAAAACACGAAATTCCAACAGGCGCAGATCAGCCGCCCATAAATAGGAAACAATACAGATTACCTCAAATACATAGGGAGGAAATAAATAAGCAAGTGAACAAACTTTTAGATGATGGCATAATCACGCATAGCACATCACCATGGAACTCGCCGTTACTTTTAGTGCCCAAGAAGAGTGGCAAGGACGGGGAGAAGAAATGGAGACTTGTAATAGATTACAGGAAGCTCAATGAAGCAACAATTAAACAAGTTTTTCCCATTCCTCGTATTGACGAAATCTTAGAGCAATTAGGCCACAGCAGATATTTCACAACGCTAGATTTGGCAAGTGGATATCACCAAGTTTTAGTCGATGAAAGGGACAAGGAGAAAACAGCATTTAGTACGGGACTAGGGCATTTCGAATTCAATCGAATGCCATTTGGGCTAACAGGTGCCCCAGCAACATTCCAAAGGATAATGAATCATATCCTAACAGGTCTACAAGGGATAGACTGTTTTGTTTATTTAGATGACATAGTTATATATGGTAGAAATCTAAAACAACACGAAGAGAGGTTATGTTCAGTACTACAGAAGTTACGTGAACATAATTTAAAACTAAATACAGAGAAATGTAAATTTTTGAGAAAGGAAATAGTTTATTTAGGACACAAATGCTCGGAAAATGGGGCTTTACCAGACCCCTACAAGGTAGAATGTGTAAAGAACATAGGAGTACCGAGAAACAGAAAAGAGGTACAAGCATTTCTTGGACTAATAAATTACTACAGGAAATTTATTGAAAACACAGCTAAGATAGCGCTACCTATCAACAAATTACTACGGAAAGACGCAAAATTTATCTGGACAGAAGGCTGCCAGCATGCATTTGAACGATTAAAGGAAGCAGTCATGTCACCGCCAGTGTTGGCATATCCAGATTTTTCAAAAGAATTTCTCTTAACGACCGACGCAAGTAACGAAGCGTTAGGCGCAGTACTTTCGCAAGGAGAAGTAGGCGAAGATAGACCAATAGCTTTCGCTAGCCGAGCGCTGAGCGACACAGAAAAGAGATATTCAACAATAGAGAAGGAATTCTTGGCGATAGTTTGGGCAACAAAAAACTTCAGAGCATATCTCTTAGGGAGACATTTCAAAATATTTACTGACCATCAACCACTAAAGGGAATAGCCAATTTAAAGGACCAAACCTCAAGACTGGCAAGGTTTAGACACAAATTGTCAGAATACGATTTTGAAATCTTATATAAGCCAGGCAAGAAAAACTTAAACGCAGACGCACTGAGCAGAATTCCTCAGGAAAACCGCAAAACAATAGGAGCCGTACAAACACGGTCAAAAACAGCGAACCAAGGCCAACAACAAGGAACATCCGTTGAAGTCGACAAGGATGATGAGGAACCGGGAAACGGAACAATTACCACAGCAACATTGCTGTCTGACCCGAAACAAATAGAAACAGTGATTAAAGATTTTCACAATTCACCACTGGGAGGACATCAGGGTGCAGTGAAAACATATTTAAGAATACGGAAACAATTTAGATGGCCAGGAATGCAAAAACAAATAAAAGATTTCATCAGAAACTGTCCAAAGTGCCAAGTGAACAAAAGTTCGAAATTGACAAAAATGCCCATGGTGCTAACAGATACACCAATGCGACCATTCGACAAAGTTTACATGGATATAGTAGGTATTCTACCAGAAACCGTATCCGGTAACAAATATATTTTAACATTTCAAGATGAATTTTCAAAATTTATGGCATGTACAGCTATCCCAGACGCGGAAGCAAGTACGGTTGCCAGGGCGTTCTACGACGAAATAATCACGCGTTACGGAATTCCGCGGATTTTAATTACAGATAACGGAACTAATTTCATTTCGAAATTGTTCTCAGATACTTGTAAATTGTTAGGGATTAAAAAATTGCATATTACGCCTTACCATCCGCAAGCTAATGGCTCATTAGAGAGAAGCCACAGACCTTTAGCGGAATATTTGCGTAGTTTTGCTAAAGAAGATGGGTCGAATTGGGATCAATGGTTAACTGCAGCTATGCATGTTCATAACCACACACCCCACATTACGACGAAGCAAACGCCATTCCGTACTTTATTTGGATTCGATACAGAAATGCCGACTAACTTAAAAAGAAAGTGTAGTCCGGTATATAATGCCGAAGATCCAAATAAAGTTTTGAAATTTCAAATACAAAGGGCTCACGAAATCGTGAGAAAGAATCAGGATTTAGCAAAACAGGTAGCTAAAAGGCAGTACGATAACAAACTAAATTTAGTAGAATTTAAAGTAGGAGATAGTGTATTAATTAAGAACCAGACTAGGAAAAATAAGTTTTCTCCCATATGGATAGGGCCATATAAGGTAGTAGGAATTAAAAGTCCAATTACGACAGTGTTAAATATTAAGGGAAAGGAAAAGCCATTCCACAATAACTTACTTAAGTTATATAATAGCATTTAATTAGCGAAAAAAAATAGGACTTTTACTAAATTAGAGAAAATAAAATTAGAGATTTAGAATTATCTAAGATTAGAATTAGATAAGATAAATATATATAGAATAGGATTGATAATATTTAGTATAGGATAGTAGGAAACTAACATTTTTTTTTAATTTTAATTTTACTACTAATAATTTTAATTTAACTTCAGTCTTAAGGCTGAATAACGAATGAAATATTGAAAAAATTCAACAAGAAGGTAAATAGATCAGAATAGCGTTTCAGTAAGCAACAACTTGTTTATTTAAGCGTAAAAATATAAGAAAAAGAAAACTTATAGTAAAAGAAATAAAAATATAGTAAAATAAATTCGTAATTAATATCGAAGTCATTTCTTTTGTAAAATTTTGAAATTGAACCCTTAGTATTCATTTTTATTGGTAATATACGGTACATGAAAAGTAGCTGTTTCGTTTTAAACAGTCATGACTATTGCATTTGCATTTATTATAGGAATAAATGCACATGAAATCTATGCATAAAGACTTAATTTATGCATAATCACAATTTAAAAATTATATCTGCACCTAAATGCAGACATAGAAATAAAAGATAAATATATATAAGACAGAAAATAATCGCCTCAAAGATTGCGAAGTATTATTCTAATCCTAAGTATTAACAATGAATAATTATAATTGTAATAACACAAAAATAAATTCTTCTTAAATGTATAAAATACAATTATTACAAAATAGGTAATGTAATGTACGGACCTAGAAAATGTAGTTCATTAAGATTCCATGTAAATAAAATTGCGTTAATAACAAACAAAACAAGAGCTAAAAATTGAACGATTAACGCAAGCACTGCAACAAAGCAGGTGCAAAAGTAGAACAATTGAACACGAGCAGAATGCAGTGTCAGTTTTAAAACAGCTAATGAAAAAAAAAAAAAAAAAAAAAAAGGGAAAAAGAAGAAAAGCACCAAAGGTGAACAAATTCAAAACTAAACTAAAATTGGCAAAACAAAGAGACAAAAAAAAAAAAAAAAAAAAAAAAAAATTTTTTTTTTATGAAAGAAATAAGAGAAGGAAGAGTAATTTTTTTTTAAACGTATGTTACATATACACTATATTTCATTTATATACATATATAGAACTAAGAAACTATTAATAGAAACTGATGGTAAAACTAATGAAAAAGGGAATAAGAAAAGAAAAGAAAGAAATTCACTTAAATTGATTAAAAAGGAAACAGTAAAATAAAATAAAAAGAATATAATTATAATAACGGTAGAAAGAAACATAGATATAAAATCGTACATATTAAAGTAAAAGGAAACATATCTAAATAATAGTAGGAACTTTTAAATACTTTCGAAGTTAACATTTATATTCAATAACCTAACGAATTGTATTCAACTAGAATAAAATAGATATTTATTGAAAGGATTAGTACTTGTTTTGAATTAAATAAAATTTTGCTAATAGATTAAACTTAATTTAAAATTAACTAATTAATTAAATTAAACTTAAAGTTATATACGAATAAAATTTCAATTCTTTTTAACTGAAAACAAATTATAAATAGAATGAAAAATAAATTAAAATATAGTAAGAGAAAACTGAAATATATAAAATTGATAATAAGTTAAGTTAAGTGTGATGACAAAGAAGACAGCATGCAGAGAAGCTGACCTGAATGCCGATGTACACCCATCACAACAGCAGAAGTACAACAAAACACCACAACAGTTACGAACATTTACAACAGGGCGACGATTAACGCCCAACCAACTCGAAGGGGGAAGGGTAGCTGGAACAGCTGATCAGCGTAGCGACAACAACCATCGCAACCAAAGATGGAATAGTTGCAAAAATCAAACATATTAATGCAACAAGGCTTGCAACAACATTCAACAAAAACACGAAAATACCTTCAAAGAGATTCGACATCAGCAACAGTTGAGCAACAAGATTATCGAGTGATAGTGGTGACAAATACACAGTACCTTGAGGTCACGCGGAGACCAAAGACACCGCAATGAAACACGCAATAAAATAGGGACCTAACCCATCTGCAGCAGCTAATTTCCAGTGTCTGCGCAAAAGCGAAATCATCATGATGGCAGCCTAGCAGCTTAACTTCAAGCAAAAGTTACGTTAAGCGTAAAGGGATAGCATCACAACGTCGTGACGATGAAGCAGCTAGTACACAACTCCTAATGCAGTCACCAGTTAAACTTATGGTACACTACTCCGTGGCACAAATCACACCTTACAACATTATCTCAAGAGAACGATTTAAAACGCATCACCACTGTCGACAAGAAAAATGTTGAAGATGTTTAGCAAAATGTTACAATTAATGATCTTGGGAGCATCTCAACCATCAGCTACCGTGAAGCGAAAGACAATTGGTCCCAATTGCGAGACAACGATTCTACCGACACCAAACAACTACATCTGACCATCAAGTATAACACACAACGCGTCAGCTACCCAGCAGCAACATTCCCACAATACATCGAGAAGAAGACATCGAAACAACGGGGTGTACATCAACATCGAATTCGTCATCAACAGCAACATCAGCATCAAGGTCAGGACAACATCAACTTCAAGATTGATATCAACGTCAACAACAACATAGTATTTCAATTACACACTACATATACCATATTAAACATTTGTATACATATACATTATATATAAACACCAATAACATATTATTGTCCACACACTCGCATTAGACTAAGTACTATTAAGTAGTATTGAAAGAACACTAAAACCATAATAAACACACGACCACCCACAAGTCAACAAACAATAAATGTACAAGAAAAATTTAATATCGTTTTGTACGATACTAAATTTTTCTTCCCCGAGGGTGGAGGGATGTTGTATGTCGCGATCGCAATTTCCAGTTCCGGGAGTTAAGAACTTTCAAGGCCAGTATTATCGTTTTATAATACTACTCCGCGAGTGAGTCAAGGCCAAGTCCACGTTATTAATGCAACCACAGCACTTTGCGTGGTAAGCCAAAAGCTTTAGTCAAGCTTTGTTTAAAGTAAATTCAAAAGCCAAGGTAGCAACCAGAACACGTCGTATGGAATGAATTGTGGAAGCTAGCGTTCAGTAGCAAGCTTCCAAACCATAAAAACGCTTGACTTAAAATAACGAACGATCAGAATCCACACGCGGAAGAATTAAATTGAGAACGATTTTCTTCCGCGTATTGATTCTGCGAATTTTACAATTTTTATATTGCGAAATAATGGAAATTGCGAAACACGGCATACCGACCCACTTTGGTTCGGTCGACGGGTGTGTCAACCGAGCCAAGGTGGAAAATAGAGAAGATTCCATCGGGAGTCTTGTAGTTAAATCCGAACGGAGAAGTCGTTCCAGAAGCCGCGTATCAAGTCGCGAGTTAGTTTTTAAAATAGTGTTAAACATAGTGTTAAGAGAAAAACAAAATCAAAGTGTAAATAAAGAAATCAACAGGAAGCATAACACCAGGAGTTTTACTTAGTTGTCAAGGGACAACTAAATTGTCAGAAGACCACCCATAGTAGAACCACAACAAGTGTCCTTAAGTGTACCAAGAAAACTGGGGTGTGTAGAAAACTGGGGTGTGTAGAAAACTGGGGTGTATAAAAAACTGGGGTTTATAAAAAAACTGGCGTTGTTGTGGCGATGAAAACGGAGGTGTAAAAAGACGACAATCGCAGGACTGTGCTTGTACTCTTCAATTCGTCAGCGCTAACGATCGTGTGTTGTGCTTGGTATGTCTAACACGTTCGTGTTTACTATTCGGTTTTCCTGCGAAACTTAAGCTGATTGTATTTGTCCTTTTCTCGTTCCTGCTTACAAAGAGATACAACTTCGATTACGTTTGGATTGTGACAGTGACCAGGGGTTCCCAGGTGGAAAAGCTTCCATGCAGAGGGCAGGGTGGAGTGAGAGGACAGCGACACGCCCCGCGAGAACAACACGACGATCCGACGGACCAGCATGTTGCACTCGCAGGTTCGCCGCGTCGGTCCCAACATGAGCGATCCGACGGACCACCATGCTACAACCTCGGCAGCGAGAGCGGCTGGGGAGAGAATAGAAAGGGGGTACAGACATGCTCTGGCAAGAACAACACGACGATCCGACGGACCAGCATGTTGCACTCGCAAGTTCGCTGCGTCGGTCCCAACATGAGCGATCCGACGGACCACCATGTTACAACCTCGGCAGCGAGAGCGGCTGAGGAGAGGATACGGCCATGCTCTCGCAAGAACAACACGACGATCCGACGGACCAGCATGTTGCACTCGCAAGTTCGCTGCGTCGGTCCCAACATGAGCGATCCGACGGACCACCATGTTACAACCTCGGCAGCGAGAGCGGCTGGGGAGAGGATAGAAAGGGGATACAGACATGCTCTGGCAAGAACAACACGACGATCCGACGGACCAGCATGTTGCACTTGCAGATTCGCTGCGTCGGTCCCAACATGAGCGATCCGACGGACCACCATGTTGCAACCTCGGCAGCGAGAGCGGCTTTGGAGTGGGTAGAGAGAGAATCTTCTCCCAACCCCAACCACGGCAGAGGCGATCCGATGGACCACCACTTACCGCGGCTAGAGACGAGAGAGCCACCTTATCTCACCAGGTCTTATCCGGGTCACTGCCAACGAACGACTGATGACTAGTGTGTTGTATCGTTCTTTTATGCCTGCTGAAGCTTCTGCCGTTTCTGGCGTTCGCGTGTTTTCGTCACCACAACGCACCTAGCTCCGTCTCCCTCTAACTCATCGGCTTTTAGTGAGCTCTATACTTAAACCTATAATTACACAAATCTGACCGTCTAATCACGGTAGTTATGTATAAGTGTACACATTTTGTCTTATTGCTATTTCTCTTACTCCTACAGCCACCACCACTTAATAAATACGCTATGTTATGCTTAGATAATGTGGATTATTTTAATTGAAAGTAAATATTTGTCCCCTTTTTACATTTGAGACGTGAAAAAAACTTAAAATATAACAAAATGCAGGTTAATTCATTTTAATACTGAATTTTAATAATGTGAGCGTATTTGCCGCGAAAATGCGTCCTCACAAAATGAATACAACAAACAAATTCGTTAGTTATTTTTTAGCAACCAAGCTAACAGCGATAGCTGCAAGACAATAAATAAAATCGATTCTGCTTTATTTGCAAGATATGCATTGCACCAAGAAGTAGGTCACAAACTTGAGCTTGAACTTCATGCAAGGCCAGAAGCGACAAAATTGCTACCGAGCGGCAGCTGGTAGCAAAAACGCTAACAGAGCAAGGAAAACAAAAACAAGCACTAAAAACAAAAAGTACGTCAGGCACCAGGCGAGCACAATTGAGCCACGAGCTCGAATTAAAAAAAAAAATAATTACAAATAAGGGGTACAAATAAGTTTGTCAAAAGATGGCCCCACCAGAAGGTTATGGAGAAATTGTCAGATGTAAAACGTAATATCCCAAGTTTCGTCATCCGGCAACACCATAACCTTAAAGTACTAGTGATTCCGTATCAGCATCACGTAATTTTTTTCCTGCAAAAATGTCAAGTTTTGTGCCGAATAAGCATCATTTGCGGGAACTTTTGATTTACTTCTTTAATTTGAAAAAATCTGCAGCTGAGGCGCATCGATTGCTTCTAGAAGCATATGGTGAAGCTGCTTTAAGTGAGAGAAGTTGTCAGGAATGGTTTCAAAAGTTTAAGAACGGTGAGTTTGACGTGAAGGACAAAGAACGCAGTGGAAGGCCGAAAGTGTATTATGAATTGCTCAAACCAAGCGAAACCATTACTGGAGCTCTCTACCGAACACAATTGATGAGATTGAGTCGGGCACTTAAGGAAAAACGCGCCCATTACTACTCCAGACACGACAAAATTATTCTATTACACGATAATGCTCGTCCACATGTTGCGGCGCCGGTAAAAACATACTTGGAAACACTCAACTGGGAAGTTTTACCCCACCCGCCTTATTCACCAGACTTAGCCCCTTCTGATTATCACCTGTTCCGGTCGATGGCACATGGTCTGTCTGAGCAGCGCTTCACAACATATGAAGACACCAAAAATTGGGTAGATTTGTGGATAGCGTCAAAGGATGAAGAGTTTTTTCGACGGGGTATCCGAATATTGCCAGAAAGATGGGGAAAAGTAGTGGCAAATGATGGAAAATACTTTGAATAAAACGTAATGTACTGTTCCTTCACAATAAATTCCTAACTTTTTATAAAAAACCGCGGAAACTTATTTGTACCCCTAATAATAATAATATATATATATATAAGCGTGCGAATGTAAGAATGTTTACAACGTGTTCAGCCAATGAGCTGTATGTCAATGAGCCGTATTAAGGTTGAATAAGCAAAAGTTATTTGCTTGCAGAGAATCAATTAAGGTTTTAATTGATTCTAAAAATATCCAAAATACATACTTAAAACAATAAGGAAAGAAATAGACAATAGTCAATAGAAATAGACAATAAGGAAAGAAATAGAAAGAAAGAAACAATAAGAAATGATATAGGATAATTAATGGCCGAGTGACTACAAGAACAAGCATATTTAGCCTTAGAAAAAGACCATAGGGATTTGAAGAGACAGATAGGAGAATTTACAACAAAAATTTGGAACATTCTAAAAAATACCGTTTCCAATAAGGAAAACTTAGAGTTAATAAAAACTAAAATAGAAGCCCTAGGAGAAATATCAAGTCTAGAAAAAATAGACGCATTAGTAGAAGAATTGATCTAAGGGACTATACATCAGAATTCAACGCATTAAAAAATAAGTACAATACTTATTAGAGAAGGAACAAAAACACTAAGAGTTTAGAGAACGAGAACGAACAACTAAGGGAATTATTAAAGAAGAATAGATTAACAGAGGAAACATAAAATAAAACAATAGAACAGGAATTCGCACAGAAATTAAGGGAAGACTGTAGTTCTTTAGCCTACAGCAAATAGACGAATACAAGAGCTAAAGGAGCAGAATAGACTTCTAAGTCAGGAGATGTCGCTAGATCACAATCATACACTTTTCCATAAGGAACCAACTCGGTCCGCAGTTAGTCCGAAGGATTCCAATGCAAAGTCTTTCCAAAAAATTACGACGACAAAAGATCAAACCAAAATGGGTATAAGAGAGATAGCTAAAATTACAAATAGGCTGGTACCGCTCTTTTCTGGGACACATTCGCCAGACTTACGCGGCGAAGTGTATAAATTCATACACGAGTGCGAATTAGCCGCAAGAGATGTAGGTACAGACAACAGGCAGGACTACATAGACTGCATTAAGCAGAGGTTTCATGGGGATGCCTATGATTTTGTGAGGTCACAACGCTTCAATAGCCACGAGGAATTCTACATCACAATGAAAAGGGCATATTTACCAACGGTCTCCTTAGACTTAGTGATAATAGGTATCCAAAGTTGTAGCCAGTTACTTGACGAAGATATGCGACAGTTTGCAAAACGCCTAAACGCCCTACGAACACAGTAGAGTTAGTTCGAACGAAATATAACGGAAATGGAGATATGGCACTTTTGAGTATGGTGGAAGGGGCCGTAGAGAAATCCTTTAAAACAGGGTTAAGGAACGCCGCGTTGAGAATTTATATGCTCAATGTTACGAAGAAAAATATCGAACAAATGGTAGAATTAGCCATAGATGCACTCGAAACCACACAAAGCAGTAGCCTCCTTCACGCAGACCCCTTAAACATTAACATGAATTCACCGCGTCTTGCCACCATGCCGTATAACCAACAAGAGCAAATTCAACATGGAAGTCAGGGCATAGCTTCAGGAGGAAGAATTGCCAGGCAACCAACTTCGATACAAAATACTACACAAGGAGCGGTAGATAGAATAATTTGCTCATTTTGTAATAAGCGAGGGCATACCAGGGACGATTGTTTAACTCGCAAGACCACGCCCTATAGCCAAATGTGTTTAAAATATGGACACGAGGCAAACTGGAGGTGCGACCAAAAAGCAGACCAGAAAAATATGACAAAGAACAAGGGGCTAGTTATCGAACTCAGCAATGGAATCCACCCCAGCAAAAATGGCAATCGAACCAAGTCCAACAAAATTGGCAACCAAAGCAACCCCAGCAAAATTGGCATCAAAACAAATTCCAACAGAACGGAAGTAAAAAACGGTCCATAAACCCAAACCCAAATACACTTAACGGATTGCAGAGGAATCAGACTCCTATGAACCCACCGAACAGAGCGAACCAAACGCTATGTCGTTGGTGTAATAGACCACGACATATGATAAAAAATTGTGAGGCAAAAAGGAATTGGGAAGCGTTGCAAAGTAATCGTCCGAGAAACTATCAAAGGTCCAGAACAGGCCAATAATATGGGAACCCAAAAATATTAGTAACTTAAGGCCAAATGAAGGAGTAACAGTAATTCATACATCCGAGCTGATTGTGGATACGTTACCAACATTAAGAAATAAAGTGGTAACCGTAAGTCCGACATCGGAAGCGATTGCTGAAACGTTACCAACTTCAAGATACTTAAAAATGAATATCAAGTTTAGGAAGATGGATAATAATAAAAACAACGTAGCCGCGAGAAATCATACGTTTGGAGAAGCAGTTTATTCAGAGATGCCAATTAAGTTAGAAGAAAAACCAAAAATACCGTGCTCAATGAATAAGTTAGGAAATAACAATAGAAATACAGAAACAAGAGTATCTAACTACAATCAAACCCAGCTAAATGACGTGTTCATCGAATTACCTTGCGCAGAGGCTAATAATGGAAAACTCATTTTACTGGTAAATACAGGAGCAGATACAAGTCTGATAAGGGAGTGTGCGATAAAAGATAACACGATAAAAGACAAGTCGAATAGGAAAGACTTAAACGGAGCATTTGGAGGTTGTGTGACTACAGAAGGATCAACTACTATATGTCATAATGAGGTAAAGTCCTTACGTTTAACGCTACACGTTGTGTCACTTAAACAAGGAGTACCGGCAGAAGGCATATTAGGAAGAGATAATTTGTGGAACAACTCCAATATAAATACAATGCAAGAGTTTAACTCTCTTTAATGAAAACAAGGAGTTACTTTTGGAGATACCAATAAAAACTATCGAGCAGATAGAAGAGGAAAGTAAACATCAATATATACCAGTTGATGCAAGCGCAATTACGATAGTACCATTAAAACTTCGTACAAAATTTAAGAATGTTGTAATTCATAAAGAAGAAATACGAGGGCGGATTGATATTAAAACTACCTAGCGCTAGATGGCAGCACAAACACAAAAACTTTTTTTTTAGAAATTGCGATCTGTCAAAGTAAGCTGTTAAAATTTCAGCCAAATTCATCGATTAGTTTATTTGTTGTAGTCGTTTGAAGTAAGCAACTTTTGTGTTTCTTGAAAAATGGAACACTAAACCAGTAAGAAAGCTATATTCGGCCTGGCCGAATCTTAGATACCCTACACCTTAAAAGTTTTTAGGAAGTTTTAGGCATTTTAGGAATTAAGGTTTTATACCAATGCATTTTTTTATAAATTGATTCTATGTTTATATGTCTTATATTCGTTTTATTTGATCGTTTACAAATCCGAACAAAGATTATTTATACAAAATTCCATATTAATTAATAACATATTATAAAATTACAGACTTATATAAGGATTTAGGAGCAATTTCACTTTAGCGGTTTTGCCCCGATTTTTTTGTTACTTTTTTTACCGTTTTTTGGACCATTATAATGGTAAATAACCGCCCACTTTTGGGGGCGTGGCATTAGTTTGCGTGTTATCGGCGTTTGAAGGTCGCGAAAGGTCACTTCTTTAAAGGTTTATTATACCCAAATTAGGAATGGTATACTAACGATCGAGCTGTCAAAGGAAAGGTATTGCGATGCCCCTCATTTCCCTAGTACACCATTTTACCGCCGAGGTTACGGTTTGGAAGATATTTGAGTTTTAAGAAAAAAATGGTGTAGGTGCCATTATAAAACCTTTCCCCTCCCTCTTGTATGACAATTAAGGTATATATTAGAAACACTATTTATAAAGCCCATAATTTTCTCTTTTCAGCGATATACAATATGTCATACTTACCGCTATAGTTGGTAAATTGCAGAAGGAATGATTATTTAAAAACAGTGTTTTATGTGTATTTCATGATGTGTTTTTTTTTATTAATTATTATTTATTAAGTAGGAATTTATTCGTCTGGTACAATTTCATAGTGATTATAACCCTCAGTATGTCAAACACCGGCTACGCAACAGAATAGTGTTTTGTGGCCAATTTTAGGGCGTGTATGCGTCCTCCGGCCTTCGGCCTACGACCGCGCTTTTTGATTATAACCCTCAGTATGTCAAACACCGGCTACGCAACAGAATAGTGTTTTGTGGCCAATTTTAGGGCGTGTATGCGTCCTCCGGCCTTCGGCCTACGGCCGCGCTTTTTGATTATAACCCTCAGTATGTCAAACACCGGCTACGCAACAGAATAATGTTTTGTGGCCAATTTTAGTGCACTTTTTGATTATAACCCTCAGTATGTTAAACGATGGTTAATGCTAAAAAACGGAAATTTTGGGGTCTGTAAAACGCTCATTTTTTTATATTTCAGTGAGTGTGGTTGGAATTGTTGGAGCACCTGCAACATATTATATATCGTTGAAAAGAGAAAATCATGGGCTTTAAGATTGTTGATTTTAATATATACCTTAATTGTCATATAAGAGGTAGGGGGAAGGTTTTGTAATAGCCCCTCCACCATTTTTTTCTTAAAACTAAAATATCTCCTAAACAATTGACAATATCGAAAAAATATATATTACTAAAACATAGGTGCAAATATTTCCTTTCAATCGGTATATACAGCTTCTCTATAGGGCTAATAGTTTGGGACTTATCGCTCGCCAAAAATTCTGCATTTCCGCAATTCAAACGCCCATATCTTCTATACGGAAGCCACGCCCCCAAAAAAATTTTGGGATTCGATTCTTCGGTAAAAAACGAAGGCTTAATTTCACTTTAGCGGTTTGGCGCAGGATTTATGTAGGACGATTGTGCCATATTACCCTTTCGTCCATGTAACCTAAAAGTATGTGCGCCACGCCCATTTTCTGCAACGTAAAATATAATAATGTCGCTTGATATTGAAATTTTATTGTAATATCTTAAAAACTGGAAGAAATATGTGGTTATAAGGAAAGCTATCTTATAATCACATTTAATCACAGACGGGTATAAATAGTAGGCGTGGTCGTTACCCGTTTTCAAAACAAAATAATTGGCTTAGTATTTTTATTATTGTGTTCAAATTTAAGCTTTATTTCCGTGGTAATAAATTTGCTTTCATGAACTATACTGTATAAGCAGTGTAAAAGTGGGCGGACCGCGCCCACTTTTGCTGTAATAATGTTTTATTAGAAAATAAGTTGTTATGTAAAGTTTGAATCAGGATGTTTATATATTTAACAATATAACCATTTGAGAACCTCTTTTACCTGTATAACCTAAAAGTGGGCGGATCACGCCCATATTTGGCACATCAACGGATGAAGTTACTCTATACCCAGAAATGAAATTTTGTTGACATAACTAAAAAATAACGGCTGATACCACATTTTTACTAAAAAATAGGCGTGGTCGTGGACCGATTTTGCCCATTTTCAATACCAACCTGCACACCCTAAGAAACAATATTTCTGTAAAATTTCATCACGATATCTTCACTGGTGCTCCTGTGATCGTGATTTCAACAGACAGACAGACAGACAGACAGACAGACAGACAGACAGACAGACGGACGGACATGGCTAAATCGACTCAGGAGGTCACGCTGATCAAGAATATATATACTTTTCTATACCTATCGTCTCTATTTCTATGCGTTACACATTTCGTGACAAAGTGAATATACCCTTAACCTTAAGGTGTAGGGTATAAACACTATTATTTGAAAGGGAAAACGGCGAAAGAGACAAAAGAAAAGTTAGATAAATATTATGGGGCTAATACTGCGTCAGATTACACCGTCAAATATTGGTTTCGAGAGTTTCTTGGTGGCCGCAACTCCACTACCGATCAAGTCCGATGCGGCAGACCCTCCGATGCGATTACAGAGGACAATATCAAAAAAATACATGAAATGGTGGTTTCGCATGAAGCGAAAAAAAATTTTGTTTTTGCAAGACAATGCGTCGGCGCACAAGAGCATCGCAACCACGGCTAATTGCTGTCGCATCCACCGTATTCGCCCGATTTGACTACCTCGGACTATTATCTCTTCCCAAACCTCAATAGATGGCTCATCAATAAAAAATTCAGCCCACGCGACGCCACGGAGGAGTATTTTGCAGACCTTCCGGAAAATTACTTTTCAGACGGGATCAAGAAGTTGGAAAATCGCTGGAATAAGTGTATTGAGCTAAAAGGAGACTATGTTGAGAAATAAATGGTTTTTGGAAAAAATATATTTTTTTTCCTACTTAGGTAGCTTCAATATCAATCCGCCCTCGTAGATCCAGGAATCTATATAGCAGACACATTAGTAAATGTAAAAGATAACACGAAGGTGCTCCCGTATTAAATACAAAAGAGTTTGATTACGAGATAAACAGTGAATTTCGACGAGTACACAATACAAAGTAAAGGGTTTTCCAATAAGGGGTTAATTTTGATATTCAAAGAAAAATGCCATTTTTTTAGATAAATTATCGCATATTTATTTCGTAATAAAGAGGAAGGTATGCCGTTAATAATGAAAAACCAAACGGCCACCACGACCACCACTTACAGGACCATATCCTTTTCAGGAAATTTTCCATAACCAAATCGCAAAGTGGTTCCATCTTTGAGGTCTTGAATCGACGCTAGGCTGTTGGCGTAGACCTTATCTTTCACGTGGCCCCAAAGGAAGAAGTCGCAAGATGTTAAATCACAAGATCTCGGTGGCCAATTGTGATCACCTCTTCGAGAGATAACACGGCCAGGAAACTTTTCCCGTAAAAGATCAATGGTTTCGTTGCTTGTGTGGCACGTAGCGCCGTCTTGTTGAAAGTAAACGTTGTCCAGATCAATACCATCTAACTCCGGCCATAAAAAATCATTAATTAACCATCAATTCCAAAGAACGACGAGGAATGGACAAACCTGGGTTATCCTCAACACTTTGGGCTACAGCAGCAATATTCTCAGTTGTTCTTGAGCGACGTGCACGGGTTTTATTCTTCACATCACTAACTTGTCCCAACAGCTCGAATTTTTCCACCAATTTCTGTATTGTGGTCCGACAAGGTGCTTCACGACGACCCAAAAATGCTTTAGTTTTGCGAACTGTGACTGCAAAATTTTCACCATTTTTGTAGTGAATTTTAATAATTTCAATGCGTTGTTGCAGCGTGTATCGTTCCATTCTTAGTAATGGCGTAGTTTCTACTTGTCAAATGTCAAAAATTACAGCTTCAAAAGTGACAGCTACCGAAATAGCGGGCTATTCAAAATTACACCTCTTATTGGAAAACCCTTTACTAAGTCAATTAATAGCATTGTCAAAATAGATGCCAAAAGAAGAATAAATGAATTGAATGAAGTAGAAAATCGTTTCACGACCTCTTCCTATTAGACGGAAACGAACTTTCTTTTACAAGGGTATTAAAACATGAAATTCCCACAAGCGCAGATCAACGGCCAATAAATAGGAAACAGTATAGATTACCACAAATACATAGGGAAGAGATAAATAAACGAGTAAACAAACATCTAGAGGATGGCATAATCACACATAGCACATCACCATGGAAATCACCGTTCCTGTTAGTGCCCAAGAAAAGTGGCAAGGACGGGGAGAAAAAAATGGAGACTGGTAATAGATTACAGGAAACTGAATAAAGAAGCAACGATTAAACAAGTTTTTCCCATTCCTCGTATTGACGAAATTTTAGAGCAGTTAGGCCATAGCAGATATTTTACAACGCTAGATTTGGCGAGTGGATATCACCAAGTTTTAGTCTATGACAGGGACAGGGAAAAAACAGCATTCAGTACAGGACTAGGGCACTTCGAATTCAATCGAAAGCCATTTGGTCTAACAGGTGCCCCAGCAACATTTCAAAGGATAATGAATCCTATCCTAACAGGTCTACAAGGAATAAACTGTTTTGTTTATTTAGATGACATAGTTATCTACTGTAGAAATCTGAAACAACGCGAACAAAGGTTATGTTCAGTATTACAAAAATTACGTGAACATAATTTAAAGCTTAATACAGGAAAGTGCAGATTTTTAAGAAGAGAGATTATTTATTTAGGACATAAATGTACAGATCAGGGCGCACTACCTGACCCCAGCAAAGTGGAATGCGTTAAGAGTATTGCACCGCCTAAAAATAAAAAGGAGGTGCAAGCATACTTAGGACTAGTAAATTATTATAGTAAGTTCATACCGGGTACAGCTCTTCCTATTAATAAACTACTACGTAAAGACGCTAAGTTCAATAGGAAGCAAGAATGCCAGACAGCGTTCGAAGCATTGAAGAAGGCAATAAAAACACATAAAGGTTTGGCATATCCGCATTTTGAAAAAGAATTCAACTAACTACTGACACAAGTAACGAAGCGGTAGGAGCAGTTTCTCAGGGTAAAATAGGCGAAGATAGGCCGATAGCCTTTGCGAGCA
This sequence comes from Myopa testacea, assembly GCA_949629155.1. NCBI lineage: Eukaryota > Metazoa > Arthropoda > Insecta > Diptera > Conopidae > Myopa > Myopa testacea. Next base: position 32,495,681 of record OX451347.1, read on the forward strand.
GAGCCTTGAATGACGCAGAAAAGCGTTACTCAACTATAGAAAAGGAGTTTTTAGCTTATCAGAGCTTATCTGTTGGGAAGACCATTCAAGATAGTTACAGACCATCAACCTTTAAAAGGAATAGCTAACATAAACGACCAGACTTCAAGACTGGCAAGGTTTAGGCATAAATTATCAGAATACGACTTCGAAATTCTATATAAGTCAGGAAAGAAAAACTTAAATGCAGACGCGATAAGTAGAATTCCTCAGGCAAAACACCTAGCAGCTGTACAAACACGGTCGAAAGCAAAAACAGCTAACCAAGATCAACATCAAGGAACAACCGTTAAAATCGATAAAGATGATGAGGAATCGGGAAACGGAACAAATACCACAGCAACATTGCTATCCGACCCGAAAGAAATGGAAACAGTGATAAAAGACTTTCACAATTCGCCACTGGGAGGACATCAGGGTGCGGTGAAAACATATTTAAGAATCCGAAAACAATTTAGAAGGCCAGAAATGCAGAGACAAGTAAAAGAATTCATCAAAAAATGTCCGAAGTGCCAAGCTAACAAAAGCTCGAAATTACCAAAAATGCCTATGGTGTTAACAGATACATCAATGAGGCCATTTTACAAAGTTTACATGGACATAGTAGGTATTCTACCAGAAACTGTCTCTGGTAATAAGTATATTTTAACGTTTCAAGATGACTTTTCGAAATTTTTCGCATGTAGACCTATCCCAGACGCGGAAGCAAGTATGGGATACTTGCCGCCAAGGTGCCGACGAAGTAATTACGCGCTATGGAATTCCACGAATTCTAATTACTGACAACGCAACTATTTCATTTCGAAGTTGTTCTCGGATACATGCAAGTTGTTATGTATTAAAAAATTACATATAACTCCATACCATCCCTAACGGCTCATTAGAAAGAAGCCACAGACCTTTAGCGGAATATTTGCGTAGTTTTGCGGAATAAGACGACTGGGATCAATGGTTAACTGCAGCTATGCATGTTCATAACCCCACATTACGACCAGGCAAACACCGTTCCCTACGCTATTCGGCTTTGACATAGAGATGTCGACTAACCTAAAAAGAAAATGTAGTCCGGTGTATAACGCTGAAGACCCGAATAAAGTTTTGAAATTCCAAATACAAAGAGCCCACGAAATAGTGGGGAAAATTCAAGAAATGGCGAAAAAGGTGGCCCAAACAGAGTACGATAGCAAACTAAATTTAGTAAAATTTCAAATACGAGATAGTGTACTAATCAAGAATCAAACTAGAAAAAATAAGTTTTCCCCAATATGGATAGGACCATATAGGGTAGAAAGAATTAAAACTCCAATTACCACAGTATTAAATATTAAGGGAAAGGAAAAGTCATTCCACAATAAGTTACTTAAGTTATATAATAGCAATTAGGAGGCAAATAGAATTAACTAGATAATGATACATCAGAATGATGATACATCAGAATCCCTTAAACACCAAAAATAGGATTAATAAGAAAATTAAATTAAGTTAACCACAATAGTCCTTAGCATTGATTATTTTAATGTTATTGATTATTTTAATGTCAACCTGCAAATATTTTTCTAACTATATTTCTCTATCTATTCTCTATAACTTTCTCTATCTCCTCCTAACTCTATCTCTTCTATTTCATGTCGAACACCATTTAATATGTTTATGTGCTCTGTTAATGTTAATGTGCTCTGGAATGCTTGGAGCTGGCTCTGGGGTTGAGATTTTTGTCTTGGTATGATAATAAGTCTAATGGTGCTATCGGTTGTTATAAGGCCCTAATACATATTTTTTGTGCTAAATCGGATGGTCTGAACGTTGTTCACTTCAATGCTAGGAGTCTGAATGGTTTAAAACTTGATTACGTGAGATATATTTTTGGGAATTCTGCTGTTGACGTTATCTGCATCTCGGAGACCTGGTTTAAGAATGAGATTTCGGACTCTTTGTATAATATTGAAGGCTACAAACTCTATCGTAATGATAGATGTGGCAGAAAGGGCGGGGGTGTTGCTGTGTATTGCAAGTGTAATCTTAAGTCTAGGTTCGTGAGTAAAGGTGATATATCTTGTGAGTTCTTGAATGTCGAAATAATTGACGTCGGTACTAAAATACTAATTTCTTGTGTGTATAATCCGCGGCGTAGCCTTTATCTCGGTCCATTCTTTAGTGACCTGTCTGACAAACTTATTGCCTACGATTTTCTAGTTGTATGTGGTGATTTTAACGTGAATCTGTTGTCCTGTGATTCTGTTTCTGAGAGTTTTCTGTACTATGTATCAATGTGTGGTTTGTGTCTTACTAATACCGACACGCCTACTAGGTACGCTCCTGCTTGTGAACCCAGTCTACTTGATGTCTGTCTTGTCTCTGATCTATCTCTTTTATTAACTCTTGACCACATGACCTTTATTTCTGACCATGATCTTATTTTTTGTTGCTTTGATATTCATCTGTGTAAGAGTGAGGTGGTTAGTTTTACCTATTATGACTTTAATACAATTGATTATGATGCTTTGTTTAGTGAATTATCTATGGTGTGCTGGAATGACGTTTGGTTCGTTAACTCAGTTGATGAAAAACTTAGAGTTTTACTGTCTCATTTAAACACTGCTTTCATTAATCATGTACCGTTGCGCTCTGTAAGTGCTCTGAGCAGTAGTTGTCCCTGGTTTACCCAGGGCGTCCTACTTGCTGTCAAAAAGAGAAATAGACTTCATGCTAAATGGAAAAGAAGTAAAACCGCTGTGGCTTGGGAGGAGTATAGGAGGGCGCGTAATGAAGCAACGCTTTCACTGAGAAGGGAAAAGCAGAGGTACTATGGCTCTAAACTTAACCCCAACTTGAGTGCTAAGCAGTTGTGGCTAAACTTAAAGAAGCTGCGAGTTATTGACAGGGTCTCAGTTGAATGTAGCTTGGATCCTGAGGAACTTAATGATAAATTCTTGGCTAATGGTAATTATGATCGTACTAGTATGCCTTCTCGCATGACATTACCGGTACAGACATATTTGTCATCTTTCCCTCCTTTTGAATTTGCTACTGTGAGTGAAGTTGAGATTGGGTACTGCGTATCTAAGCTAACCTCCAATGCGGTAGGTGCTGATGGTGTCTCTATTAGATTTATAAGGATAGTTTTACCGTTTATCTTAGCTCCACTGACGCACATAATCAATCACAGCTTAACCTGCTCCAAGTTCCCTGATTTATGGAAAACTGCTATTGTAGTTCCCATTGCCAAATCTCCTTCTGCATCTGATCCTGGTGACTTTAGACCTATAAGTATTTTGCCAGCATTGGGAAAGGTCCTCGAAAGGATCATGTATGTGCAAATGTCCGCATTTTTAACCTTGAATAATCTTTTATCCCCATTGCAATCAGGTTTCAGGGCTGGCCATAGCTGTTCAACCGCAATACTGAAAATTTCTGATGATATCAGAATACCTTATGATCAAAATTTCTTAACATTTCTGTGCCTTATCGACTTCGCAAAAGCCTTCGACTCTGTGGATCACACTTTGCTCTGTGATAAGCTTAGAATTAGTTTTAATTTCAGTGGTAGAGCTGTTCGTTTACTATCAAGTTACCTTGAGGGTAGAATGCAGTGTGTAAGAGTTGGTAGCAGATTCTCCACAATGAAAATGGTCACCACAGGAGTTCCGCAGGGGTCAATTTTGGGTCCCCTGCTGTTCTCTATATTTATCAATGATATTTTCTTGGTTTGTAAGCATGCCTCAATACATGCTTATGCCGATGACATACAAATTTATTTGTCTAGACCTCTAAATCTTATTGAGGATCTGAGTAATAAACTTAATCTGGATCTCGCCGCACTTAACAATTGGGCTGCTTCTAATTTGCTGCGCATAAATCCTGCCAAGTCTAAGGTTCTGCCAATTATGAGGAAGGTCAGTGGGTTTGAGAATTTTCCCCCCTTGTTTGTTGGCTCCACTCAGTTGGAGTTTGTAAGCAGGATAAAAAACCTTGGTTTCACTCTAAATTCTAAGTTTACATGTACTGACCATATTAATGGCTCTGTCAGAAAGATCTACGGAATTTTAAGGTGCTTGCGTTCTTCTGCGAGTTACACTCCTCTTGAAACTAGACTAAGGCTTGTTAAGCAATTGATTGTACCCCACTTTACGTTTTCTTGCACTGTTTTTAGTCGTCTTGATTCTCAATCGCAGCACAAGGTCCTGGTGGCATTCAACAATGCTGCAAGGTATGCTTATGCTGTCCGGCGTTTTGATCACATCTCGTTGATGAGTAACGGTATACTTGGGTGTGGTTTGATTGAGTATTTAAATGTTCAGAATATTATGTTTTTGTATAAGCTTGTGCATACTAAAAGCCCTCGATACCTTTATGAAAAACTCCAGCACTTTCATTCGACCAGGTCCCTTAATTTTATTGTTCCCAGGTGCACTTTTCTCAACAGCAGTAGATTCTTTTTCGTTAGCACCATTAGGCTTTGGAATTCTCTGCCGCTACACTTAAGACAGATGTCGTTGGGGGGCCGCTTCAAGCAAGCTATAGTGCAGTATTTTTCTACGTCCTAATTGCATGGTGTTCGAACATTCTTTTCTTTTATCCTTCACTATCATTCGTTGCTCTCTATCTTCTCCTACTTTCTTATTAACTCTTGTTTCTAATTGCTGTTTTAAGTTAAGTTAAGTTATAGTTATAATTGTATAATTTTAAGTTACATATATTTAAGTTTTTTTTTTGTTACGTGTAATATATGTTGCTAGTACTAAAAAAGACGTAGGTCTTAGCGTACATTTAATATTGTGAATAAATTGAATTGAATAGTCAGCTTATTAGGAGTAGGATACAATAAGTTAATATAGAATAGGATTGATAGGATAGTATGAAATTAACATTTTTAAGTTTTTTACTAATAAGTTACTACTAATAATTTTAATTTGATCTCAGTTTTACGTTTAAATAACCGAATGAAATTCAACAAATTTCATAATGAAAAATTCAAAAAGAGAAAATCAGAATAACGTTTCAATAAGCAACAACTTGTTTATTTAAGCGTAAAAACATAAGGAAAGAAAACGTATAATAAAACAAATTCGTAGTTAATATCTGAGTAATTTCTTGTGAAAATGTTGAATGAAACTTTTTAGTTTCTATGAATTTTAATTGGTAATATACGGTACATGAAAAGTAGCTGTTTCCGTTTTAAATAAACAGCCATTACTATTGCATTTGCATTTATTGTAGGAATAAATGCACATGAAATCTATGCATAAAGAGTTAGTTTATGCATAACCATAATTTACACATCATAACTATTACATCTAGTTGAAATCGTTGCAATAGCAAATGGAAATAAATCTAAAATAAGAAAGATCTTTGTTTCTTATAAATATTCTTACAAATATATTTAATATAAATATATCATATAAAATGTAGTACATAAATATTCAATGTAAAATATTAAAGAATTCGCGGTAACAACAAAAAAAACATAAGCAAGAATTGAACGATTAACGCAAGCACTGCTACAAAGCAGGTGTAGAAGTAGAGCAACTGAACACCAGCAGAATGCAGTGTCAGTCTAAGCAATTAATGAAAAAAAAAACTTTTAACAAAGGCCCAAAAAAAGAAAAAGAAATAAGAGAAACGTTGTTATATACATACATATTAATACATATAAAAATATATTAAGAAATAGAAACTACTTAAAGTACAACTAATAATATTTAAAAGTTAATTTAATTTAGAAATAAAGTATGTGTATAAAATATGAATATAATTATAAGATTAGAAAGAGAAATATATAATATATAAAAAATTACATATTAAAGTTACTGTTTACGCCAAACGCCGCTCGCCTCTCCTGACCTGTGCTTGTCAGCGGACTCTCATCCCGCTGACATGTCGTTGCTGCAGAGAGGTGTCCTGAAAGCTCGACTGCGACAGATAACACCCACCATAGCGATTTTAAACTTAACCAAACAACATAGTCATACGTATTTAGCTACACATACTTAACATGTACATCTAATTGAATTGAATTAAAACAAAGTGAACTCAATAATAAACAACTTAAGACAACACAAAATCAACATTCATCTCATATTATTCCAACTAAAACATTGATCCTAAGCGAGCCGGATCGCGCTCCATCCAACAAAAAAAGAAAAATATTGCTTTGTGTTTAAATTCTTGATTTGATACATTAGACTATTGTGATATTAGACTAAAGTGATTAGAATATTCTCCGTGTGAGCAACGGACCCGATCGGATATCTAATATATGTATATATCGAACATATAATATATACGAAAAAATATATACGCAGGACTGTACACCCGAAATTCGAGATTTCCGTGTAACGGTACCCTCAACAAAAATCCATCACATAGAAAACATTAGTGCGCTCCAAACCCGTTTGTTCAAAAAATATTCGAAATTTGCTTTGTGTTTTTTCGCTCTCAATGCCGCGATCTCCAGACATTGCGATTTAAAAACTTTGCTTGCGTGCTCCAACTCCGTTGCGCAGCCACGCTCTCAGCAAGCAAACGTGGGTTTGTGGTTTTTTTTGTCTCACTCGGTGTCGCACTCTTTCGATGGACAGAAAAAACTGTGCTTGTGGGCTCCAATTACTTTGCGCAGCCACGCACTCAGCGCATAAACGTCGGTTTTGTGTTTTTTCGTGCTCTTTCGTTATTGTGAAAAACAAAGGCTTTGCTTGTGTGCTGAAAATCATTTAAGCTGCCGCACTAAGCATACAGCTTACGATCTGCCACACTATCTTCGAATTCGTTAGACAGTGCGATGCTCCGTAGTCTCCCTCGAGACTTCGAGCTAGCAGATGCGAACTTTGTCACAAGCCAGCAGATAGATGTCCTCATAGGAGCTGACCTCTATCCTGCGATACTGCTTGACGGCATCCGCAGTGACGTGTTAGGCTCCCTGATAGAACAACAAACGGTGTTTGGGTGGATCTTAACAGGACCAGTTCCTGGACTCCAACCCGACAGCCCCAACCTCAACGTGGCTTTCTTCAACGAGGTCACAATCGAACAACAGTTCGAACGTTTTTGGGAGGTGGAGGAACTTCCCAAAACTCACATTCCCTCAGAAAAGTTTTGCGAAGAAAATTTCGTAAAAACGGCACGGAGACGTGATCACGGCCGTTACATAGTTGCTTTGCCGTTCAAAAGCGACTTTCCAGATGGACTCCGCCTAGGTGCCTCTCGACAAACGGGACTCATGCAGTATTTGCGATCAGAGGCAAGGCTATTTACTCCAGACTTTAAACGGCAATACGATGAGGTGGTGACAGAATATCTCGATCTGGGACACATGGTCACCGTGTTACCTCCGCAGTTACGACCGCAGCCCAATCACTACTATTTGCCTCACCACGCCGTCATCAAACCAAAAAGCACGTCCACAAAGTTAAGAGTCGTATTCAACGCATCATGCCCGACAACCAGCGGGCTCAGTCTGAATGATGTCTTGCATGCTGGCCCAGTCTTACAAATCGACTTAACTTTTTTGATGTCAAGATGGCGCTTCTGCAGATATGTTTTCAGCAGCGGTATTCAAAAAATGTATCGCCAAATTCTGATCGACCCAAAACATATCCCCTTTCAACGAATTCTCTTTCGAGACCCAATTAATCTCGAATTTAGGGACTACGAGTTGCAGACAGTAACCTTCGGCGTCAACTGCGCACCATTTCTAGCAATCCGTACTCTTCTTCAACTGGCAGAGGTCATAGAACATGATGTTCCGCTTGCGGCCTAGATCTTGCGATACTCTATGTACGTTGACGATGTACTAGCAGGTTCTCATGATCTCGCAACTGCCACCCAGATGCGGAACTGACTAATAGAATCCCTCAGCACGGCCGGCTTCTCACTTCAGAAATGGAGCGCCAACCACATCGACATGCTACAAGACCTGCCTGAGTCTCATCTACTCAGCACAGAATTTTTGAAGTTCGAAGACAGAAGTACAGCAAAGATGCTGGGAATTCGTTGGAACGCCTCAAACGACGACTTTTATTTCAAGACACAAGCGATAGAAATCATGTCAAGCTACACCAAAAGAGAGGTTTTGTCTCTGATCGCGAAACTGTTTAACCTAGCTGGCTGGCTAGCCCCCATTACCGTCGCCTCAAAATGATCATTCAGCAAGTGTGGTTGGATAAAATTGAGTGGGAAGAGCATTTGCCCCCAATCTCTCAGCAAACATGACTTAACTTTCTGCATAATTATCACCATATTGCTGCGATACGAATACCGCGGTGGATTGGGTTCACCCCGGACTGCGAAGTGGACTTTCACTGTTGTATGCTAAAACAAGAGTAGCCCCCATCAAAACGTTATCTCTGCCTCGCTTAGAGCTCTGCGGAGCCACTCTTCTAGCCGACATGATGGACGCCTTAGTACGACACATGCACGTACGACCAGGCAACGTTTTCTGCTGGACAGACTCGACAATTGTTCTTGCTTGGCTTAGAAACCCTCCTTGTGTCTGGGCGACCTTCGTGGCAAACCGCGTGTCAGGAATCATTGAGAGAGTACCAAACACTCAGTGGTTTCATGTTGAATCGCAAGATAATCTTGCCGATTTAGCTGCCGCGGTGCCACTCCACAAGAATTAGCTCTGAGCTCCCTTTGGTGGAATGGTCTGCCATGGCTCATCCACGACAAAGATCGTTGGCCCGAGTTGCGAACTGCTTCCGAGTTTTCTACCGCACTTGAAGAAAAACCGGTGAAAGCGCTTCATATTTCCCTCAATAGCGACGAAGATCCACTCGAAAGGTTCCACCCTTCGCTAGCGAGGGCCTTGCGCGTCTATTCATACATGCATCGTTTCATTCATAACGCTCGTTATCGTGATAACTCGTTGCATGCCACTTTGCGCCTCTCAACGACAGAGATTCAAGACACAAAAAGTCGTCTCACAATTCTCTGTGAAAAGACATATTTCGCTGATGAATACCACGCACTCGAAGCCAAACGACATTTGAGTTCAAAAAGTAGTCTGCTTTCGCTCAATCCGTTCATCCATGAAGACAAGACACTGCGTCTTGACGGGCGGTTGTCGTCGTGCCCTGACTTGTCATTTGACGAACGACACCCTATCCTCTTGCCTTACGACTGTAATCTGTCGAGATTACTAGTGCTCTTTATCCATCAGATATCACTGCACGGTGGTCATCAATTGATGATTCCAAGAGTCAAGAATCTTATCAAAACGACTATTCACCGTTGTAAGCCGTGCATCTTACACCAAAAGAACCAGAGAACGCAACTTATGGCTGCGCTGCCGGAAGAACGTACTACGTTTTCCCGCCCCTTCACCAACACTGGTGTTGACTTTGCGGGCATGAGCTTCGACATTAAAAATTACACTGGCCGCGCCTGTTTAATTACCAAGAGCTATGTTTGGGTGTTCGTTTGTTTCGCGACGAAGGCTATTCATCTCGAGGCAAGCAATGACCTTTCGACGGCAGCGTTTTTAGCTGCTTTTTCCCGGTTCGTCTCACGACGAGGTTGTCCAACTAAGGTATACTCGGATAACGGCACCAATTTCGTTGGCGCCGCGAAAGAGCTCAAAAGGGAATTTCAGGAATTCGTACAACGTACACGTGATTTGATCGAGGTCAAATACTCACACCAAAACGTATCCTGGCACTTCATCCCTCCTGGAGCTCCTCATATGGAAGGACTCTGGGAGGCCGGTGTTAAAAACCTAAAAACCCACCTTCGAAAAGTGGCTTCAGCTATGAAGTTTACCTTTGAAGAGTTTTCGACTCTTCTCAGTAAAATAGAAGCGTGTCTTAACGCACGTCCCCTTCATGCGTTCTCAGAGAATCCTACCGTCATGGAAGCGATAACTCCAGGTCACTTTCTTGTGGATGGCCCCCTCCTCGCTCCAGCTGAACCTGAGAATCTTGACAACCCTCTTTCGGTGCTCAACCGCTGGCGACGAGTTCAAGCCCTAGCTCAACATCTTGCCAAAGGTGGAAATCTGAATATCTACCAGAACTCCATCGTCGCACCAAGTGGCAAACTTCTCAGCCCGATCTCCGTATCCACGACTTGGTGGTCATCCGAGATGAAAATCTACCCACACCTGCTTGGAGATTAGGCCGCATCTATCAAGGCAAAGACCAGAGAGTCCGGGTTGCCGATATTCGCGAATACGCCCGGTTCCGGTCAGGCCGTATGCTGGCGCCACCACCCGCAGCTCCATCGGCCTCGCCACCTCGTCATGAGGGCCCCAAGCTCCCGATCATCCTGGAGGACCGTTCAGAAGAGAATTGGTTGGAGATGGTCGCCTCTCCTGACCTGTGCTTGTCAGCGGACTCTCATCCCGCTGACATGTCGTTGCTGCAGAGAGGTGACCTGAAAGCTCGACTGCGAGCTTCTCCCCACGGGGTCGTGGGTGGCCGAACGAACGGCCGACGCTCAAACACGGTGTCCTTCGCTTCTCCACTCTTGCAGTGACCATCGATCAGGAAAGACGGCTACAGATAACACTCACCATAGCGATGTTAAACTTAACCAAACAACATAGTCATACACATTTAACTACACATACTTAATATCAAATCTACATCTAATTGAATTGAATTAAAACAAAGTGAACTTAATAATAAACAACTTAACACAACACAAAATCAACATTCATCTGATATCATTCCAACTAAATCAGTTACATTTAAAGTACAAACATGTTTTTTTTTAAATAATTTTCAAGATAATATATATAGTTAATATCCTAACAAATCATATTCAACTAAAATAACCTCGATAAATATTAGAAATGATGTAATAAAGTTTTACAAAGATAAAATATTTCTAATTAAAATTAAAATAATATACGTCACAAAAATTATTTCAATCTTCTTAATTGTAGACAAATTGTAAATAGCATAAAACTATATTGAAAAAATATATAACATTAGATAGTTAAATGTAATAACAAAGACAAAGAAGAATCCAGCATGCTGAGAAGCTGACCTGAATGCCGATGTACACCCATCACAACAGCGAAAGTGCAACAACACACGACAACATTTTGACAACAGAGCGACAAATAGCGCCCAGCCAAATCGAAGGGGGAAGGGTAGCTGGAACAGCTGAGCAGCTTAGTGATAGCAACCATCACAAACAAAGTTGGAATCAAGTATCGTAAAGATGCAATAGCTATGGAATGCCGACCTCAGTAACCTTGAAACACCACGACAAATAACCAGATGGTAGTCTCTGAAGAAAAGTAGTCAATCATCAGTAGCATCATTCTATAGTACGGCAACTTATGACAGCTTTGCAATGTAGTATACCACATTAGTCACTATGACTGCTTCATAAGCGACAGTCAAATTGACCAACGATAGGGTACACGCAGCTCATAAAAATTGGAACGCTAGCGTTTCCTGTTGGAGCGTTGACCGCGCTAAGTTCGGCTGCGTGTGCGTTCGTTTGCTTTCTTTTCGCTGCCGACGCATTCTGTCGAGACTGCGACAGAAAATTGTGCAGTCGATAATTATTTACAATAATCTATATACATTGTATTATTGATTTGATCAGAAGAATCCGCTGACCAATCACAAAGTAATTAAGTGCGTGAAGTTAAATTTGTAAATCCGACGCGAAATTAGCAAAGACACAAACCAAAATACGAATTTAAATTCGTGCATAATTAGCAGTGCCATGGTAAGGTGTCATTCAGATTTACTTATTCGTTTAGTAAAACATATAATCTGAAAACGGTTTGTTATTTTTGGAAAGGTCAATATATCAGCTACCTAATCCTGAAAAATTCATCCGTACACAGGCAAGGATGTGGCGTCAGTGGCCAATGTTACCCAGAGTACCTCCAGAAGCATTTCTCATACACATTTTGTTCAACAAAAAACATAACTTGGACAAACGTTGTATATAGTTCGAAAGGTCACTATATCAGCTACCTAATCCTGAAAAGTAGCCGTGCACAGGCAAGAATGTGGCGTCAGTGGCCAACGTTTGGTTACCCAGTGCTCCTTCTCATACACTTCGACAAACACTTTGTTCAACAAAAAACATAACTTGGACAAACGTTGTACACAGTTCGAAAAGTCACTATAACACCTACATAACCCTGAAAAGTAGCCGCGTACAGGCAAGGATGTGACGTCAGTGGCCAACGTTTGGTTACCCAGTGCACCTTCTCATACACTTCGACAAACATTTTGTTCAACAAAAAACATAACTTGGACAAACGTTGTATATAGTTCGAAAGGTCACTATATCAGCTACCTAATCCTGAAAAGTAGCCGCGTACAGGCAAGGATGTGGCGTCAGTGGCCAACATTTGGTTACCCAGTGCACCTTCTCATACACTTCGACAAACATTTTGTTCAACAAAAAACATAACTTGGACAAACGTTGTATATAGTTCGAAAGGTCACTATATCAGCTACCTAGTCCTGAAATTTAGCCGTGCACAGGCAAGAATGTGGCGTCAGTGGCCAACGTTTGGTTACCCAGTGCAGCTTCTCATACACTTCGACAAACACTTTGTTAAACAAAAAACATAACTTGGACAAACGTTATACACAGTTCCAAAGGTCACTATAACACCTACCCAACTCTGAAAAGTTTAGCCGTGCACAGGCGAAATTTTATACTGGGTTGTGGAAAAAGTATTCGGCGTTTATCTCATCGCACTGTGAAGTGTCGTTGGAAACTTTGAAATTATTGGATCTGGCTTTTTTTTTCTTAACAGGTGACAAATCAGCTGATAATTTGCAAATTTTATTGAGATTGGTGCGTCGTGTTAAAAGTTATTCCAAAGCAGAGTGAAGTTTCTGAAAAATTACGCTATATTTTACTACGACAAAACGAAGAATGTTGCACATGCGTGTGAAAAGATTTGTGGTATTTAAGGCAAAGGTTCTGTATCAACTGCCAGGAAATGGTTCGCTCGCTTTCGTTCAGTGAATTTTGAAGTGAAAGATGCTACTCGTCCTGGTCGACCTATCACCGAAAAAGTCGATGAAATTAGGGCTACAGAAGCTCGATGTTTGGGTATCGCATGAACTGAGTTCGCTGTTGAAATGGAATGAAATCGAGCCATTTTTTGAAACATATGGTAACTAATGATGAAATGTGGATCACGTACGATGATGTTATTCAAAAACGGTCTTGGTCGAAAGAAGAAGAAGAAATTAATAGGACGATAGCAAAGCCGTGATTGACGATAAGGAAGGGGATGCCGTTTGTTTGGTATCATCCCTTATGAGCCAAATAATTCAAATCGCTGCTGCCAGCATTTAATGCTGTTGAAGCAAGAAATTGAAAAAAAAGTCCGGAATTGATCTAAAGACAAGGTGTTGTATTTCATCAAGACAACGATAGGCCACATGCAGGCTTGTTGACCCGGCGAAAACCAAAAGACTTTGGCTAACAAATGTTGATGCATCCACAGTATAGTCCTGACCTTGCACCGTCAGATTAGCAATTGTTCCCAGCTCCCACTTCTGCTGGAAACAAATTGGGTTCAAGGACTGCTAAAAGCACGAGTCAGTTTATCCAAGATAAAACCCCGGTATTGTACAAAAAAGGAACAATGGTTATACCCGAAAAATGGCATAAGGTATTTGAAAAGAATGGGCAGTATTTGGATTAATAAAATTCATATTACATACAAAAAATGTATCTTTTTACTAAAAAAACGCCGAATACTTTATCCAGAATCCAATATTTACTCGTATTAACGTTATTTTAAAGAAAATGCGATCAACAAATTTTTCTTTGTGATTTTTTTAAAAATTCGGGAACTTAAAATTTTCTCAGAAACTTTGAACTTCTTTTTTTTTTGTGGATTCAAGGCAGACGTTCTAGTTTTGCTATTATTATTACAGAACAACCACCATATATTATAGAATTCTGTTTGCAGTTTTTTCGAGGTTGATAATTTGACTTTGATTTGAAAATTTGCTTATAAGAAATACAATGCAGAAACACATACCAAACAATTCCTTGTGCTCCAGAACCAATTGGTTTCAAATTTTGGTAACGATTCAGTATGGTGAATTTGGTATCGCCCACCTCAACGGTGTAAAGTGGATGACGGGACGTCATTTTTTAAAAACTTTTTGACGTTACTTTTGCATGGTTACCTATAAATGAAGAGAATTATTATACTATAAACAGAATATATATATTATATTATATGCGTATATACACCACCCATATTTTTCTCGCTCAGCGTTTACAACAAAATCTGTTTCAACTTGACTGGCAGATCAATAGCTATTTCGGGACATGCCACGTTCCTCATCAGCGATCTCTGTCGGTGTCTTTAATGTACAACATTTTCTATATAAACACATCGTTTGTCAAATAAATTAATACGAATGACAAACTGTTGAAGAGATATAGAAGCAAATGATTGTAATCACTTCAGAGTGGAGAATCGAACTGTACCACAAGCTGTATGTCGAACTTTAGACGATGTTGTTTGACGTAGATCGTTTGACCAATTTCGTGTCGAATCTGGTTGGACTCAGATCGTGCGTACGTTTGTCTAACCTCGACGTATACGTTGGATTTGTAGCGTTGGAGCAGTGGCGTGCGTCGTTCTTAGAGCCACAATGCAAGAAAGGATAAGCCGAGGCTTGATTCGCAACGTTGACAGCGGTGTAATTTATAGGTGGAAGACACCTAAATTATGTCAACAACAGTCACTCTTGAGTTGTTTAAAAATTGGTCACGGAACACCCCATACTCCCAAAAACGCCTCTTAACAATCCCAGCAGAAATAACAAGAGACAGGAAGATAGGGAACTACTAATGAGCAACTATACCACTGTCATGTTGACTTTGATTGTGTTGCCTTTCGTGGCTGGAGACAAACTTACTGTTTTGAGTTGCGTGCCTGCCTTTTATAAACGTTTGTTTTCTTCTATACTTTTTCGAACTTGTAAACTATTGAAGCTATTTGAACCTCTTCTAACATCATCGCGTATGCCGACTTTGTTGTCATACTCGAATCTTGTGTATGCAGAAAACAGAGCTTGACCGTACTTATAGTAATTGCTGTTTGTTTTTTTCTAAAAGAATTTTTTCATCTACTTCTTGTCTCTGTGACTTCCTACAACTTGAATTTCCACTCTTCTACTATTATTTCTGCTGTTCTCTATTTTTCTATTGCCTAGCTGTTATCACTTATATCTATATTCTTAATCAATAAATACTAATTAAACTGAAATATTGTTACTGTTATTGTATTACCCTTCTTGCAAACATTTTCATTATTATTATTATTATTATTATTATTATTAAATATTTATATTGTATTTGATATTTTTGTTTGAAATACTACTGTATTATAGTAAATGCTGTTAATAATTTGTTTATTTATTAATTAATTAAAATAAATAAACAAAATAAATAAAGATCTTGAGCTTAATGAAAATATTAATAGTGAAGTAACTTAAAAAAACAGCCTTATTCCAAGAGTCACGGTGACTGGGACGTCTTGACGACGTAAAAAAAGGTATTCCAAGAAACACGGAACTCGTTTCATCGTGCTATTACGTCGCGCTCACCAACATTTTTGGTAGACGAGTGTTGATAGACGAAAATGTTATAATTATGGTTAATTTAAATTAATAGAAACTTTATATTGGGAGTAGGAATTAATAATGCGGATTTTTTGGCTTGAAAATGGCAATTATTTGAATAACAAAATGAATGAGTACATTAACCAATATATTGCCCATCGTTGACTATGACTTCCTCCCATCTTCTGGGAAGTTTATTGATTCCTCGTTTGAAGAAATCCTCATCTTTCGAGGCAAGGAGTGAGTGATTAGAATGTGTAGAGGATAGACGTGTCTTTGAACTGTACATCAAGTCGTTGTGATCTCGTCGAATTAGTACATGTTTTCTGATCCGTTTTGGCTTTGTGCGGTTTAAATGTTTGATCGTGCTCTAAAAACTCTATTAAAAGGTTTACTCGGTGTTGGATATTTATTTCCGCATACATTTTTTCTATTCGCTATTTTTAAAAAATGAATAAAATGAGCACAAGGTCGAAATCTGATGTCAAAGCTGGACTCACCACGCCAAAGCACTCATCTTCGCCTAGCGGTGGTGGCCTGAGCATTCTCTCTGTTCAAGCTATTGAAGATCGTCTCACGAAACATTGCTCTCTTTTATTGGACAACATAAGAAGTGAATTGTCTGCTCTGAGGTGAATTCTCTCCAATATTTTTAACCAATTATGTTTTACAATTGGATGTAAGCCTCCTGCAATTAAAAGTATTTTTCGTCCTAATATGGCGTCAGCAAGTAATAAGTCTGATTCTGTCCCTATAATAATGAAATTCGGTTGCCGGCAAGATAGGAATTCCTTTTTAAGAGCTGCAGCTATTTATCGGAGAGAGAAGCAATGTGAAATTAAACTAAATGACATTGGTGTGGATGGCGATGGCAGCTGTTATGTTAATGAAAGCCTTATAAGGAAAACAAGAGTTCTTCTTCGAGCTGCGGTCACATTAAAAAGAAGAAAACTGATCGTTGCTGCATTTTCTAGTCGAGGTTGCGTTTATGTCAGAAAGCAGGATGGTGAAGCTAATATCGGAGTTAAACATCTTCAAGATCTTCAACTATTTGATGGAACTTCGATGTAGCAGTTTTCCTTTTATCTTGGTTCTTGCTTTGTGCATCAATTGATTTGTATCGCATGTATATTTTAAAGATTATGTTTAACATACTTTCATCTCTTCCAGATATGCTTACTGTTCTATCCTTCCCTTTTAATTTACTTCGTTATCTTGTTTACTTAATCTTTTTCTTACAATCTTTTTTCTTATCAATAGTTCTGTATGAAGATTTCCTTGTTATTGAGCATGGGTAGCGCTCACCGTTCTGACGGTATTGACGAAAACCATAAAGCATTACTGAATGTTTTTTGTAAGCAGCATTCTGGATTAAATGTTGTTCAATTCAATGCAAGGAGTTTGAATGTGGACAAATTGGACTACATACGCGTTATTTTTGAGAAGTCTTTGGTTGACATAATATGTGTCACGGAGACCTGGTGGGATGAGTATTTGTGTGATTCAGTGTGCAATATTTACAATTATAATATTTTTAGGAATGACAGATTAGGGAGAAGGGGGAGTCGCAATTTACTGTAAGAAACATTTGCATATGAATATATTGTGTAAATCTTCTGGAATGTCTGTGGAGTTTTTAAATTTGTGTGTGAGCTACAACAAGAATAAATTACTTTTATGTTGTGTTTATAATCCTGACAAAACGAGTTCAATTAGTCCATTAATGTCTACTTTGTCAGATTGTATTTTAGAGTATGATTGTGTGATGCTTTGTGGTGATTTCAATGTTAATATCTTATCAAATGACTGTTATAAGCAAAACCTGTATGACAACCTTGCAACATTAGGGCTATCTGTTGTTAATGAAACCAATCCTACTCGTTTTTCTCCGGGCCATTGCCCCAGTCTGTTGAATTATTTCATTGTGTCTGATGTTTTTTTTTTTTTTTTTTTTTTTTTTTTGAGGTAGGAAATGCTTTTACGCACACCAGTGTCCCTGCTTGAACCAGGTCCGCCGATAGTGTGGGACTCCCTTGCTGCAGACTACCCACTAAAACCGTCCTCTTTCCTTGGGGGAATAGTCGAAGCAGACCAGAACGAGTAGGTCCTTTTTCGCCCCCACGTCCCTTGGTCACTGCAGGCGGCCGAACGAGTCGAGCTCCCGCTTCATGACCAGGTCCCTTGTCAACGCAAGTGCGTTCTTAAACCACGAATCCCAGCGTCGAACGCCGTCGTTACGACCGTTCACACTGAGTCTTCTGGCTGCCAGCGCCGGGCAATGGTTCACTATGTGATCCGCCGACTCTTCATCTTCTAGGCACAGCCTGCAGACGTCATCCTCCGCAAGACCCATCTTATGGAGATGATATCTGAAATTGCCGTGCCCCGTGATCAAAGAGATTAGCCAGCTAAGACTGTCTCTTCTGTATCCGAGTAGTAGTCTAGCCTCCGAACGGCTGCGAAGCGGTTTGATAATAACCATCCTCGCCTGACGACACGTGGTGAGGTTCCTCCACCTTCGTGCATGTTCAGAGTACAGCCACTCGTCCATCAAGGCCCTTACCTTCCCGTCGCTAAGAGCGACTCTCGGCTCAGGCCCGCAAAAGAAGTCAGCAGCCCCCTCCTTAGCAAGAGCGTCCGCTTTCTCGTTCTGTTCTGTGCCTATGTGCCCTTTGACCCAACAGAGTGTTACCTTGTTGTATTGGGCACACTCATTGAGCTTCTGGACAGCCTCCAGCACCAGTCTCGAATTAACGTTCGTCCGCGCCATACTCTTAATCACCGCCTGGTTATCCAGTGCTAGCAGGATACTGCTATTCCGCACCTGATCGCCAATTAAGTGGTCCAGAGCATGTGTCAGGGCCAGTAGTTCGGCCTGATATACGGACACGTACTTCCCTAGATGGAGCTTACAGCCGAGGTTCAACTCCGAAGAGAAGACCACTGCACCTGCCCTTCCATCTATCAGTGACCCATCCGTGAAGATGTTTAAGTCATGCTTACTGCACTCATCGTGCAGTCGGCCGTCTGCGATCAGAGTATCGTGCCACCTATCGATGATTCGCACCCTGCACATACCATCCACAGGCATGCAGACATCGCTGACCTTTGCACGAACAATGTCCATAATGCGACCATGTCCTGCCGCTGGTAAGTCCGCACCACGCCATACAGCATTCCTATGCATTCGCATTGCCGCCAGCGCCGCCGTCCTCTTAATGAATAAGTCCAACGGTAGCAGCCCGAGTATCGCCTCCAGCGCGAAAGTCGGGGTGGTGCGCATGGCACCACTGATGGCTATGCATGCCAGACGTTGGACCCTATCCAGTTCGGCCTTCATCGTTATCTGATCTGCTTTATGCCACCAGACAACTGAGCCATACGTCAAACAGGGTCTAACCATAGCAGTGTAGATCCAGTGTGCCTTGTTTGGAGATAAACCCCATCGAAGGCTACACACTCTTCTGCACTGAAAGAGCACAGTCTTTGCCTTCCTAGTCCTCTCCAGCACATGCTCCTTCCAGGTAAGTTTGCTATCTAGGATTACTCCTAGGTACTTAACCCTTCGGGAGATGTTGATTTCGGATCCGAAAATCCTTAGAGGACTCCAGTTCGGAATTTTCCTCTTCCTTGTAAAGAGGATCATATCCGTCTTAGTAGCATTGATGGGGAGGCCCTGCTCTCTACACCATCTTTCTACAGTGGAGAGCGCCCCATGCATTACATCCCGCATGGTGTTAATATATTTTCCTCTCACCATCACCGCTATATCGTCTGCATATCCTATTGTATGTATGCACCTTGAGTCCAGCCTATGAAGCAGGGAGTCAACAGTGATGTTCCAAAGGATTGGTGATAACACCCCTCCCTGGGGACATCCCCTCGTCACTATCGCTCTAAGCCTATGACTCCCACATTGCAGATTTACCGCCCTGTGGCGCAGCATGAATTCAATCCAGTTAATAACGACCGGGTTGAGCCCACGGGCCTCCAGGGCTAGTTTCAATCTTCCAAAACAGATCTTATCGAAAGCACCCTCTATGTCCATAAAAATGGTCATAGCGATGCCTCCGTTCATCAGTTCCTTTTCCGCCACCCCGACCAGGTCGTGGAGGGCGGTCTCCGTAGATCTCCCCGCTCTGTATGCGTGCTGAAATCTACTTAAAGGACGTTCCACAAATACTGTTCCTTCTAGATAGTCCACCACCACCCTCTCCATCGTCTTTAAGACGAAAGAGGTGAGGCAGACCGGTCTAAAGGATTTGGCCTCCGTGTAGTCCTTCTTTCCTGGTTTTGGTAGGAATACCACTCTTCCCTCCCTCCAAACACCAGGCACATAACCCATTGCCAGACATGCCACGAATACTCCCCGCAATCGCTCGAGCAGCTGCTCCTGGCCCCACTGAAGCAGAGCAGGGAATATCCCGTCCGGTCCCGGAGTCTTAAACGGGGAGAACGTCATCATCGCACTTCTTATCCCGTTCCTCGTCACTATCCCTTCCGCCTCGTTCCGCTCCGACCTGTGATACCATCTACGCACAGATGGCCAGGCCCCAGTGTGTACGATGCTCCCGGGAAAGTGTCTGTCTACCATCTCTTGAGTAGACTTTTCCAGTGTCTCCAGCAGGACTCCATCTTTATTTCGGATGAGTCCCATTTTGGATCCTGGATCCTTTGATATCAGCTTCTGTAATTTGCATACATCAGAGATATCCTTCGTATTGGTGCAAAAGTCCCTCCACGTCTGCCTCTTCCTCTTGCGAAGGGTCTTCTTCAACCGTTTCTTCTTCTCCTTGTAATCAGTCCAAGCCACTGTGTCTTTGTGCCTCATGTACCGATTAAAGGCCATTCTCGTCTCCCTCTTCATGGATTCCAGTTCTTCGTTCCACCAGGGAACAGAGTCCTCTTCCTCCACCACGGTCCGAGGGCACGCTCTTTCATACGCAGAGATCACGGCAGAGTTTAACCTCCTCACCTCGATCTCCACTTCTGTCGTGTTCCTGGGCATTCTGTTCACTTCAGGCATAGATCCCTTCAGGAGTTCCCGGTACAAATGACTATCCGTGTTCCTTGGGATCCTTATTAACCTGCTTCCTCGCCGGCGTCTCAGTCCATACGAGACATCGAACCGAATGGCCCGGTGGTCGGACATGGTTAGCCTGTCCCAGACCCTCCAGTGCGATAGTCTATCTAATATTCCAAGACTTGCCAGGGTTAGGTCAATAACCTCACTTCTTATCGAGTTTACAAAAGTTGGTTCAGACCCCCTGTTTACGATTTGCAGGTTAAATTTACTCACAAATTCGAGAATATTCTCGCCTCTGCGGTTATCGTCGGAGCTGCCCCACACTGTACTGTGAGCATTAGCATCGCAACCTATAATCACATTCTCTCCCCTATCCACACCGTATCTCACCAGCCTCTCCACCTCCAGAGGCGGTGGCGGCTCTGATGAGTCGTATGGCAGGTAGGCAGATGCGATCAGAAAGGAGCCGTTCCCGCTACCGATCCTCACGACCGTTAGGTCTTGAGAACACAGATGAGTCATGAGTATCGCTTGGACACCCCGTCTCACCAATACACAGGTCCGCTTCCTTCCCTCACCTAGCGACAAAAAGAGGCTAGTCCCTTTACAAGATAGTCCCTTAATATTACCATGAAGTATCCAGGGTTCCTGTACCAAGGCTATGTCCAGCTTGTCTTCCTCAAAGTGTCGCATCATCATTGCTGAAGCTGCTCTACTGTGGTGAATGTTCAGCTGACACACCCGCAAAGTTTGTCCGCGCAGTTAATCTGTGTCTGATGTTAATCTTATATCTCTATATTTGATCAAATATATTTTATATCTGACCATCATTTAATTTTCTGCTCCATTAATATAAATATGTTCTTCAGGGCTGATGAATCCTCATCATTCCCTGATCTGTGGAAAATCTCTATTATTCAACCAGTCCCAAAATCAAATAGTCCATCTGAAATCAGTGATTTTAGACCAATTAGCATCTTGTCGGCTTTATCTAAAGTATGTGAAAAATTAATGTTTATCCAAATATCCACTTATTTAGATAAGAACAATCTCCTTTCGCCTCTTCAATCAGGTTTCCGCTCAGGCCACAGTTGCACTACTGCTATTGTCAAGATTCTTGATTACTTAAGACCTGCGTATGATTCGGGAGCAATATCCTTACTCGGAATGCTTGATTTTTCCAAAGCTTTCCATCCTCGGTGCCCTGCTGTTCTCAATTTTCCTAAATGATATATTTAGTGTATGCAAAAATGTATCATTACATGCGAATGCTGACGACATCCAAATATATATGTCTAGCCACAAGGACCATGTCGTGCAACTGTGTAATGCAATGAATGAGGATTTGAGTAACATTTACCAGTGGGCTATTGCTAATAGACTTCAACTGAATGCTGCCAAATCTTATATCTTACCAATTACTAAAGTTAAAATCAAAAACCTCAATCTCCCGCAGGTCCTTATTGGCAATAGTCAGTTAAAGGTTGTTACCAACATTAAGAATCTTGGCTATGTAATTAATTCAACACAAACATGCGCAGATCATATTAACATGATAGTTAGGAAAATTTATTATATTTTACGCAACCTTAGGGTATCAGCTTATTGCACACCAGTCAGTCTTAGACGCATGTTGATTCTGCAGCTTATATTGCCCATAATAACATATGCGGATGTGGTGTACAGTAGACTGGACTCTTCTTCCCAATTAAAACTACTTCTAGCTTATAACTATGCTACTCGATATGTATATGGCTTGAATAAATTTGACAATATATCTAGTTTTAGGAGGTCCCTGTTAGTTTGTGATCTTATTAGTTATCTAAATGCTCGCAACTGCATTTTCCTTCATAAGTTAATCCTGACTAAAACTCCTCGATATTTATTCACAAAATTACAATTCGCACAGTCGCAACGTAGTCGTATTTTAATTGTACCTCGATCTGGCTCCTTGCATACATCAAAACTTTTTTTGTCAATGCTGTTAGATTATGGAATTCGCTGCCACGATGTATTAAAGATGTGACTAGCCGGGAGATCTTCAGAAGAATTGTTATTTCTCATTTCTCTACTCTTTAACTTCTAAAACTAAAACTTTTTCCATTTTCTCCTTACTCTTCTAGTTTTAAGCTAGTTTTATAATTTATAATACCTTGTACTTAATGCTAAATATTTTTTATATCATCAAGTTGATCAAGATGATCCCAACCGAGCCTCTTTATTTTTTCTTTAACGATGTTTGCACGATGTGGTTTGGCATTGCCATCGTGGAACAAAACTTTGTGGTGTTTTCGAGCTATCAATGGTCGTTTTTCGTTCAGTTTCTTTGCCAGTTCGTTCAATTGGCGTCTGTAGCGATCAGCTTTAACCGTTTCATTTGGTTTTAACAGCTCGTAATACACCACACCCTTCTGATCCCACCAAATACACAGCATAAGCGACATGTTTGATGCAATAAAAAACTTTGTTGTTTACACTTCAACAAAATGACACATACTGAAATTTTTACCTTAATGACAGACAAAAACAAAGAAAATGGCCGCGGTGTGCTCTGATACACATAACGCTAGTTACACCATCTGTTATCTAAATCCGCATTATTAATTCTCCCAATAAAATTTTTTTTTTCGCAGAAACAGGTTTACAAACTTTGTTAAAATATGGAAAAAAGTGGCAAATTATATGTAGATTAATATTTGTATTATTGTATATTATTTTGCTTAAATTGTAGCAAATTGTAAACAAAGACATTTTAAATTTCACGCGGAGAAATGAAGAATCTTGAAATGCTTTTATAAGTGCATTTAAATAAGCAATTAAGTGCATTTTTATTTTGTGCGTTATGTTGTGCCCGAAAATATAAATTTTTTAGTTTAATTCTTGGTTGTGGTTTAGAATTCTTATAAAAATTTGAATGAATTTCATATACCTATAACAAAAAAGCTATATAAGGCATAAATACGAAGTCCAGCTTTATATTGTGCACTAAAATAATTTATTTTTTGTACGAGACGACAACTAAAAAGCACTCGTTTTATTTAAGACGATAATCGTCTCTAACTCATCTCTTGGAATACATCAAGACGATCAAATCTTACGTCGCACAATGGCCGGTTTTTCAACTTAGCGGTCAAAAATCCATAACTTTTGACTCTCTTGAAATATTTCATTCCGGTTCTAATATTAAGATTTAATGTGAGCCTACAGTCATAAAAATCGATTATTGAAAACCAGAGATATGAGAGTTTCAATCAGGGTACCTACTAAAATTTTCTTAAAAGCCTAAAAAAAGAGATTATAAAAATAATAGGTTTATTTTTATTTAATGATTAAAGACTTTTTATTAACAATAACGAACATATTAAGAAAATACATTAACAAAATTAAGGTAATAAATAAGGGACTAATGCAAATTAAACAAATTTTACAAAACATTCCTTGATAGAATTCCACTCATCTAGTAGTAAATTTTGTGCATCACTACCTAACTCGATTGAGCTAGATTTCCATTTTTGGCGGATATTTGAAATATATGGATCCGATGTGTTCACGAAAAAATCTGTAATCCTTGTTCTTTTTTCTTGTGCTTCTTCAGAAAGATCACCAAGTGGAAGTAGACTATTTTCCATAATTTGCTCGCCATGATAAAGAATTTTATGAATTGTTGATGGCATATTCCTCCAGGGATATTGTTTTTGTAAATTTCTGCGGTTTTCTTTGCATATTCAAAAAATTTTTTGGCATCAATCATCCTGCTGCATGCTATAACTTCTATTATTATTTTGAATCGCTTAATTAATTCAACGTCCACTCCTGTAATGAAAGCTGCCGTCTCAGGATCTGAGAAAAATCTTCTAGCGGTGTTTCCATCATTCGTATTTCCCTCTCCTTGTTTTGGCTGGTCAATTATTAGCCCTATTTCACGATATTGTTCCTGCATTTAGCTTTTTTTCAGCTTCCGTTTCTCCTTATTCACTGCAGTTTGTCTAACCGTTCCTGTTGCTTCGAATTCTAAATCATAGCCCAATTTGAGTATATGTTCCATGAAACGAATTCTAGTGTGAAGAGGCGACAATCCGAATTCGTATGCCTCTTCAGAATAATTGGCATCTGCTGGTGCTTGGCTTAGTGTACTCGCGGTTTGATGGCATATAATACAGCTAGAGGATGCCTTAGTATCAGTTAAGGCTTGTCCGACTTTTCCATCAATCATGGTGAGCAGAAGTTTCAAATCTATTTGAATAATATGGCCATGATACTTCAGCCGCGGCTGAAGTTCATCAATTTGCCTCCTTATTTTATTCACTTCTTCGTCTATCACATCTTTTATCACATTACTTACAAAGGCCAAGACTTTTCACATAATTCTCTTCCAATGAAAGCAATAATCTGTTCACATTTACAGTACATATGCAATAAGAGCTAATAATCTGATAATTGACAAAAACATAATTACTGCAAACTATTCCAGTACCTTTCCATACTTTGAAATATATATATAATTTGAAAGAAAAGTATAACACTAACAAAGGAAAAATAACGAAAACATGTTAAAGACGTTTGCAGTGTGTGACTTTGACTCATATAATGGGCTCTATCGCCCGGTGGGGCAACCGATGCAATCATAATGGGTTATAGACATATAGGCATATAGTCATAAATAGGCTTTTAGACAAAACTTTCAGCTTTACAATGGTGTAAAATTCGTTTTGGAGCCTTTTGGAGCACAAGTTCCTGCTCCAAAATACGACGAAATTTAACCAAATTTGGAGCATTTCTGCAATTCTTGTTACGTAATAACTATCCAACAGTTTTACTCAATTGTAACAACATTTGACAACGAATATATCCAAGAATTTAATAAAAAAACCGGAACTTAATATCTGAAATATTAGCTGCGTTTTTTTAATGAACTGTATAGATCTTCGCCATACAACTGACACTTACTCAAGTTTTACCCAGGTCTCTATCTGGGTTATACGGAAATTTTAAGATTTCCCTCTATTTTGAATACAGCCAACTTCACAAATTTTGAAAAACGTCAAAAAATTAAATTGAAACATAGTTTTGTATGAAACCCTGTATAGTTCATTAAAAAACGCGATTAAGATTACTCTACATATGAAAGATTATGCAATGAAGTTGGACGCGATTTCGATTTTAGCGAAATTTCCCTCGTTGTTCTTTCGATGAACTGGATCTTCAGTTCATTAAAAAAACGCAGCTATTGACGAGATATGGATATCTAAATCAGGGAAAAATTTAAAAAATGTGTTTATTTTAGTTGAAAAAAAAGTGATGTATTTTATTGCATATTTACTAATGAAATAATCAAGGTTCTCAGATTTATACTTTCATATGACCTAACCCATTTTGAAATCGGTGACATTGAAAAAAATTACTTTTGGCCGCTAAGTTGAAAAACCGGACACTGTGCGTCGTTGGCGATTGAAATACGACTTTTGAGACGTGAGACCGTGACTCTGGAGTAAATAAGACTCACTCGTCTTAGGCGATTTTGAGACGATTTTAAGACGACCGTTACTGTTGGACTAAGGCTGTAAATCTTACTATTAATAGAAGTAACCAACGTATTTATATTTACTGTTAATTGGATAAATAATTTGGAACAGATGAGAACTTTTTGACTGTTTGCTGTGCTCCGGAGGTTTCAGAGCATTTTGCACATTTTGAGGGTTGCGAAACCCTCTCCCTAGGGATGCCCTGCAGCCATTGAGCTCTATCCCAGCCTAAAACAAAAACTCGCTAGACTTCTCATAATAACATGCCAAGGGCTCGTTCTGCATGCTTGGTAATAATAGCAACAGCTTTAGTGCTGATAAAAATCGAAAAGGCGTTTTGTTACCATGTTGCGCAATTTTAGATTCTTTAGGTTCGGCGTCTTAGATGAATTTTATATTTGTTAATCTAATGCAGTTCAGTAAACATATCTGTTCAGGGAGCGTTTTCCCTGTGATCAATCAGCACTTAAACTAATTGATCACCAATGTCTGTTGAACAGTTACTATGTTGCTCAAACTGCAGCACTTGAAACTACAGCTTGAGAATTAACAATATCACAAAGAAAACACTGAGCTTATTGACAAACTGAATGTAAAATTAAGACTGTTCTTTATTTGAGTAATTATAATATATAAGTTTTTATAATATTTTTGGTCATAGTTAGTTAGTATTTGCAGTCGCTTCGCTCATTTCGCAGTCGCTGCTTGCGATATTTTGCTGCGTCGCGAATTATTGAGGTGTCAATATTCCGCGTCGGCTGCAAGCAATGACCCTATGCTGCGACTGAAATACCGTACATAAGCAAAATAATAACATGTGAACTCCGAATGGTTGGATTGTCGGTCGTTGATCTAGATGGCTTAGGTTGAGGTCACTGGCATTGTGAAATAATAATCCGTTGGATTGTCGGTCGTTGATTTAGATGGCTTAGGTTGGGGTCACCGGCATTGTGAAATGTGAACTTGGACAATATCTCATACAATCGTATCAGATGTCGGCGACTCAGACTTCAATGCCAATTGTGCTGTATATTTGATATTTGTATATTTGTGATTTGAATATTTAGTCTCAATTTGGAGGCTATTCCACTTCAATTACGTCAAACAACCGAGTTGCAACATTGATAATATATCAACTTGAGTTATACCTTCAAATATTAATATAGCTGATAAACTATTTAATAAAACGAACGTATTGATTTGCTATTAGATTCCAGTTTATTTTTTTTCCTTGTGTGTTGGCCAAATTTGCCTTCGAAAGGATTTGTTATTATTGCCAAACACTGTGTGAATAGTTAGCTTCTGTTATTGGTTAGAAAATTCACGAATAGGTCGATTTAACAAAACCATCGCCACTAAGAATTTGAATCAACAAAATAATATCAAAAAGGTTCGAGTTCAAACGTTCAACACGAGCTACTCGCATCAGTGCTGTTCTTGTTATTGGTGGATATTTTGGCTTTTTACCCATAAAATTGTTGTTTTTTTGCAAACTACAAATGTTCCCAGATAAAACATTATCCTCATGCCTGTATACAACATCAATTTTAACCCTCAAATGCCTCCTCTTCCTTGTCTTCATCCGTATGCGGTAACGGCTGATCAGTCCGTCGATTAAATCCACTCCATTTCTAACGACTAAGCATGGACTTTGTTTCGAAATTATCCTCAGGAACTATATAGACAGGTTCCGTAAGGCCGTGGTTATGCTATCGAGTTTTGCTTGGCAAGTAGGACTTTTTTTTGTTGTTTTGTGTGTAAAAAAGAGAATGGGATATTTTTCTGTTCTCAACATCACTCTCTCACACCGAGCACGAAAACTCGGTCTAGCGTACACCGAGGACACCAAGCAAACCGGTGTTGCTTAGTCTCAATATTCATAAAAGTATTGAAAAGTGGAATGGAGTGAAAAAATGGAATGAACTGATAAATTTATCAATTATATTCCTCTGATTATTGTCCCAAAATATTACGCCTTTATATACATATGTTAAACTGATTTCAATTAATATAAACATATGGTCTTCCATCGCGTCGAAAATTACACCGCAAATAATACGTTTTATCATTTGTGTAGTAGACGGGTTGCTGTTGAAGGTGAGAAAAAATATATATTTTTGAAGAAAGCAATCGTGTGTCAAGCACAAGCGTAACCACTCTTTTTGCACGGACTCCGATCACAAAAATGAGAGTAATTTCCCACCAAGTTTTGCTCGATAGCATAACCACGGCCTAACGCTATCGTCATCATCGAAATCCATTTCGCCTTCATCGCTAGTACTGTCATCATCAGACGAAACCGTTTCCATGAAGCTGCGAATTTCCTCCTCCGAAATTTTAGAAAGTTTAAACGGATTACGAGACATTGCAATACAATGAAATACGTGAACAATTATGTTCATAAATAGAGAGTTTATGTGTCTATAATTTTTGCTTAAAGCCCCAGGTCCGCCTTTAGCCGGATGTGTTTAAAGTTTACGTAAACACTTCGAATATAATTTTTTCCATTACAATTGATACACCACTTGAACGAAGAAACATTGTTTATTCAGCAGTATTTATTTGAATTTGATCTCACTTCTATAATAAATTTTGTTGTAGCACTGAAACTAAAGATTTTGCGAAAACGCTGAAATATCTTCAAGTACGTGGAAATTTCTGTTGCAAGTGTAACGGTAATTGCACGGAGTATATTATTTCCATACCGAAAATAACTAAAGGTGCAATGAATCATGGTTTACAAGCTAATAATAAAACTTTAATAAAAATGATGTGCAAAACACAGTTTACAGCCATTCTTGACAGGCGGAGGGTCATTAGAGGGTTAAAGGCTAAATAAAAGCAAAAACAAAAATACACAAACAACAAGCAGAGAATTTCGGCAAGGCAATAAATGAAAGAAAAAACAAGAAATTCACAAACAACCAGCACAGCAATGCTGATTCCTACATTAAGGCATGTTAGTGTTGAACGTATTGAACGATTAAAACTCGAGCCTTTTTGCGATTGTTTTGTTGATACAAAATCTTCGTAGCGATTATTTTCGATGTTCGCTTTAGAACGATTGCAAATCAGATTCGTGCATTAAGTTTATAAATAGGGATGTGCCAATGCACGAATATGTATTCGTTATTCGTTGCGCAGATAAGAACGATTATATTCGTTGCAGTTCTTTGACATGAACCTATTTGGCATACATTGTAAAAAAAATAATATTCGGTATAGCGAGATGTTGGAGTAATAGTAATAATTCAAACTCAAAAAGCCCTCAAGTAGTGCAAGAAGGAAAACTTTTATTTATTTAATCAGGGAAATACAATAATAAATAATTAATGTGCGTGAAGTTAAATTTGTAGCGAACTTAGCACGGACATGAACCAAAAAACTCACCACACACTTTTTTCAAATCCACCACAGTTCGCTACGTAGCGAACTTTTTCTTTTCTTAAAATGTCTGCAAAAATCACTGAAAATATATTTTTATTAAATTATTATTCACGGAAATAATAATTACAATTATTTTAAATGAACTCTAGATATTTTTTTACTAGTTACATTCCTTAAAACATGATTCCATTTCTTATCCAATAGTTCAGGTCCGACCGATGCACACCTCCCCCAAGGTAGCCATTAGCCACTTCATCCTGACCACTTACTCACCTCTGAAATAGTGAATTTTCAAAAAAATCAGGAAAAATACTCGGAGAATCCACACGAGCATGGGAGTTACATTCCTTAAAACCTGATTCCATTTAGTATCCAATAGTTCAGGTCCGGTCGATGTACACCTCCTCCAAGGTAGCCATTAGCCACTTCATCCTGACCACTTACTCACCTCTGAAATAGTGAATTTTCAAAAAAATCAGGAAAAATACTCGGAGAATCCACACGAGCATGGGAGTTACATTCCTTAAAACCTGATTCCATTTAGTATCCAATAGTTCAGGTCCGATCGATGTACACCTCCTCCAAGGTAGCCATTAGCCACTTCATCCTAGCCACTTATTCACTACTAAAATAGTGAATTTTCAAAAACTCAAACAAAATAATCAGTTCATTAAAAATATTTTTAATTACTATTTCCGTGAATAATAATTTAATAAAAATATATTTTCAATATATTTCAGCGGTATCTGTCTGAAATTTTGTAATACGTTTTACAAGAATATTACTACCTGTACACCTAATGCCAAAGAAACCCCTTTCCAGACTCAGACTCGGCCAGACCCGAAACTGCTTTGTGTATCAAGAAGCTGGTTTTTACTAATTGATTATTTTTTTACCTATAAGGATCGGTAAGGAACCTATAAGGAACACAAGCAATAAAATTTAATAAAAAAATGAGGCTTGACGATAAGTTTGGGGCAATAACTGAAGATTTTATGCCTTTACGTAAAATTTCAAACTGTTCCCAAATTGCAAAATTTCTTGCTTTTAAATAATAATTAATTTTGGTTACAAATGACCAAACTTCGGCCGACATTATAACACAAGTGTTCCAAATATGCAATTCGCATATGCTTATGTGCAAACGAGTGTCAGGAATATCACTGCCCGATATTCGAACGGCAGTAGCTTGGATTGAGTTGTCAGTTTTTGTTTGGCAGTGACTGGGAAAAGTTATCAAAATAAGCTTTAGAATATTTTGTCTTTTAATTTTTTTTTTATCTTTTTAAAAAATTATATTATAAATTATTTTAAACCTTTTACAAGTCAGAAGTGGAATATTAAACCTCAAAGCCTACAGTTATTATATAAATAACAGGAAAACCGGACAAAAAGAGTAGCGATTGGGATTCTCTAGGTACAGACAGCTATTTTTTGTTCCTCACGATACGAGTTGTTTGCTGTGGGTAAGTCACGAGTCTCAAAAAGAAGAGCAAAGACAGGATTCCTACGAGAACAGCAAATGAGACAGGAAGAGTGAACGAATAAACGTCATAAGTAGACACACTTAACGGAAACGGTCGTAAGCATACGGGCAAGCGACAAAACGGCAGTCAAGTGTGAAACGCTAAGGAGCGAATAGACGAGAGCGTCATTTGGAAGAATGAAGCAGTTGGTTCAGTAAAAGGTGACCTCTGACGCCAAAGTTCTACGAGTGCACGCATCAAACCGATATCGTTGGAAAGATCTCGGCGTCCTCTTTCCAACGATGTATAGCATATATCGAAGTTATATTTTGGATATATCGAAATTTTCATTCAAAGTTTGCTCTGATATGCATCGCGCATAGACTAAGTTTAGGTGACCTCAGACACCAAAGTTCTACGAGTGCACGCATCAAACCGATATCGTTGGAAAGATCTCGGCGTCCACTTTCCAACGATGTATAGCATATATCGAAGTTATATTTTGGATATATCGAAATTTTCATTCAAAGTTTGCTCTGATATGCATCGCGCATAGACTAAGTTTAGATGACCTTTGACGCCAAAGTTCTACGAGCACACGCATCAAACCGATATCGTTGGAAAGATCTCGGCGTCCTCTTTTCAACGATGTATAGCATATATCGAAGTTATATTTTGGATATATCGAAATTTTCATTCAAAGTTTGCTCTGATATGCATCGCGCATAGACTAAGTTTAGGTGACCTCAGACACCAAAGTTCTTAGAGTGCACGCATCAAACCGATATCGTTGGAAAGATCTCGGCGTCCTCTTTCCAACGATGTATAGCATATATCGAAATTATATTTTGGATATATCGAAATTTTCATTCAAAGTTTGCTCTGATATGCATCGCGCATAGACTAAGTTTAGATGACCTTTGACGCCAAAGTTCTACGAGCACACGCATCAAACCGATATCGTTGGAAAGATCTCGGCGTCCTCTTTTCAACGATGTATAGCATATATCGAAGTTATATTTCGAAATGATCGAAATTTTCATTCGAAGTGTGCTCTGATATGCATCGCGCATAGAATAAGTTTAGATGACCTTTGACGCCAAAGTTCTACGAGCACACGCATCAAACCGAAAAGACCTCGGCGTCCTCTTTTCAACGATGTATAGCATATATCGAAGTTATATTTTGGATATATCGAAATTTTCATTCAAAGTTTGCTCTGATATGCATCGCGCATAGACTAAGTTTATTTGACCTCAGACGCCAAAGTTCTACGAGTGCATGCATCAAACCGATATCGTTGGAAAGATCTCGACGTCCGCTTTTCGACGATGTAGAGCATATATGGAAGTTATATTTTGGATATATCGAAATTTTCATTCAAAGTTTGCTCTGATATGCATCGCGCATAGACTAAGTTTAGGTGACCTTTGACGCCAAAGTTCTACGAGTGCACGCATCAAACCGATATCGTTGGAAAGATCTCGGCGTCCTCTTTCCAACGATGTATAGCATATATCGAAGTTATATTTTGGATATATCGAAATTTTCATTCAAAGTTTGCTCTGATATGCATCGCCCATAGACTAAGTTTAGATGACCTTTGACGCCAAAGTTCTACGAGCACACGCATCAAACCGATATCGTTGGAAAGATCTCGGCGTCCTCTTTTCAACGATGTATAGCATATATCGAAGTTATATTTCGAAATGATCGAAATTTTCATTCGAAGTGTGCTCTGATATGCATCGCGCATAGAATAAGTTTAGATGACCTTTGACGCCAAAGTTCTACGAGCACACGCATCAAACCGATATCGTTGGAAAGATCTCGGCGTCCTCTTTTCAACGATGTATAGCATATATCGAAGTTATATTTCGAAATGATCGAAATTTTCATTCGAAGTGTGCTCTGATATGCATCGCGCATAGACTAAGTTTAGGTGACCTCAGACGCCAAAGTTCTACGAGTGCACGCATCAAACCGATATCGTTGGAAAGATCTCGGCGTCCTCTTTCCAACGATGTATAGCATTAATCGAAGTTATATTTTGGATATATTGAAATTTTCATTCAAAGTTTGCTCTGATATGCATCGCGCATAGACTAAGTTTAGGTGACCTCAGACACCAAAGTTCTACGAGTGCACGCATCAAACCAATATCGTTGGAAAGATCTCGGCGTCCTCTTTCCAACGATGTATAGCATATATCGAAATTATATTTTGGATATATCGAAATTTTCATTCAAAGTTTGCTCTGATATGCATCGCGCATAGACTAAGTTTAGATGACCTTTGACGCCAAAGTTCTACGAGCACACGCATCAAACCGATATCGTTGGAAAGATCTCGGCGTCCTCTTTTCAACGATGTAAAGCATATATCGAAGTTATATTTCGAAATGAAATGATATTTGATATTTCGACCTTTGACGCCAAAGTTCTACGAGCACACGCATCAAACCGAAAAGATCTCGGCGTCCTCTTTCCAACGATGTATAGCATATATCGAAATTATATTTTGGATATATCGAAATTTTCATTCAAAGTTTGCTCTGATATGCATCGCGCATAGACTAAGTTTATTTGACCTCAGACGCCAAAGTTCTACGAGTGCATGCATCAAACCGATATCGTTGGAAAGATCTCGACGTCCGCTTTTCGACGATGTAGAGCATATATGGAAGTTATATTTTGGATATATCGAAATTTTCATTCAAAGTTTGCTCTGATATGCATCGCGCATAGACTAAGTTTAGGTGACCTTTGACGCCAAAGTTCTACGAGTGCACGCATCAAACCGATATCGTTGGAAAGATCTCGGCGTCCTCTTTCCAACGATGTATAGCATATATCGAAGTTATATTTTGGATATATCGAAATTTTCATTCAAAGTTTGCTCTGATATGCATCGCCCATAGACTAAGTTTAGATGACCTTTGACGCCAAAGTTCTACGAGCGCACGCATCAAACCGATATCGTTGGAAAGATCTCGGCGTCCTCTTTTCAACGATGTATAGCATATATCGAAGTTATATTTCGAAATGATCGAAATTTTCATTCGAAGTGTGCTCTGATATGCATCGCGCATAGAATAAGTTTAGATGACCTTTGACGCCAAAGTTCTACGAGCACACGCATCAAACCGATATCGTTGGAAAGATCTCGGCGTCCTCTTTTCAACGATGTATAGCATATATCGAAGTTATATTTCGAAATGATCGAAATTTTCATTCGAAGTGTGCTCTGATATGCATCGCGCATAGAATAAGTTTAGATGACCTTTGACGCCAAAGTTCTACGAGCACACGCATCAAACCGATATCGTTGGAAAGATCTCGGCGTCCTCTTTTCAACGATGTATAGCATATATCGAAGTTATATTTCGAAATGATCGAAATTTTCATTCGAAGTGTGCTCTGATATGCATCGCGCATAGACTAAGTTTAGGTGACCTCAGACGCCAAAGTTCTACGAGTGCACGCATCAAACCGATATCGTTGGAAAGATCTCGGCGTCCTCTTTCCAACGATGTATAGCATATATCGAAGTTATATTTTGGATACATTGAAATTTTCATTCAAAGTTTGCTCTGATATGCATCGCGCATAGACTAAGTTTAGGTGACCTCAGACACCAAAGTTCTACGAGTGCACGCATCAAACCAATATCGTTGGAAAGATCTCGGCGTCCTCTTTCCAACGATGTATAGCATATATCGAAATTATATTTTGGATATATCGAAATTTTCATTCAAAGTTTGCTCTGATATGCATCGCGCATAGACTAAGTTTAGATGACCTTTGACGCCAAAGTTCTACGAGCACACGCATCAAACCGAAAAGATCTCGGCGTCCTCTTTCCAACGATGTATAGCATATATCGAAATTATATTTTGGATATATCGAAATTTTCATTCAAAGTTTGCTCTGATATGCATCGCGCATAGACTAAGTTTAGATGACCTTTGACGCCAAAGTTCTACGAGCACACGCATCAAACCGATATCATTGGAAAGATCTCGGCGTCCTCTTTTCAACGATGTATAGCATATATCGAAATTATATTTTGGATATATCGAAATTTTCATTCAAAGTTTGCTCTGATATGCATCGCGCATAGACTAAGTTTAGATGACCTTTGACGCCAAAGTTCTACGAGCACACGCATCAAACCGATATCGTTGGAAAGATCTCGGCGTCCTCTTTTCAACGATGTATAGCATATATGGAAGTTATATTTTGGATATATCGAAATTTTCATTCAAAGTTTGCTCTGATATGCATCGCGCATAGACTAAGTTTAGGTGACCTTTGACGCCAAAGTTCTACGAGTGCACGCATCAAACCAATATCGTTGGAAAGATCTCGGCGTCCGCTTTTCGACGATGTATAGCATACATCGAAGTTATATTTCGAAATGATCGAAATTTTCATTCGAAGTGTGCTCTGATATGCATCGCGCATAGAATAAGTTTAGATGACCTTTGACGCCAAAGTTCTACGAGCACACGCATCAAACCGAAAAGATCTCGGCGTCCTCTTTTCAACGATGTATAGCATATATCGAAGTTATATTTTGGATATATCGAAATTTTCATTCAAAGTTTGCTCTGATATGCATCGCGTATAGACTAAGTTTATTTGCCCTCAGACGCCAAAGTTCTACGAGTGCATGCATCAAACCGATATCGTTGGAAAGATCACGACGTCCGCTTTTCGACGATGTAGAGCATATATGGAAGTTATATTTTGGATATATCGAAATTTTCATTCAAAGTTTGCTCTGATATGCATCGCGCATAGACTAAGTTTAGGTGACCTTTGACGCCAAAGTTCTACGAGTGCACGCATCAAACCAATATCGTTGGAAAGATCTCGGCGTCCGCTTTTCGACGATGTATAGCATATATCGAAGTTATATTTCGAAATGATCGAAATTTTCATTCGAAGTGTGCTCTGATATGCATCGCGCATAGAATAAGTTTAGATGACCTTTGACGCCAAAGTTCTACGAGCACACGCATCAAACCGAAAAGATCTCGGCGTCCTCTTTTCAACGATGTATAGCATATATCGAAGTTATATTTTGGATATATCGAAATTTTCATTCAAAGTTTGCTCTGATATGCATCGCGTATAGACTAAGTTTATTTGCCCTCAGACGCCAAAGTTCTACGAGTGCATGCATCAAACCGATATCGTTGGAAAGATCACGACGTCCGCTTTTCGACGATGTAGAGCATATATGGAAGTTATATTTTGGATATATCGAAATTTTCATTCAAAGTTTGCTCTGATATGCATCGCGCATAGACTAAGTTTAGGTGACCTTTGACGCCAAAGTTCTACGAGTGCACGCATCAAACCAATATCGTTGGAAAGATCTCGGCGTCCGCTTTTCGACGATGTATAGCATATATCGAAGTTATATTTCGAAATGATCGAAATTTTCATTCGAAGTGTGCTCTGATATGCATCGCGCATAGAATAAGTTTAGATGACCTTTGACGCCAAAGTTCTACGAGCACACGCATCAAACCGAAAAGATCTCGGCGTCCTCTTTTCAACGATGTATAGCATATATCGAAGTTATATTTTGGATATATCGAAATTTTCATTCAAAGTTTGCTCTGATATGCATCGCGCATAGACTAAGTTTAGGTGACCTTTGACGCCAAAGTTCTACGAGTGCACGCATCAAACCAATATCGTTGGAAAGATCTCGGCGTCCGCTTTTCGACGATGTATAGCATATATCGAAGTTATATTTCGAAATGATCGAAATTTTCATTCGAAGTGTGCTCTGATATGCATCGCGCATAGAATAAGTTTAGATGACCTTTGACGCCAAAGTTCTACGAGCACACGCATCAAACCGAAAAGATCTCGGCGTCCTCTTTTCAACGATGTATAGCATATATCGAAGTTATATTTTGGATATATCGAAATTTTCATTCAAAGTTTGCTCTGATATGCATCGCGCATAGACTAAGTTTAGGTGACCTTTGACGCCAAAGTTCTACGAGTGCACGCATCAAACCAATATCGTTGGAAAGATCTCGGCGTCCGCTTTTCGACGATGTATAGCATATATCGAAGTTATATTTCGAAATGATCGAAATTTTCATTCGAAGTGTGCTCTGATATGCATCGCGCATAGAATAAGTTTAGATGACCTTTGACGCCAAAGTTCTACGAGCACACGCATCAAACCGAAAAGATCTCGGCGTCCTCTTTTCAACGATGTATAGCATATATCGAAGTTATATTTTGGATATATCGAAATTTTCATTCAAAGTTTGCTCTGATATGCATCGCGTATAGACTAAGTTTATTTGACCTCAGACGCCAAAGTTCTACGAGTGCATGCATCAAACCGATATCGTTGGAAAGATCACGACGTCCGCTTTTCGACGATGTAGAGCATATATGGAAGTTATATTTTGGATATATCGAAATTTTCATTCAAAGTTTGCTCTGATATGCATCGCGCATAGACTAAGTTTAGGTGACCTTTGACGCCAAAGTTCTACGAGTGCACGCATCAAACCAATATCGTTGGAAAGATCTCGGCGTCCGCTTTTCGACGATGTATAGCATATATCGAAGTTATATTTCGAAATGATCGAAATTTTCATTCGAAGTGTGCTCTGATATGCATCGCGCATAGAATAAGTTTAGATGACCTTTGACGCCAAAGTTCTACGAGCACACGCATCAAACCGAAAAGATCTCGGCGTCCTCTTTTCAACGATGTATAGCATATATCGAAGTTATATTTTGGATATATCGAAATTTTCATTCAAAGTTTGCTCTGATATGCATCGCGTATAGACTAAGTTTATTTGACCTCAGACGCCAAAGTTCTACGAGTGCATGCATCAAACCGATATCGTTGGAAAGATCACGACGTCCGCTTTTCGACGATGTAGAGCATATATGGAAGTTATATTTTGGATATATCGAAATTTTCATTCAAAGTTTGCTCTGATATGCATCGCGTATAGACTAAGTTTATTTGACCTCAGACGCCAAAGTTCTACGAGTGCATGCATCAAACCGATATCGTTGGAAAGATCTCGACGTCCGCTTTTCGACGATGTAGAGCATATATGGAAGTTATATTTTGGATATATCGAAATTTTCATTCAAAGTTTGCTCTGATATGCATCGCGCATAGACTAAGTTTAGGTGACCTCTGACGCCAAAGTTCTACGAGTGCACTCATCAAACCGATATCGTTGGAAAGATCTCGACGTCCTCTTTGCAACGATGTATAGCATATATCGAAGTTATATTTTGGATATATCGAAGTTTGCATTTGAAGTTTGCTCTGATATGCATCGCGCATAGAGTAAGTTTAGGTGACCTCTGACTCCAAAGTTCCAAGAATGCACGCATCAAACCGATATCATTGGAAAGATCTCGACGTCCTCTTTCCAACGATGTATAGCATATATCGAAGTTGTATTTTGAATATATCGAAATTTGCATTTGAAGTTTGCTCTGATATGGATCGCGCATAGACTAAGTTTAGGTGACCTCTGACGTCAAAGTTCTACGAGTGCACTCATCAAACCGATATCGTTGGAAAGATCTCGACGTCCTCTTTGCAACGATGTATAGCATATATCGAAGTTATATTTCGGATTGATAGAAATTTTCATTCCAAGTTTGCTCTGATATGCATCGCACATAGACTAAGTTTAGGTGACCTCTGACGCCAGAGTTCCACGAGTGCACGCATCAAACCGATATCATTGGAGAGATCTGGACGTCCTCTTTCCAACGATGTATAGCATATATTGAAGTTATATTTTGGATATATCGAAATTTTCATTCAAAGTTTGCTCTGATATGCATCGCGCATAGAGTAAGTTTAGGTGACCTCTGACGCCAAAGTTCCACGAGTGCACGCATCAAACCGATATCGTTGGAAAGATCTCGACGTCCTCTTCTCAACGATGTATAGCATATATCAAAGTTATATTTTGGATATATCGAAATTTGCATTCAAATTTGCTCTCATATGCATCGCGCTTAGACTTACTTAGGTGACCTCTGACGCCAAAGTTCTACGAGTGCACGCATGAAACTGATATCGTTGGAAAGATCTCGACGTCCTCTTTGCAACGATGTATACCATATATCGAAGTTATATTTTGCATATATCGAAATTTGCATTTGAAGTTTGCTCTGATATGCATCGCGCATAGACTTAGTTTAGGTGACCTCTGACGCCAAAGTTCTACGAGTGCACGCATCAAACCGATATCGTTGGTAAGATCTTGACGTTCTCTTTTCAACGGTGTATAGCATGTATCAAAGTTATATTTTGGATATATCGAAATTTGATTTCAAAACTTGCTCTGATATTCATCGCGCATAGACTAAGTTTAGGTGACCTCTGACGCCAAAGTTCTACGAGTGCACGTATCAAACTGATATCGTTGGAAAGATTTCGACGTCCTCTTTTCAGCGATGTATAGCATATATCGAAGTTATATTTCGGAGTGATCGAAATTTTCATTCGAAGTTTGCTCTGATATGCATCGCGCATAGACTAAGTTTAGGTGAACTCTGTCGCCAAAGTTCTACGAGTGCACGCATCAAACCGACATCGTTGGAAAGATCTCGACGTTCTCTTTTCAACGATGTATAGCATATATCAAAGTTATATTTTGGATATATCGAAATTTGCATTCAAAATTTGCTCTCATATGCATCGCGCATAGACTAAGTTTAGGTGACCTCTCACGCCAAAGTTCTACGAGTGCACGCATCAAACCGACATCGTTGGAAAGATCTCGACGTTCTCTTTTCAACGATGTATAGCATATGTCGAAGTTATATTTTGGATATATCGAAATTTTCATTCAAAGTTTGCTCTGATATGCATCGCGCATAGACTAAGTTTAGATGACCTTTGACGCCAAAGTTCTACGAGCACACGCATCAAACCGACATCGTTGGAAAGATCTCGACGTCCTCTTTGCAACGATGTATAGCATATATCGAAGTTATATTTCGGATTGATAGAAATTTTCATTCCAAGTTTGCTCTGATATGCATCGCACATAGACTAAGTTTAGGTGACCTCTGACGCCAGAGTTCCACGAGTGCACGCATCAAACCGATATCATTGGAGAGATCTGGACGTCCTCTTTTCAACGATGTATAGCATATATCGAAGTTATATTTTGGATATATCGAAATTTTCATTCAAAGTTTGCTCTGATATGCATCGCGTATAGACTAAGTTTATTTGACCTCAGACGCCAAAGTTCTACGAGTGCATGCATCAAACCGATATCGTTGGAAAGATCACGACGTCCGCTTTTCGACGATGTAGAGCATATATGGAAGTTATATTTTGGATATATCGAAATTTTCATTCAAAGTTTGCTCTGATATGCATCGCGTATAGACTAAGTTTATTTGACCTCAGACGCCAAAGTTCTACGAGTGCATGCATCAAACCGATATCGTTGGAAAGATCTCGACGTCCGCTTTTCGACGATGTAGAGCATATATGGAAGTTATATTTTGGATATATCGAAATTTTCATTCAAAGTTTGCTCTGATATGCATCGCGCATAGACTAAGTTTAGGTGACCTCTGACGCCAAAGTTCTACGAGTGCACTCATCAAACCGATATCGTTGGAAAGATCTCGACGTCCTCTTTGCAACGATGTATAGCATATATCGAAGTTATATTTTGGATATATCGAAGTTTGCATTTGAAGTTTGCTCTGATATGCATCGCGCATAGAGTAAGTTTAGGTGACCTCTGACTCCAAAGTTCCAAGAATGCACGCATCAAACCGATATCATTGGAAAGATCTCGACGTCCTCTTTCCAACGATGTATAGCATATATCGAAGTTGTATTTTGAATATATCGAAATTTGCATTTGAAGTTTGCTCTGATATGGATCGCGCATAGACTAAGTTTAGGTGACCTCTGACGTCAAAGTTCTACGAGTGCACTCATCAAACCGATATCGTTGGAAAGATCTCGACGTCCTCTTTGCAACGATGTATAGCATATATCGAAGTTATATTTCGGATTGATAGAAATTTTCATTCCAAGTTTGCTCTGATATGCATCGCACATAGACTAAGTTTAGGTGACCTCTGACGCCAGAGTTCCACGAGTGCACGCATCAAACCGATATCATTGGAGAGATCTGGACGTCCTCTTTCCAACGATGTATAGCATATATTGAAGTTATATTTTGGATATATCGAAATTTTCATTCAAAGTTTGCTCTGATATGCATCGCGCATAGAGTAAGTTTAGGTGACCTCTGACGCCAAAGTTCCACGAGTGCACGCATCAAACCGATATCGTTGGAAAGATCTCGACGTCCTCTTCTCAACGATGTATAGCATATATCAAAGTTATATTTTGGATATATCGAAATTTGCATTCAAATTTGCTCTCATATGCATCGCGCTTAGACTTACTTAGGTGACCTCTGACGCCAAAGTTCTACGAGTGCACGCATGAAACTGATATCGTTGGAAAGATCTCGACGTCCTCTTTGCAACGATGTATACCATATATCGAAGTTATATTTTGCATATATCGAAATTTGCATTTGAAGTTTGCTCTGATATGCATCGCGCATAGACTTAGTTTAGGTGACCTCTGACGCCAAAGTTCTACGAGTGCACGCATCAAACCGATATCGTTGGTAAGATCTTGACGTTCTCTTTTCAACGGTGTATAGCATGTATCAAAGTTATATTTTGGATATATCGAAATTTGATTTCAAAACTTGCTCTGATATTCATCGCGCATAGACTAAGTTTAGGTGACCTCTGACGCCAAAGTTCTACGAGTGCACGTATCAAACTGATATCGTTGGAAAGATTTCGACGTCCTCTTTTCAGCGATGTATAGCATATATCGAAGTTATATTTCGGAGTGATCGAAATTTTCATTCGAAGTTTGCTCTGATATGCATCGCGCATAGACTAAGTTTAGGTGAACTCTGTCGCCAAAGTTCTACGAGTGCACGCATCAAACCGACATCGTTGGAAAGATCTCGACGTTCTCTTTTCAACGATGTATAGCATATATCAAAGTTATATTTTGGATATATCGAAATTTGCATTCAAAATTTGCTCTCATATGCATCGCGCATAGACTAAGTTTAGGTGA
This sequence comes from Myopa testacea, assembly GCA_949629155.1. NCBI lineage: Eukaryota > Metazoa > Arthropoda > Insecta > Diptera > Conopidae > Myopa > Myopa testacea. Next base: position 32,537,868 of record OX451347.1, read on the forward strand.
CCTCTCACGCCAAAGTTCTACGAGTGCACGCATCAAACCGACATCGTTGGAAAGATCTCGACGTTCTCTTTTCAACGATGTATAGCATATGTCGAAGTTATATTTTGGATATATCGAAATTTTCATTCAAAGTTTGCTCTGATATGCATCGCGCATAGACTAAGTTTAGATGACCTTTGACGCCAAAGTTCTACGAGCACACGCATCAAACGATATCGTTGGAAAGATCTCGGCGTCCTCTTTTCAACGATGTATAGCATATATCGAAGTTATATTTTGTATATATCGAAATTTGCATTCCAAGTTTGCTCTGATATGAACAAAGCATTTTTGCAAAACACGAATTTGAAATTCGTGTTTGTGGTTTGTGTCTCCGCTATTTACGAATTTAACTATAAAAAACGCGAATTTAACTTCACGCACTTCTAGTTATGCACGAATTTAAATTCTATTTTGGTTTGTGTCTTTGCTAAATTCGCGTCGGATTTACGAATTTAACTTCACGCACTTAAATTTCCCGCCTTAAAATGGGCGGTAGCGGGTAACTATGGTTTAGGGATGCATTGTCACACAGTTCCAAGCTATTGTCAAAATTTCAAAAGCCTAGATCATCGGGAAATGGGTGAAAAATGTCTTTTAAAATTTGCTAGTTCAGAAAGCGACGTAACAAAAACGTTTTAATAAATGAAATTAAATTAAATTAAAAGAAGGAAATGCAAAGACTACAAGTATGACCGGCAATCAAATAAGCCACCTATAAACGAGATCACTATCCCACAATTTCCAGGACACATCATACACAATACAAATACTCAGTACCAGAACATGACATATAAGTACTCTTTAACAATATGACCGAATTTTCGAAATATGCGCAACTCAAACCTTAAATCAAAAACAGTAAAGGACATAAAGGGACCTCTACGAGAAGTCATATCTTTCGGAACTACTGCAGAATATGATATTCGACATATAAAAAATCATTCAATTCCAACGACATTCATGTTAGAAAATAATACTAAACAAAATTATTATTAGATTATAATGAGATTATAATTAACTAGATTATAATACTAAAAACAATTTCCTATGTTTCAAAATTTAATAAATTTCCCTAGTATCTTCATTGTTATACTCTATATAAGCTATTTAAACATAACCAGAAAGAGTGTTAACTTCGGCCTGACCGAAGTTCATATACCCTACACACGTTTACTTAAAGATTAGGCGTGGCAATGGTCTAATTTTTTTCCTTTTCAATATCAAATATTCTGTGATGACAGAGAATATTCGTGCCAAATTTGATGAAAATATTTTATTTAATTAGTGATCTGTTTTGATCAGAGACAGTTGACTTCTGGACAAAATTTCAACCGCAAATTTGTTCTACAAGCTGAGAAATCAAGCTATAAGCATGGATTAATTTATATTTGCTATAAAAAGTAGGCGTGGCAATGGTCCAATTTTTCCCATTTTCAATACCGATGAGTTTCTAATGATAAACAATATTCGTGCCAAGTTTGATAAAAATATCTCTATTCGTTCTCCTGTAATCGAGTTTTATTTAATTAGTGGGCGGACCACGCCCATTTTTTGTGATCTGTTTTGGTCAGAGACTGTGCAGTTCTGGACAAAATTTCATCCGAAAATTCGTTCTACAAGCTGAGAAATTGAGCTATAAGCATGGATGAATTTATATTCAGTATAAAAAGGAGGCGTGGTAATGGTCCGATTTTGCCCATTTTCAATACCGATGAATTTCTAATGATAGACAATATTCGTGCCAAGTTTGAAGAAGATATCTCTATTCGTTCTCTTGTAATCGTGATTTCCACAGACGGACAAACAGACAGACGGACGGACATGGCTAAATCCACTCAGGAGGTCACGCTGATCAAGAATATATATACTTTTCTATATCTGACACGCTTCCCTTAATGCGTTACAAACGGAAGCAGTAAGTGAATATACCCTCTCACTTCGTGTGCAGGGTATAAAAACTACGAGTGCACGCATCAAACCAATATGGTTCGAAAGCTCTCCGCGTCCTCTTTTCTGTATAGAATATATCAAAGTTATATTTTGGATATATCGAAATTTGCATTCAAATTTTGCTCTGATATGCATCGCGCATAAGCTAAGTTTAGGTGACCAAACTAATATCGTTCGAAAGCTCTCGGCGTCCTCTTTTCAACGATGTATAGCATATATCGAAGTTATATTTCGGATTGATCTACATTTGCTTTCAAAGTTAGCTCTGATATGCATCGCGCATAAGCTAAGTTTAGGCGACTAAACTAATATCGTTCGAAAGCTCCCGGCGTCCCCTTTTCAACGATGTATAGCATATATCGAAGTTATATTTCGGATTGATCTACATTTGCATTCAAAGTTAGCTCTGATATGCATCGCGCATAGACTAAGTTTAGGTGACCTCAGACGCCAAAGTTCTACGAGTGCACGCATCAAACCGATATCGTTGGAAAGTTCTCGGCGTCCTCTTTTCAACGATGTATAGCATATATCGAAGTTATATTTTGAATACATCGAAATTTGTATTCAAAGTTTGCTCTGATATGCATCGCGCATAGTTTAGATGAGGATATGTGGTCTGTGTCTTCGCTATTTACGAATTTAATTATCAAAAACTCGAATTTAACTTCACGCACTTTCCGACCACAACGAATAAAAAAAGACCGAAACGAAAATATTAAAAAGTTAGAAAACAAACAAAAATAAGATTTTGTAACGTGCACAACGTTACAAATATTATTAAGCTATAAATATAAGAAAACTTAAATATCAAAAATATAGAAATAAGTAAAACAAAACCTAGCTTACAACCCAGCTTAACAAAATCGCATATGGCAAGTTCAAATCCCGCCAGCGACAAAACATTCTTTTTTTTCGCTTGTTTAGAAACAAAACCTAGCTTAAGAAACCACGTATCGCAGGTTCAAATCCCACCAGCGACAAAACATTTATTTTGTTTTATTGATATTCAAAATGTACACTTCCGTTCATTTAAATAGCAACAGTAAAAAAGATAAACATTATTTGGATTTTCAAATCAAACTAGTAAAAATTAGTCCAACCAAATTTTTTTTTGGATAATTTATTTTATTCTTTATTATCTGCTACAAAAATTATTCACAAATAATTAACCATTATTTTTATTTATATTTTTAACTAAACACTAGCAAAAAACGATGAAAAAAAATAGTTCATTTGAATAACAACAAGAGTTCGTTTTTCATATTTTAGATCGATTGTGTTGCGTAGAGTAGTAAGCTTTGATTAGTTAGTTAAACTTCAACTGACAAAGTAATAATTCAACGAAAATGGGTAGAGGAAATCCGTTAAACTCAGAAGAAATAGGAAAAATTAATACCTATTTCGAGCAAAAGCTATCGCTCAGAAAAATTGCACAAAAAAATTGGAAGAAGTCCCCGTGTTGTCTTCAATTACCTAAAAAATAAGGATTCCTATGGCAGAAAAGTGAAAGGAAGGCCAGAAAGTGTTTTATCGCCAGCAAACAAGCGCGCAATCTTACGAAAAGCCTCAAACTCTAGTGATTCTATACCAAAAATAAAGGCAAAATCGGGAATATCGGCTAGTATTTTCACTGTTCGGCGCTTGATTGTTAAAGCTCAGCATATTCAAAGACGTAAACTAAAAAAAAACCATTACTAAAACCCATTCATAAGGAAAGACGTTTAAATTTTGCTAAAACGCACATGACGTGGAACAGGGAATGGCATACAGTTGTCTTCTCCGACGAAAAGAAGTTCAACTTTGACGGTCCTGATGGTTATAACTTTTATTATCACGATATTCGAAAAGAGGAATTGCTTTTTTTTTTTTTAAGCCGTCGACACAGTCGCGTTGGTGGAATTATGGTATGGGGTGCCATATCATACTATGGCTCGATAAAACTGCAATTTCAATCAACAAAAATGAATGCACAACACTACAAAACTGTCCTGGAACGAGCTTTTCCGCAATGTTGTGACAGATTTGGACCTCTACGTTGGACTTACCAGCAAGATAACGCTCCGATACACAATGCCAGAGCAGTGAAAGCCTGGATAAGCGAGCAAAACGTGACCCTGATGGACTGGCCACCTTATTCACCAGACTTAAACATAATCGAAAACATCTGGGGATGCCTTTCAAGAAAGGTTTATGAGAGAGGCAAGCAATATGATGACGTTCCATCTTTAATTCACTCAATCGAAAACGCTTGGGACGAGATTTCATTAGACCTCATTCTATTCCAAGTCGCATATTTGAACTTATTAAGCAGCATGGAGGCAACACTCATTACTAAACATCGAAAAACACATCAAAATAAATAATGCATAACAATAATATTTAATTCAGTGAATACTTTCCAAGCTTTCCATAGCTGTTGTTATTCAAATTAACTATTTTTTTACATCGTTTTTTGCTAGTGTTTTAGTTAAAAAAATAAATAAAAATAATGGTTAATTTTTTGTGAATAATTTTTGTTACAGATAATAAAGAATAAAATAAATTATCCAAAAAAAATTTTAGTTGGACTTATTTTTACTAGTTTGATTTGAAAATCCAAATAATGTTTATCTTTTTTACTGTTGCTATTTAAATGAGCGGAAGTGTAAGTTTGGACTCTTGCATGCACGCATCGACGAAAGCAACACGAAACCGGTTTCGCCGTACATACCTAAAACATATACAATTAGATGGTCGACACTGGTAGTTTGCGCTCACTAATTACATATAATTCGCGTGCCGTTTACGGCAGCCAGCTCATAAAAGGCTACGGCAAAAATATTCAAATTCGAATTGCGCTGAGTATAAGGTAAGCTTTATACGAAGATCTAAACAATTTTGCACTTCACTACCAGTTTTTGGCTACCGGTAATCTTGCTGTATCGACTTCGGTCATCGGTAAATGCACTATCATTCACTATCAGCTTTGGCTATCGGTAATATTCTTATATATTACTAATCGACTTCGGTCATCAGTGAATGCACTATCATTCACTAATCGGCTTTGGCCATCAGTAATATTCTTATATATTACTAATCGACTGCGGTCATCGGTGAATGCACTATCATTCACTAATCGGCTTTGGCCATCGGTAATATTCTGATATATTACCACTCGACTTCGGTCACCGCTGAATACCCTATCATTCACCAATCGGCGCAGGCCATCGGCGTGCAACCATATTTGCAACGCCACCGGTAGGAAAGTCTCTTAAACAGGAGATTAACCTAACCAGCATTTGGTTCGATAAATTAAGGCCTTCCGCCGGGAAGCACTTGAGCTTCCAAGCCCTTACTTTAGGCCTTCCGCAGGGAAGTACTTTCCCTTATAAGGCCTTCCGCCGGGAAGCACTTGAGCTTCCAAGCCCTTACTTTAGGCCTTCCGCAGGGAAGCACTTTCGCTTTCCCTTATATAAAATAATGCCTTCCGCTGGGAAGCACCCGACGCTTCCAAAACCTTACATTAGGCCTTCTGCCGAGAAACACGAATCTTCTGCTCAGGTGAATCTTCTGCTTAGGTGATTTTGCATGGGGAAACTGTACAGCCATCTGCTGCGTGGCACTCTGCCCTTAGATTCGAGTAGGTAAAACACGTTGATTGTACGTATAATAATGTATAAAACTTGTTAAGTATATATTAAGATAAAACCCATACAACCAATCCACCGAGCTGAACTCTGCAGAGAGTCAGTACTACACTGTGAGAACAGTCGTTCGAAATTCGTGTGTGAAGAGGAAATGTAGATGACGTTTTATCAATATTTGCCATTACTTCACCGCCCAGTTCCTCTTCATCGTCATCTGATATAATCTGCTGTAATCCACGACTTTCTAAAACACTGCTTAGAATATCTTCATCGGACGGAATGCCCATGGTTTGTACATCAATATCTACACTGACATAGTCTTCAAATGATGAATAGTTGAAATAGTCTTCATTGAAAAATAGTTCACTATATGGAGACAAAAACACACGTAAAATGTATTTTTGTTTCCAAAATTTTGTTCATTGTAAAGAAAAATTCACTGTATGGAAACTCATTATACGGAGATCAAAATACATTGAAAGTGGAACGAAAAAGCTGTGTTCTTGATTTTAGTTCATAATAAGGAGAACTTCATTGTATAGAAGTTCACTATAAGGAAGTTCGACTGTAGTACAATACTCACACCGACAGATAAAACCCTCATAAAAAGATGAGACGAGAACGGAGAATTAAAAAACAAAAATTTCTTCATTTAAAGACGAACAGCTACTTGCTTAGCAGAAGAAGCTTAGTGGCATCCTATACTATTCGAACTCACAACAAATAATATTATAAGTAGGCACCAATGCAGAGTGGAAACTGAAAGACAATACACGTCCATGCAGATTATAATTATATAGTCGACAAAATAAATAACATACTAGAAAAAAACATATTAAAACCAGTAAGAAAGCTATATTCGGCCTGGCCGAATCTTAGATACCCTACACCTTAAAGGTTTTTAGGAATTTTAGGAACTAAGATTTTAAACCAATGCTTTTTAAAATCGAATCTATATTTATATGTCCTATATTCGTTTTATTTGCTCGGTTACAAATCCGAACAAAGAATTTTTATACAAAATTTCATATTAATGGATAACATATCATAAAATTACAGACTTATATAAGGATTTATGTAGGACGATTGTGCCATATTAGCCTTCTTTACATGTAACCTAAAAGTATGCGCGCCACGCCCATTTTCTGCAACGTAAAATATAATAATGTCGCTCGATATTGAAATTTTATTGTCATATCTTAAAAACTAGAAGAAATATGTGGTTATAAGGAAAGCTATCTTATAATCAAATTTAATCACAGACGGCTATAAATAGTAGGCGTGGTCGTTACCCGTTTTCAAAACAAAATAATTGGCTTAGTAGTTCTATTATTGTGTTAAAATTTAAGCTTTACTTCCGTGGTAATAAATTTGTTTTCATGAGGTATGCTGTATAAGCAGTGTAAAAGTGGGCAGACTGCGCCCAGTTTTGTTGTAATATTTTATTAGAAATTAAGTTGTTATGTAAAGTTTGATTCAGGAAGATTACATATTTATTAAAATAACCATTTTAGACCCTCTTTTGCCTGTATAACCCAGAAGTGGGCGGATGACGCCCATATTTGGCATGTCAACGGATGAAGTTACTCTATACCCAGAAATGAAATTTTGTTTTCATAATTAAAAAAACAATGACTGATATCACATTTTTACTAAAAAATGGGCGTAGTCGTGGACCGATTTTGCCCATTTTCAATACCAACCTGCACACCACAAGAAACAATATTTATGCAAAATTTAATCACGATATCTTAAAATTTAATCACGGCTTGGCCGAAGTTCATATACCCTACACACGTTTACTTAAAAATTAGGTGGCAATGGTCTAATTTTTTTCCTTTTCGATCTGAAATATCCTGTGATGACAAAGAATATTCGTGCCAAATTTGATGAAAATATTTTATTTAATTAGTGGGCGGACCACGCCCATTTTTGGTGATCTGTTTTGGTCAGAGACAAAAATTCAAAAATTTCAACGGTAAATTTGTTCTACAAGCTGAGAAATTGAGCTATAAGCATGGATGAATTTATATTCAGTATAAAAAGTAGGCTTGGTAATGGTCAGATTTTGGTCCATTTTCAATACCGATGAGTTTCTAATGATAGGCACTATTCGTGCCAAGTTTGATTAAGATATCTCTATTCGTTCTCTTGTAATCGTGATTTCCACAGACAGACGTACAGACAGACGGACGGACATGGCTAAATCGACTCAGAAGGTCACGCTGATCAGTAATATATATACTTTTCTATACCTGTCACGCCTCCTTTAATGCGTTACAAACGGAAGCAGTAAGTGAATATACTCTATTCACTTCGTGTGTAGGGTATAAAAAGACGTTACTAATAAAATATTAAAAAACATTCAAAACAAGTAAATATGCATTTAAATGCATTGGCGCACACAATTGAATATAAGTTAAATATATTAAAAGAAGAAACGCTAAACATAGCTTATGTCATCCACTGCGAACATAATAAATTCATATATCCCATCAAATAACAAAATGAAAGAAAAGAAATTTTGAATAAAGATATTGATTTGAAAGAAAGGATTTCCTTATAATAAATTTCCTTACAATAATTATAAAAATCGTAACAAACAGCTTGACATTTACAGGAAAAAAAGTGCGAAAAATTATAGATAACACCAACAAAGAAAAAATAATTTAAAAACAGAATATTGTATAAAGCAAGTGTAAAATGCAAAGGAAAAATATACGGAATAAAAACCAAATGTAAAACATAATAAAATATCGGTATGCAATGAAAATCGAAATATCGAAAATAAAGAGTTATCCAAACGTACCTTTAGGATGTTGAATGAGAATATCTGTCAAACTCCATATTTGTTTCTTGATACCTTCTTTTATTTCTAATCTAGTATGAAACACAATGATAACGCATTTGCGAGCTTTCAGAATTCAATTAACACAAGAATTGAAAGAATGTGACCACCTGCAATGCAGAAATCCAATTGATGCATTGTTTTTACGCAACATCACCTTCATCGATTAAGCTCACTTCACATTGGATGGACATGTCAACAAGCAAAATTGTCGCATATGGGGAGAAGAAAATACAAGAGCCATTAAAGAGAGATCACTTCATTCAAAAAAAGGTTTGGTGTGGATTTTGGTCGAAAGATGTAATCGGTCCATTCAAAATGAGAATGAATGCAGTTACAAAGAATTTTGCACGTTATGATGAAATTATTATTATTTATGGCTGAAATTAAAAGTAATCGCCATAAGTCAAAATGTTTATTTTCAACAAGGCGCCACACACAAAGCGTGAAAACACCACTGTTTTGTTCAACAGGATGAATTGTTGTTGTTTGTGGTTTGATTGTGTTTATTTATTTGTAATATGTGTATGTAATTGTAAATGTAATAATAAATAAATAATGTGTATTGTGAGCTGCTTCGGCTGGACACGTTCTTCTCGTTCGATGGTTGATGTCGTAAGAGACCGAAAGAAGTGACGTTGGTTCGCTAGTTTAGCACCCGATCCGGTGGGCAAAAGCTCGCAGTCGAGCTTTCAGGTCGCCTCTTCTGATCGGCTAGGTATCAGCGATCGCTGTAATGCAAAGGTCAGGAGCGGCACCTGAAGAGAGCGGCGTTTGGCGTAAACAATCCGCCCACCTTGCAGAACTGCAAAACTTAATCCACGGGACACGGGAGCGAAGCGAACGAAGACGTCGGGACACGGAACGAAACGTGGTTGTCTAGTGGAGGTGGTTGGGCGATGGCCAACGACTTTGAGCTGCTGTGGATGACGGCAGGCGTCGAGTCGAGGACGTTCATGCTGGAGTTTCTCGAGGAAGAGCTGCAGCCGACGAGCATGATATGGCATGGCCGCATATCATTTGTGATGATAATTCACGCCGAAGATTGGGTGGTTTGACCACTGTACCACAATTGGAAGTCGTAGTTTCGTTCGATACTGACTTTGTTAAAGAAAGCTACCTTTTGATAAGGGCTATCGGAAGTTAGCATGGGAACTGGTCCGCTGGTGTGGCAGAAACTTGTACATCAGGCGCCTTTTCGTACCTCCACTCCTGACCGGTGTATGCAACTGGCGAGCATGATCCAGAATCTGAAGAGGATTCACTCTGAACATTGTCACGATGCAGAAGGGTACGATGCCTTGCGTTGCATACATTGCAGTTGAAATTGCTGGGGCAGTCATGCACGGAGTGTGACTTGGCCAGGCAGTTAATGCACAAGTGATGTTTTCTTACAACTGTTGCTTGAAGGATGTCAATTTCGAAAATATAGGACATAATCTCAAATTGTGACGACGTGATCATAGAGGACAAGTAGAAAGGCTACATTCAACTGGAAAGCGCTAACGCGCTTTGAAATTGAGACTAGTTGCCGAAGGGGTGATGACTGCATAACTTTCGTGGTGTGGGTACTTTTTACGTCTTGCACAGTTTCCAGCGTTTGAAAACGATCGGTTAGAAACGTATCTAAATTTGTCCATTTGGGAATTTCACTATTATTCTGAATGGACTGTTCCCACAGCATTCGTGTTGCGTCTGGAAGATGACAGAATATTATTAATTTCGCGCTATAGGTTTTTTATTTCGCTTCCGGTTTCCGTTGTGGGAAGACTAAATAGGCTTTTTAAAAGCGTATTAACGAGAACGCGTTTGTTTTCGTACCTATCAGAAAGATTTTGCCACGCCTGGACGAAACCCTCATTGGTTAGAGGAGATGCTTGGATGATTTCCTTCGCTTCTACTTCTGTTTTATGGCTGAGGTAGAATAGCTTTTCTACCGGCGAGATCCGTGTGTTCTGGATATAAAGTGCCCTGGACATATCTCGGAATGAGGGCCATAATCGCCTCGAAACACGATGGTGTCACAGGGATTAAGTCACAAGTTAATATTGTAGCCCCAGTATCTTAGCCGGTGAACTGGAAGATTCTGTGGACGCGGAGGAAGTTGCCAGTGCCTCGATCATCGCGCTGATTATAGCGTCGGATCATACGTAGATGCCATAACAATTACGATGCTTCTCCTTGATAATTTCCAAGTCGCTGGCCTCGTCGCTTGCTGATTTTAATTCAAAAATACATTTGATGAACATCCATTGAGACTTGAGTTCGTCTCTTTGGATGTCAAGCGTATGAACGGTTTGTTCTCTAGCGGGTTGTATTAAAATCTACTTCGAATTCAACGAGATCGTCGGCAAGTCGAATGAAAGTATCGAGTTATTGTAACATTATTAAAGCACGAATTAATTGTTAAAAAAGCAGGAGCTATAAAGAGCTCTTTATTGCATAAAATGAGAAAAAGTGTTATAAAAACTCAAACTTCAGTTTCTTGTCTACTGTGCGACAAGAGATGAGAGCACGTACACGTCAGCGTGTGGAATTCTATAAGAGAAAAGCAACTCCGCCGATCAGAGACCTCTAACAGTGGGTCTGGACTTCATACACGCATTTCCGATGAGAACGCTTAAAGAATGAGCGTATGAATGAAAATTACACAACGATCCAAGGACGAGTGTGTGCAATTTCTCTGCTTGCTTTACCGAAGCTTTGAACTCGAAAAGGGCGCGTAATTATTTTAACGGTGGGGAACACTAACACTGCAATCTTTTTTTTATTTATTGTATGATCTTAACTTAATACAGTTTTATAAACAATGTTTTGGGTTTCCCCATCTTTTGCGAAGACATATAGATTTTGAGGATTGGACACACGGGAGCACGCTACGTAGAGTTGCCCATGTGAAAAGCACGGCTTTTCTAAATATACTCCTACTACTTTAAGGCCCAGTTTTTCAGTGCTCGTTTAAACGGCGTTTAAACGGCAATTAGTTAAACGCCAAACAAAAGTTAACTGAGATTTGAGTTTTACAGTGCGAGTTTAACTTATCTATGTTAAACGTATCTTATCTATATTTCATACAGAATTTATCTAAATTCAATGAATATTTAGCGTATACATAAACCTTTTTTGGCAGCACTTGACAATATTTTCATTTTTACAAAGAGAACAGCTGATCTGGTGCAAATAAACAAAATTATTAGCATAGTTTTGAACAAAGGTAAATGTCTGTACTCGAAGAAACAGCTGTTTCTTTATCTATTAAAAAGATAAATTTACCGGAGTTTAACTGAGCAATATCGGCCGGTTAACCGATGTTTAAACGAGCACTGAAAAACACAATGTGTCGTTTAAACGAAGGTTAACTGAGAAACGACGATAACCGAGCACTGAAAAACTGGGCCTAAGTGTTTGCCCTTGGAATTTATTTATTGTCATTCCAAAAGCAATTTTGATTGGAAATTGCAATCTTTTAAACTGAAAAGGCAAGGCATAAGATGTTACTTATTTTGCATCCATAACATTATCCAGCGACAGATATTCTGCAATGTCCCCTTCTATTTGTGAAATTATTTTCTCATTTATTTGTTCCACAATTTCATTTGTCGTATCGTCACCAAAATTGCCCTTTCACATAACCATTCTATGTTTCTCATATTAGCTTGCAGTTCAGGATAAACGTTGCTCACTAATTCCTCTGTACTTTGAACAATATTACAGAACTCACGATTTAATGTAATGAGACCGTTATCATATGTAGCAATACGACCTATCACTCGCCCTGAACTGAATCCAATGAACTTTCGTAGGATTGGAAGATGTTTTTCAGATTTTATCACCGATCATTTGTAATTTTCGCTAGATGTTTGTTACTTTTTTCTTGGGTTCGAGCAACATTCGCAGATCGAACTCTTTTAGATGGACGCGCTAAATTGGATTTACGCTTACGCAGCATATCGTGACACAATATTATTTATTACTCAAGAATTACAACAACAATTCAGGGTTAATCTAAAAATTACAGGGATCAATACTACAGGGTTGTACAGGGTCGCAAAAATTTTTAAACTTAATACCGTATTAATATATTTACGCCATTTTTAAAAAAAATGGCGATCAAAAACTTTTTTTCGGAATTTTTTTTCCAAATTTTAACTTTGTCACTAATTTTTTCAAAAACTGTTTGACATAGGAACCTAATTTAAAAAGGATATTAAGAAGCGTATATTTGGCTTTGAAAATCAGCAAGCAAAAGTTATCTAGGTCTAACCATTATTTTTTAATATTATTTTTTTCGGTGTTAAGTCGGATTTTTATAAAACGGCCCCTCCCGCCTAAACGGGGGGAAATTGACCCTCCCTCCCATACGATTTTTTTCTTGTCTCGACACATCCTACACGCCCTAGTCTTTTGAGCACTCTCATGCGCAACACCCTGCATATTATTCCCTGCTGATTTTTGCTGATTCTGAAAGGTATTGGAGTAGGCTATCGAACCTTATACTTCACGTGGCCAAGTTATGTTTTTCGTTGAACAAAATTTTTCGCTGAATATTGGGGAAGAAGTTTCGCCGTCTCAGACACCTCACTTCCACAAATGTAAACATTTTTTCAAAAGTAGGCGTAATCTTTGAAGTACAGTGCACACGGGAAAACGTCAACACTAGTTTACGTCAACATCCCAAAACGTCAACTGTTAATTTTTTACATTGTCTACTCTAAAACGTCAACCAAACCACAAAGCTCTAAAACGTCAACTTTAAATAAACCAAAATTTTGAATTTAGCAACAGTTAAAATACACAGTTTTGATCACACACACATTTATTTTATGAAATTAGTTCAGAAATTTGGGTATTCCCCTTATAAGTACGTAGAATAGAAAAAAAAATTGCATCTCTATGTGTTGTCTTTTTTATGTTCAGTTGCTTTTTTGTTCTCCTAAGTATCACATTACCAAAATGTGCTCAAAACAACCGAAAGTGCTTTAATTACAAGAAAAGGCAAATATTTTGGATTTATTAGAAAAGAGTGCAAGTACGGTAGCTTTAGCAAAGCAATATGGTATCTCAAAATCAACAATTTGCAAGATAAAAATGAAAAAAAATTTTGGACTGTGTTAATAACACACTTTCCGGTCCGGGAAAAAGAAAGGCATTAAGAGCATCAGAGTTGCCGAAAATGGAAAAGCGCCTGTATCAATGGTTTGTTAAGGAGAGAGAAAGGAATTATCCGGTTAATGCATTAGCGCTCAAACAAAAGGCTAAAGAGATTTATCTAAAAGTAAAAGAAAAGGAATGTTCTTTTAACGCAAGTGATGGATGGTTGCAAGGTTTTAAAAAAAGATTTGGAGTTCGCCGGCTTAAAATAATTGGAGAAAGGCTATCTTCGCAGCCTTTGCTTGTCGAACCATTTAAAATCAAACTAAAACAAAAAATTGAAGTAATGGGTCTATGCCATGATCAATTGTACAATGCTGATGAATCTGGCTTATTCTGGAAAATTTTGCCAGAAAAGTCTTACGTATAAAGTAAAACAACGCGTTACTTTTTTATGTTGTGCTAATGCTTCCGGAAATCATAAGCTTAAATTGTTGGTGATTAGGAAGGCAAAAAATGCACGCGTTTTCAAAAATTTTATCTGCCCAACTGAGTACAAGAGTTCCAAGTCCTCATGGATTACATCAGCTATTTTCTGCGATTGGTTTCACAAATCCTTTGTGCGAAAGGTTAATACATATCTGTTCTGCTGCAGAATAGCAAAGATTTTCTAATTATAGGTAACAGATTTTCTTTTAAAAAAAAACTTGCCAGTTAAAGCGCTCCTTCTGATAGACAATGCTCCGTCTCATCCAAGTGAATTAGAGCTTAAAACAGAAGATGCAAACATAATTGCAATGTTTTTTCCCCCGAATGTAACCCCACTTATCCAATCAATGGATCAAAACGCAATTAAAATAACGAAGCTGTATTATAGAAACAGTCTTCTAGCCATGATAGCAGCAAAAAAATCAGATCTAGTAGATTCGATGAAAGCTGTTACATTAAGGGATTTTGTTATGCTTTTAGAAGCCGCATGGAATAAAGTAAGCATAGATACATGGGCAAAAACAACCGCAAAAAATAACAGATTTTTTTAGATGCATAAGTATGTATGTATGTGAAATGTGATCTCTTTTAAAATGTGTTCCTTTAGTTTTACTTAGGCTGAAAGCCTTTTTTATTATTATTTATTATTATTATTATTATTTTAGTATATATTATTTCTTTGAAATGTGTATATTTGCTGCTCAAAATATATATTTCGTTGAACAAAAGAGCGCTACTATTGAAGCCCTTACTTTGGAATGAGTACAAAATACGAATTCGTATTCGTGTTTAGGGTTCAGATCTTTGCTAAGTTATCGTCGCATTTACGAATTTATCTTCACGCACTTATATCCTACACCGATCCTGGTGAAATAAATTTTTGGAAAAACGTAAGGGTAATTATGCATTACCTATATGTGGTAATTATGCATTATGCAATTATGCATTATGAAAAAAGTGGTCAACATCTTAAATTGCATTTTTCTCGAAAACTATTAGGTTTTCGGTATAATGTTTGTATAGCATAAATGAAAGATATTTAGAATACCAGTATAATTTTAATAACGATTTTTCATAACAATTTTTCGAATGCGGTGCTAAACCAAGGAAATGAAAACTTTTTAAGAAAAATCCGGTGAAAAATAATTTGAATATTTGTAAAGCGTTCGTTTTAAAGTAAATCAATATAAGCAAGAATCACTATTCAAAACTACAACTTATGCCAGTAAAAAAAACACGATATAAAGATTTTTAACTGTATCCGCTTCCAACATTTCATATTTTACCTTCCACGAACATAATTGTAAAGGAAGTAGAGTAAAACATTTCTAAAAAGTGGAGTAGTAGAATTCGCAAAAGCGAATTTTTTTTTCTCCTAAAATTTTGCACCGATTATGATAAAAAAATAAGTGTGGAAAGGAAATGACCTCTAGTTTTTTATTTTCCACAAAATTATGTGGGTGGATTACACATTTTTCTTAGAAAAAATTAATTAAAAATTAATATATACCGTTAAAAAGGTAAACTAAATATCTTTCATTTATGATAAGTAAAATTTTTCTGAAAATCGCATACAATATTTTTGGAAAAACTCGATCTTAATATTTCTAGAACTTTTTCCCCCATTAAATCACGATATTTTTCATAAAAATCTTTCTCTTCTTTCTTTTTTTTCTCCTTCGGACCTACACTAAGAAAATGAAAAATGCAATAAGAATAGGAGTAGGGTAAAACAATTCCTACAAAGCGGAGTAATTATGTTTCAAATAGCGTTTTCTCCTAAAATAGTGCGCCGATTGCGATAAAAAAATACCAACGTCTAGTTTCTTTTTTTCCACAAAAGTATGTGGGTTAATTAAACATTTTATCTAGAAAAAAATATATGGAAAAAACGTATTAAAAGTATTAAGATCGGTGTTTAGTTTTATAAACATATTTTATTAGTACTAGTTTTTTCTTTTATGTAAGTGCCTTTGCTGTGGTATTCAGGCGGCGGTATAAATAGACACATTAATTTGTGTCCAATACATAGATAGACACATCAATGGACGTTTAATATTAATAAATAGACAAACTGAAGTGGAGTCTGCACTTAACGGCAGTACACCAACTAAATTATAGGGGTGGTTTCTTATCTCCCGCGGTCTAATACAACAGCAATCGCACAAGGTTCTAACCACCCGCATATGTATCCTGTATACATTCAGTAAATTTCAAGACTATATAAGCCTGAATATTTCACAATTAAAACCAGACATAATTTAACATTCAACAAGTTCATGTTTTTTTTGTCTCCAACATTTGTTTAAGGTTCAAGTGCCTAAACAAGTATCCTTTTTCAGCGATTGCCTACGGTTCAAGTGCCGAGACAGTAAAAAGCAAATTATTTGCCCAAGGTTAAAGTGCCTGGACAAATAAATAAACCTTCCCTACAATTGCCACTGGTTTATGTGCCTGTACTATCATTGGGAATCAACATTTTAGTACCCCGATGTGATATTTTTTGTGATAAAGTTTGAAGAGAAACTCTTAGCTTAGTTTAGTTTATTAAGCGCAGTAGCGAATACGAAAGTGAGCGAACGGCGAAGAGAAAGAGAGAGAAAGAGAGCAACATCGGAGGCAAAAGTCACATCATTTAACGAAAGCAATGTGCGGAACAAGGGGAAAGAAACCTGAGAGAGAGGAAAATTTGCAACGTGGAGGAGAAGGAGAGAGGACCAAGCAGGCAGTCCACGAGATCAGAGGTACGCAAAAGACGATACCACAGACAAAAGGCAGAACTTGTTAGGCCTTTAACGAGAACGGACGTGCAGTGAAGACAATGGAATAAAGGTGAATTGATGTTAGGCGAAGCATATACATATATTACTCAGGGAAAAGAAAGGATCTTTTAATTTTTGTGTAACACGTGGTTACAACTCGTGGTCCATAGATTCTAGACAAATTCTCAGCAGGACGTGGTTTTAACTCGTTGTCTATAGATTCTAGCCAGCACTTACCAGCACGTGGTTATGACTCGTGGTCAACAGATTCTAGACCAATCCTAAGTAGCACGTGGTTACAACTCGAGGTCCATAGATTCTAGACGAGTTCTCAGCAGAACGTGGTTTATAGATTCAAGCCAAATCTTAGTAGCACGTGGTTATGACTCGTGGTTAATGGATTCTAGACCCCTTCTAAGCAGCACGTAGTTTTAACTCGTGGTCTATAGATTCCAGCCAACTCCAAGCAACACGTGGTTATAACTCTTGGACCGTAGATTCTCGACAAGTCTTTGTCGTCTGTTACAAAGTGCGGGGGTTTCAATAGACAGCGACGAGGTTCTCAAGTAGGTGACAGTCTAGCAGGGGAATCTCGGAAGTCTGCGAATCCATACAGGCCTATTAACTACAACACCGGTGTTCCAGAGAGTCCACGGAGGATACAACAGAGGGAAGAACGCCGTCCACCACCTAACTTTAAGCGTTAAACTTTATTTAATGATTGAGAAACCATCATAGATATGTATATGTACACTAAAAACACCTAATAATACGAATAAACACTGTGTTCGGAGAACCGAAACTTCGTTACAACGTTTAACAGCCTAGACAATACTATATGAACACATCAACAGGCTGATCAAGAGCATCCTTATTTCGAAAAAATATACACGCTACAATTGGAGATAAATATTACAAAATTCGTGAGGAGCTAGAAGAGGAGATTAAAACCAGTCTAAAACTTGACACCATCCATATTTCTGCACAATTAAACGATAATCCGTCAAATGCAGCTAGTACGAATAACATATGTTAAATAAACAACCCATCGTTTGCTAGACATACGATTGTAAACCTAACAAACAAAGTTACTTACAAAGTCAGTACTTATCAAATTGGTAAAGTCCATGATTCGGCAAACGTTGAGTGAAGAAACACAACGTTCATCACATTTCTATTCAACGAAGGCCAAAATAATTGAGCAGCATTGGCTCGCTGTCCAGAACTTACACAACAAAATTCTGGATCTGATGGACAATATCGACAGCAATATATATGACTTGAATAAATATGTCCTAACGGAAGACTTGGTTCACGAACAGCTGCGGGAAATTCAGGCCAAGGCTGAAATTATATCAAATAATTCACCACTTAATGTTCAGCCAATAGTGAACAACTTACCAAAAATAACATTACCACGATTCGATGGTAATATTATGAAATGGACTAAATCTTATGATATATTCGATGAGATGATACAATCAAAACCAGAAAAATTAATTAGACATCTGTCCCTCACGGAAGAGAACTATGAAATCGCTTGGAACACTCTTCAAGATAGATACAACAACAAGCGTCTTCTCACCAACACCCTGTTGAATAATTTGCTGGGATAACCAAAACATATAGACACTTCAGTCCCAGCATTAAAAGGCCTCCATGACACCTCGAAGGAGACATTATCGGCAAACGGAAACATGGCATCCAATTCTGGTCCATATTCTGATAAAAAAATTGGACAGATCAACTCACCTGTTCTTTCAGTAAACACTGCATGCCGATGTAATGAAGTTCCAACGATTTCACAATTTTTGAAATTTATTGAAACGCGATTTCAATCGTTAGAATCAATTGGTACAAAACAGAAATCATCATCATCACATCCATTGTGTACCATAAAAACAGAATAAGCTGTAAATATTGTTATAAGTCAAATCATATTTATAACTGTGAAGCATTCCTCAAGCTATCCACGCAAGATAGGATAAAAGCAGTACAGAAACTGAACATATGCTACAATTGTCTTCGTGGTAATCATTTAGCAGCTCAATGCAGCAGCCGCTGTTGCCGCCTTAAATGTAGGAAAAGGCATAATACAATACTTCATGGGAAACTTACAGTTCAAGGGAAGCCATCAAAATGACTACAGCAAGGTAACTACTACAACGATTCAGCAACAAACCAACCATCAACAAGATCGCCATCAACATCTTTGATGACTTCAGATTTGCAATCATCAACAAGCTCACCACAGGGTTATGTTTTGCTAGGCACAGTGAAGATCAACATAGGAGCTGCTGATGGCTAACAAATAACTTGCAAGGCACTTTTAGACTCTGGTTCACAGATCAACCTAATCACAGATCGGTTGATGAACCAACTGAATCTACATCCAGAACCTTCCGCTCTCTGACTCGAGGGCATCGGAAAAAATAAGGGTAACTCTAGAGGTTACATCTCAACAGAAATAAAATCATGCGTGAGCAATTTTTCAACGACAATTACGGCTTTTGTCATCCCTAAAATAGTTTCGCCTTAACCAACGCACTATCTAGAAGTCAGCAACTGGAGGTTACCAGTCTGTAAATTAGCTGATTCAGATTTCTACAAACCAAGTGCTATCGATCTGCTAATCGAAGCAGAACTTTATTATTCTCATTTGTCATCAGAACGACAAACAATTTCTGATGGGCTTCCACTCTTCAAAATACGGTTTTTGATTGGATGTGCACAGGAAAAATCCACGGCAACATCCAGGAATCAACCACTTGCGGAATATACAGCGAGAATGAAGAAATGAACAATCTTCTTAAAAGGTTTTGGGAAATAGAAGAACCACCAACAACAGAGCAACCGCCCACTTCAGCCGAACGTTCCTAGGAAAAACATGATGAAACAAACACAAGACGCAATGACAATGGTCGATTCATTGTTCGTCTTTCTTTCAGTGAAGATACGTCAACCCCTGGAGATTCCAAACGGATCGCTGCAATCGATTTTATGCTTTAGAAAGGCGATTTGATAATGATATTCAATTAAAGCCGGAGTACTCAAAATTCATGGCAGAATATGAATCATTAGGTCATATTTCAAGAATATCATTAAATGCAGTTTCGCCACCATGTTATTTCATTACTCATCATTGTGTAAAAAACTGGACAGCAGTACTTCCAAATTACCCCACCATATAAAGCGAGCTCTTTTCAATTTTACTTCGATTCCGATTAACACGTTTCGTCTTTACATTTTATAGACAAATAATAAAACTGATGCTCTAAACTAAAGGGTTTTCCAATAAGAGGTGTAATTTTGAATAGCCCGCTATTTCGGTAGCTGTCACTTTTGAAGCTGTTATTTTTGACATTTGACAAGTAAAAACTACGCCATTACTAAAAATGGAACGATATACGCTGCAACAACGCATTGAAATTATTAAAATTCACTACAAAAATGGTGAAAATTTTGCAGTCACAGTTCGCAAAACTAAAGCATTTTTGGGTCGTCGTGAAGCACCTTGTCGGACCACAATACAGAAATTGGTGGAAAAATTCGAGCTGTTGGGACAAGTTAGTGATGTGAAGAATAAAACCCGTGCACGTCGCTCAAGAACAACTGAGAATACTGCTGCTGCAGCCCAAAGTGTTGAGGATAACCCAGGTTTGTCCATTCCTCGTCGTTCTTTGGAATTGATGGTTAAATAATGATTTTTTATGGCCGGAGTTAGATGGTATTGATCTGGACAACGTTTACTTTCAACAAGACGGCGCTACGTGCCACACAAGCAACGAAACCATTGATCTTTTACGGGAAAAGTTTCCTGACCGTGTTATCTCTCGAAGAGGTGATCACAATTTTGTGATGCGAGAGTAAGCTGACGTGTTTTCTTGGTCTCCGCTGTGGCTTGTGTTTTTCATGCGATTAATCGGTCTTTTGATCTCGTTCTTTTGCATAATAATTTCAACCACAACTTGGAAATTGGCATACAATTGAATTAGTGAATTTTATAACATATATCAAAAGTATTTAAATAAAAGAATAAACATTATTCCTGGTGCCAAATTTATTGGAGTTAATATAGTACATACATACATACATACTCGAACAATACACACATTTCTGTGGAACATGAGTAACGGTTCTTCCTCTCACGAAGTGGTCAACACACGCTCTAAGAAAGCTCAGTCTGCAGTACTTGGCGCTGTGACGTCGGCTCACTCCACAAAAAATACGGTAAAGGTGAGCGAAGTAAATAACATGTCTCTCACAGCACGTGAACTTGAAGAGCATCTTCATAAGCAAGCCGACCTTCTGCTGAGTCGCTTCTCAGCAGAATTGACCTGTCATCGGAAAGAGCTCTCTGATCAAGTGAAACAGATTGAGAAGAACATTGCTCAGAGATTGAACGCTTTCGACGAATCTTTGAAAGATCTACAACGGCGCGTGGTATGTGTGGAGGAGCAGAGAGGTGATTGCGAGCAATTAAAAGCAGATTTTGTCACAGCCAAAGAATCGTTAGCTAAACTGGAATTGAGGTGTGACGCAGCTGAGAGACGCGAAATTGCGTGCGATGCAATACTTGCAGGCGTTCCCAAACTTGATGATGAGGACTTAAACAAAATTTTTAATACGTTGTGCTGTGCCGTGGGATACACTGTGCTTGCTGCTGTCTGAATTTTTCGTCCACCACAGCAAAACCGTGATCTGGATCCACCCATTATCATCAAATTTAATTCGTTGTCCGAGAAGAACGCTGTTTTTAAAGCTGCTACTAATTTTCGAAAACGAGAGGCTTGTCAGCTCCGGCTTTCAGACGTTGGTATGGAATCTACTAAAAGCATATTCCTGAATGAGAGCTTGACGCGGCCAAATCGCTTGATACTCCAACGTGCTGTCAAGTTAAAACGTAACAACCTGATTTATGCAGTTTCCACGAGGCGTGGCGTTGTTACCGTGAAATCGAGGAGTAACAGCAGCTGGACAACCATTACACATGCTGGAACATTGCAGGCTATGGTGGATAGCGGCCAAGTCGACGATAACCATCAATGAAAGTTTCACATAGATACCATCACTTGCAGTTGTTATTAAGTATTTTATTACTTTGTAGCATAAATTTGTTGCCTATAATTTTAACATTTATTTTCTTGCTATGTACTTCTGTCTTTTTTAATCTATCTTATCCTTTTTATTTTTCCACTATTTCTCACTACCACTATGGAACTCCTGCGACCGACAACCTGGATACAAGTATTCCAATCTTTAGTGGGTACTATTTCAAAACAAGCTGGATGTACTGGTGGTTGTTCTCCTTGTCTAATGTCAGATATCACTAATAATGGAAGTTCCAGTGCCTGTGTGTATAACATGGTACGTGTGTTTTGTAGACAAAGTGATGGTCTCAAGATCTGCCATATTAATGAACAGAGTCTAAATAAGAAAATTGACGAATTTAGATATATCTTTGAGAGGTCGGACATAGATGCTCTATGCATCTCTGAAACATGGTTTAACTCTACATTGCATGATGGCCTGTTTTCAATTCATGGTTATCGATTACTTCGGAATGACAGACTGTCGCAAGCAGGGGGCGTTGCAATCTATATCAGAAATAATATCTGCTGTAAAGTGAAACTCAAATCACCCCCAAACTCAACTATAGAATATATATTTGTCGAAATTTACTCCAAAGTTGACAAGTTGCTGTTGGGTTCCGTCTATAGGCCTAATTGCCATGTAAACATGGATGAGTTTTTTGGGACCATTCAAAACTTAATGCCCTGTTATCAGAACATTATTATCATTGGGGACCTAAATGGTAATTTACTTGCTGATTATGTCTTAACCGACCGCATGTGTAGTCCCGCTCTATACCCGGTTAATGTCGACGTACCTACACTACACATGTACTAATGAGACCCTTATTGATGTCATCTTTGTGTCCGATAGAAATAAAATCCGATTTTACAACCAATTATCTGCACCTCAATTTTCGCGACATGATTTACTGTTTCTTGTGTACGATTTTAGACTTAATTACCTTTCTGGCTCATTTACCTTTCGAAGCTTTAGAGATATTAACATTCCTGGCCTACGCTCAGATATTGCACATGTTAACTGGGACGCTATTCACACAATGTTATCAGTCAATGATCAAATAAATTTTATTAATCAGGAAATCACGATAGCTTTTGATAAGTTTGTTCCTCTAAAAAGAAAGGTTGCAAAATGCCCTGACAAGCCCTGGTTTTCTAACACAATTAAAGAATTGATTTCACAGCGGGATTTAGCGTTCACGCGTTGGAAGCGATTTAGACTAATGGCTCTGTATCTGAAGTTCATTCATGCTTAAAGATTAGTAACCAAAGCCGTCAAAAAGTCCAGGCGTGCATACTTCAGTACCAAATTTTCGTTTGCCATTAGTTCCAAGCAAACTTGGAATCAAATCCGTGATGCTGTTCTTATAAAAGATTATAGAACGTCGTATCAAGATGACGTAAACTGTGATGCGCTTAACAACAAATTTCTTAATATTAATGTACCACAAATTAGTGTTAACCATTATATGACCAGCAGCTTCCACTCGCTTGGACCCTCCAATCCAGTAGTTGATTTTTGTTTCAGATGCGTGAATGGAAAAGAAGTTCTAGCAAGTCTAACAAGTCTTAAATCCACTTCCGTCGGACTAGATGGCATCTACCCCTCCTTCATCAGACTGATAACTGCTGAATTACTACCTGTCATAACGTATACTCTTAATAGGATCTTTACGGCCTCAACATTTCCGGATGCCTGGAAAGTCGCTAAGGTTATTCCAATCCCGAAATCCGATAACGATTATCGTCCAATATCGATCCTCCCGTTTTTATCCAAAGTTTTTGAATAGCATTTAACCAAATATCTGAAATGTGTACAGAATATAGCCTAATCTCTGAAATGCAGTCGGGCTTCAGAAATGGACGTAGCTGCATCACTGCTTTAATTGAGGTTATTGAGGATGTGCGATTGAACATTGAGGATGATAAAGTCACCTTTCTTGTACTACTGGATCACTCCAAAGCATTCGACTCAGTTGACCACAATATCTTACTTACAAAGCTGTCACGCATGTTTGGATTCTCGTCGTCAGCAGTGAATTTAATTAAGTCTTAAATGGATCTGTCTCCCAGCCCCTTTACATAAAGCGGGGTGTACCCCAAGGCTCCATACTGGGTCCCTTATTGTTTTCTCTGTACATTAATGACTTACCTGGTGTTCTAGTTCACAGCAAAATCCATATGTATGCTGACGACGTGCAGGTCTATTCTACTTGCAAGTACAATGACATTGCCTTATGCGTTAGTGACCTAAATGACGAACTTGAAAGAATTAATCAGTGGGCACTTAGAAATGGGTTATGTCTTAACCCATTAAAGTCGAAATGCTTAGTTATTAGTAGAAACAAAATAAGTAATACTAGCCTTCCCAAACTAAACCTGAATGCGAACACAATTGAATATGTAGACAACGCGAAAAATCTTGGAGTCGTCATAAATAGTTCCTTATCGTGGAATGACCACATCAACCATGTTGTAGGGATTACTTATGCTAAACTTCGAGCTCTCTGGTGTACTAAATTTTTTACCCCATTTAAAATCAGACTCTTGCTAGCAAAGACGTATCTCATGCCAAGTCTTTTATATGGCAGTGAGTTGTATTGCAACTGTGATTTCGCCAGTAAGGGTAAATTAAGTTCCTCATATAATAATATTGTAAGATATATTTGGGGTTTAAAACGATTCGATCACGTATCGATATATCGAAATTTGGTGTATGGCATATCCTTCGACTCCTTTCTAGTTCTTAGGGTTTTGACTTGCCTACATAAGGTAATCACTCTCAAGAAGCCCTCATATTTAGTCCGTCGGCTAAAGTTCTCCAGATCTAACCGCAATAACGTTTTAATTCCACTTAGGAACAAGTATCTGATTTCTGAGCGTTTCTTTATATTTGCAATCAGGCGGTGGAACTCCTTACCAACTCAGATACAGAGAATCACCAGTACATTGCACTTCAAGACCAAATTGATACAATATCTTACTTCCGCTTCGCAATAAACTCGCAGGTAGTCAGTGTCGGTTCCTTTTCATTCTTTCTTTCTTTCACTCTTGATCTCTCTCTCTCTCTCTCTCTCTCTCTATCCTTTCTTTCTACCCACCTTCTGAACTGTACAGCAAAATCATTGTATTTCTGACCTTTCTGGTTCTGCTAATCATTATAATCATGTTACATTAAAATCGTTTTGTTGTTACATGATTATTTACTATTTAGTTATTAATAAATTCTCTTACTATATATTATTTTTGTAACTATACATTTATATGCCTTGTACAACGAATTATACAGTTTATAAGACCTTCTAGTCTTAATGTATAATGAATAGAATGAATAAATAAATACAAAGAAATACAATTGGCCACCGAGATCTTGTGATTTAACACCTTGCGACTTCTTCCTTTGGGGCCACGTGAAAGATAAGGTCTACGCCAACAGCCCAGCGTCGATTCAAGACCTCAAAGATGGAATTCGTGAGGCTATCGAGGACATAGGGCAGCTACTTTGCGATTTGGTTATGGAAAATTTCCTGAAAAGGATATGGTCCTGTAAGCGTGGTCATGGTGGCCATTTGGCTGATGTTGTTTTTCATTATTAACGGCATACCTTCCTCTTTATTACGAAATAAACATGCGATAATTTATCTCAAAAAATGGCATTTTTCTTTGAATATCAAAATTACACGTCTTATTGGAAAACCCTTTATTATCAGTTAAACACGGTAACATATGGGACGAGATCAGCCCCGTACTTAGCTACAAGATGCCTTCAAGAATTGGGGAAAGCTCATAAGTAGACATACCCACTAGGTGCAAGGGCACTGCTAAACGATTTTTATGTTGACGACTGTTTTATTGGTTCGGACAGTCACACAACAGCTTCGGAAATGCAAAGAGAATTCACTGCCATTCTGGAAGCCGCAGGATTCAAACTAAGGAAATGGTGTGCCAATCTTCCGAAATTGCTTCAAGGAATCAGGAAGCCTCAAGGAATCTTCCTGTTTCAGATCAGGAAGTCAAATTACATTTCAACAATCACGATGCTGCTACAATCAAAACTCTTGGGCTCAGCTGATTACCAAAATCAGATCAATTCTGCATCAAGGTCGATCTGTCGCACACAACTCACCACACCAAACGAACAATTTTATTAGACATGGCCAGAATATTCGATCCTCTAGATATTCCAAATATCTAGGCCCAAATATTTATTCAGGAATTATGGCAAGTTATCATGGGATGAAGAACTACCATCTCACCTACACATTAAGCGGATAAATTTTCGTGATAATTTAAAAAACCGAAATAATATTAAGTTCAATCGACATGTACTTCCACAAGGCTTGAGTAAAAATCTACAGTTACCCGCATTTGCTGATGCATCAGAAAAGGCATATGGGACCGCCATCTATCTAAGATCAATTAATAAGGATGACACTATACCTGTTCCCTACTCTGCGCAAAATCTCGAGTAGCTCCTACCAAAAGGCAAACTTTGCCACGTTTAAAATTGTGTGTACCAGCAGTCATTTGTGCACAATTAACCGATAGAACAAAAAGAGATATGAACTTATATGAAATTGCAACATTTTTCTGGACAGACTTCGACATTGTGCTATCATGGATGGAATTCACCATCATCGTCTTTCCATACTTTCGTGGCCAATCGAATCTCAAGAATTCAAAATTATTCCAAGGCTAACCAATGGCGGCATGTAAAGTCAAAGGACAACCCTGCTGATCTGCTATCCAGAGGACTATTACCAACTCATTTCATTTACTGCACAACATATTTCTATGGACCCTTCTTCCTGCATAGAAAGGAATCATCTTGGACAATAGAGTATCACGCTCAGCCAGTCAGCTTAAATGACGCGGAAATAAAACAAGAGGTTGTCACTTCATCTACAATTTCTAAATATAACGTCGAAGATCTCATCTACAGCATCAACCATCATAATTCACTTAAAACCTTGGTGCATATCGTGGTATATATTCATAGATTCATCAGCCAAAGCAAGCAGAAAGAGGAATATCATGAGAAAGAGATCACCACCACACCAATTGAACAACGAAAGGCTCTCACCTTGATGGCAATTCAATTGTCTGAATTTAAAGAAGACCTTAACGACGTGATTCTCTTCCATTCTGTTTTGTGTTTTTCGCTATGTCGTTACTTTGTTATTCTAAATTTGTTCTCAACGAACGAGTCGTTTGTTCGATAAAATCACAACACTTTCAATACTTTTTACGAGTTATCGTTGGTTAGAGGTATTCTCAATCGTTATTTCATCAATGAAAAAGCGATATGGAACGACTGCTCAAAAACTGTCATTACTCCATTTTATGAATTGAAATTAGTGCTCATAGAACATAGAACTCATAGAAAAACGTGTTTCCTGTTTATATTATAAAAATATATGGGAAAAGTTTGGTTTAGCGGTTTTGCCCCGGTTTTTTTGTTACTTTTTTAACCGTTATTTGGGACCATTATAACGGTAAATAGCCCCCCCTTTTTTGGGGGCTTGGCATTAGTTTGGGTGTTATCGGCGTTTGATGGTCGCGAAAGGTCACCTCTTTAAAGGTTTATTATTCCGAAATTAGGTACGGTACATTAATGGTCGAGGTGTCAAAAGAAAGGTATTGCCACGCCCCTCATTTCCCTAGTACACCATTTTACATCCAAGGTTACGGTTTGGAAGATATTTTAGTTGTAAGAAAAAAATGGTGAAGGTGCCATTATAAAACCTTCCCCCTCCCTCTTATATGACAATTAGGGTATATAGGGTAACACTATTTATAAAGCCCATAATTTTCTCTTTCAGCGATATATAATATGTCATACTTACCGTTAGAGTTGGTAAATTGCAGAAGGAATGATTATTTAAAAACAGTGTTTTATGTGTATTTCATGATGTGTTTTTTTTTTATTAATTATTTTTTATTAAGTAGGAATTTGTTCGTTTGGTACAGTTTAATAGTCCTCGTCGTTGTTATCTCCGTCCGTTTCGTGATCTGTCCCCTCACGAAAGGGGAATTATAACACTCAGAGTGTCAAACACCGGGTACGCAACAGAATAGTGTTTTGTGGCCAATTTTAGGGCGTATATGCTTCCTCCGGCCTTCGGCCTACAGCCGCGATTTTGATTATAACCCTCAGTATATCAAACACCGGCTACGCAACAGTGTACGCAAATTTTAGGGCGTGTATGCCCTGATCTTCTGTCCCCTCTTTCCGCTAAGAAGCGGATATTTGGCTTTGAAAATCAGCAAGCAAAAGTTATCTAGGTCAAACCATTATTTTGTAATATTTTTTTTTTGCCGATGTTAAGTCGAATTTTTATAAAGTGGCCCCTCCAGTCTAAACGGGGGGAAATTGACCCCCGCCCCCCCCTCCCATACGAATTTTTTCTTGTCTCGACCCAACCTACACGCCCTGATCTTCTGTCCCCTCTTATGCGAAACACCCTGAATATACAGTGCGCTCGGGAAAACGTCAACTAATTAAAACCGCGGGTGTTGACGTTTAACAAATTGTTGACGTTTATGAATGTAGAAATTTTTAATAAAAAACATATTTATAGTGTACTTTAAAATGTTTTTATTGACTACTAGCTTAACTACCCGGCATTGCTCGGGAAATAAAATGTTATTTTATAATACTACATTGTATTTGGTACAAAACAAAACATTTCTAATATTGTACAATAAAAAATTATAAAATTAAAATAAACAAATAAAAAACATAAATAAAAACATACCAAATACAATGTAGTATTATATAATAACATTTTATTTCCCGAGCAATGCCGGGTAGTTAAGCTAGTTGTAATTATAGTAATATATTGTAATATATTCTTTGACACATGACAAAAATTTCATAACATGCTTCGTTTTATTTTATTGTGTTTTATTTTATTATTGGGTGTATTTTTACGAAATTATGTCCTTTTTTGGACCTTTAGAGGATGAATTTTGAAAAATCCTGAATCCTGAAAGATCCTGAACGCGGGATGTTTTCGTGAAAAAAGAAAATCCATATTTGATGGCTAACAAAATAGTTATGTGTTTGTCCTTTTTGAAGTCCTTAGAACTAAAATTTCGAAAAATCCTTTCTTATTCGACGTATACATCATAAAAGAAACCTCTGTACATAATATTCATGCTTCGTTTTATTTTTTTATGTCATTGGGTGTACTTTTACCAACTGATGTCCTTTTTTGGACCTTTAAAGGATGAATTTTGAAAAATCCTGAAAATGGTTTTTAGGCATTTATACGCGGGATGTTTTCGTGAAAAAAGAAAATCCATATTTGATGGCTAACAAAATAGTTATGTGTTTGTCCTTTTTGAAGTCCTTAGAACTAAAATTTCGAAAAATCCTTTCTTCTCCCTTGTATACATCATAAAAGAAACCTCTGTACAAAATATTCATGCTTCGTTTTATTTTTTTATGTCATTGGGTGTACGTTTACCAAATGATGTCCTTTTTTGGACCTTTAGAGGATGAATTTTGAAAAATCCTGAAAATGGTTTTTAGGCATTTATACGCGGGATGTTTTCGTGAAAAAAGAAAATCTATATTTGATGGCTAACAAAAGAGTAATGTTTTTGTCCTTTTTGAAGTCCTTGGAAGTAAAATATCCGAAAAATCCTTTCTTCTCCCTTGTATACATCATAAAAGAAACCTCTGTACAAAATATTCATGCTTCGTTTTATTTTTTTATGTCATTGGGTGTACTTTTACCAACTGATGTCCTTTTTTGGACCTTTAGAGGATGAATTTTGAAAAATCCTGAAAATGGTTTTTAGGCATTTATACGCGGGATGTTTTCGTGAAAAAAGAAAATCCATATTTGATGGCTAACAAAATAGTTATGTGTTTGTCCTTTTTGAAGTCCTTAGAACTAAAATTTCGAAAAATCCTTTCTTCTCCCTTGTATACATCATAAAAGAAACCTCTGTACAAAATATTCATGCTTCGTTTTATTTTTTTATGTCATTGGGTGTACGTTTACCAAATGATGTCCTTTTTTGGACCTTTAGAGGATGAATTTTGAAAAATCCTGAAAATGGTTTTTAGGCATTTATACGCGGGATGTTTTCGTAAAAAAAGAAAATCTATATTTGATGGCTAACAAAAGAGTAATGTTTTTGTCCTTTTTGAAGTCCTTGGAAGTAAAATATCCGAAAAATCCTTTCTTCTCCCTTGTATACATCATAAAAGAAACCTCTGTACAAAATATTCATGCTTCGTTTTATTTTTTTATGTCATTGGGTGTACGTTTACCAAATGATGTCCTTTTTTGGACCTTTAGAGGATGAATTTTGAAAAATCCTGAAAATGGGTTTTAGGCATTTATACGCGGGATGTTTTCGTAAAAAAAGAAAATCTATATTTGATGGCTAACAAAAGAGTAATGTTTTTGTCCTTTTTGAAGTCCTTGGAAGTAAAATATCCGAAAAGTCCTTTCTTCTCCCTTGCATACATCATAAAAGAAACCTCCGTGCAAAATTTCATCTTTGTAGATCCAAGGGTTTAGCCTGTGCAAAGAAAAAATTCTGTGTATGTCCTTTTTGAAGTCCTTAGAAGTAACATTTCGAAAAATCCCTTCTTATTTGACGTATACATCATAAAAGAAACCTATGTGCAAAATTTCATCGTTCTAGGTCCAGGGGTTTAGCTTGTGCGTTGATGGGAAGTGAGTCAGGCCTTTCATTTTTATATATATAGATAAACTAAAACGAAACATAAACAAATACAAAAAAGGAACAAAAAAGGCTTTCAGCCTAAGTAAAACCACAGAATAAATAGTATACAGAAGTTGCATCTCATACAAAGCAAATTTTGTTCTAAGGTTCCAATATCGGAACCCTATTGAACAGAGAGTACAAGCATGAGAACATGCAAGAGAGTATACAAAAAATTGAGAAGCTGGTGCGAGCGAAAGAGAGTAGCATGTGCGTTTTCGGTCGTTTTGTTTTTACGAGAGCAAAGCAGCTTATGTGTGCGTGTGTATGCTTCTTCTATCGTAAACTTGCATGGTGTTGTATTCCTTCTCTTGTTTTCGATTGTGTGGTTTGGATTCGAACTCACTTGGGAATTGTACTTTCATACGAATGGTTGTGTTTTCCTGCGCTTATATATCAACTCCATTTTTACTTTGTATTTTGATATTTGACTCTATTTTTGAATTGTTGCTTTTATAATTGTTGACAACTTTGCATACGATTTGGATTATTCTTTGGACTTATTATTATATATTGATTGTTGAGGGCTTGTCATACGATTTTGAATAGGAAAAATGGATCTTCCCTACATATATCATATTGAAATTTTCACAAAAATCCCAAATAATGGAATAGCGTTAATTGGTGTTACCCGGCGCTTTTAGTTTACATAGGAAAAGTACGCGTACTAGTTATTTCTATACCACTTTTACCCAAATCTCTATCGGAAGCTTGAAGCAAAATAAAATACCGCCGCTTTCGATCCAAAGTGCCGGCAAAATTTCATTTTTTTCTCTACTATTTTTTTACTAGAGCGCTACAATTAATCAGTAACTCTTTCTGGGCGACGCATAGTTATGCAACATTAAATACCAAACTCAACTTTCAACGAAAGAAAACCAAATATAGAAATCTAAAACTTGAAACAAAATTTTGTCAACACCACGTGCCTTCACGACGTTGGATAGCAACACAATACACACACACACATAAACATTTTATGCTTGCTCTCTCGTTGCTTCTCTCTGATCGTGGCTGCTCTCTAGTTGTTACTCTCTGATCATGCTTGCTCTCTCGTTGCTTGATCTTCCCTTCAGTTGTTCCGCCCGCACCATAAAGTGAAAAAACATCGCACGCCGAGATGCGACTTCTGTATACTATTTATTCTGTGGTAAAACTAAAGGAACACATTTTAAAAGAGATCACATTTCACATACATACATAGTTATGCATCTAAAAAAAATCTGTTATTTTTTTCTGTTGTTTTTTCCTTTCCAATACTTGGAGGAGAGCTTTCTCTCGTAAACGTCTTAATACATTTAGGTCATTTTGCTCAACATTCTCGCATTGAGCCCAATCCAAAGCCCGGTTAAATATTTCGACAGCTTCGTTTGGTTTTATTGTCTGTACATTTGTACTCGTATCTAAATCGTTGTCATCATCATCGGTCACTTCTAACTCCTCATTTTCACACGAATTAGGAACATTACCCAGTAGAACATCTTCATTCCACTTCTGAATGGATGGTACTGTATAGTCAACTTTAAAAAAATGTATAAAGTTACTGGTCGTGTCGTTAAAATAATTTTAAAAAGCGACAAACCTGAGGATTTATTTCATAAAGCAGATCAACTACGAGCTCCATTTGTTGTTCCGAGTTTTCTTTCAATATGCTTAAAGGAATATCTTCCTCCGGATCTGTCTCATTTTCCGTGAAACGCAAAACAGTTTGCCAGCATTTTGCCAATGTATCTTAGCTAACTTCATTCCATGCGGATAAAGTTTATTCCGTGACTGTTTCTATAATACAGCTTCGTTATTTTAATTGCGTTTTGATCCATTGGTTGGATAAGTGGGGTTACATTCGGAGGAAAAAACATTGCAATTATGTTTCCATCTTCTGTTTTAAGCTCTAATTCACTTGGATGAGACGGAGCATTGCCTATCAGAAGGACCGCTTTAACTGGCAAGTTCTTTTTTAAAAGAAAATCTGTTACCTAAAATTAGAAAATCTTAGCTTTCTGCAGCAGAACAGATATGTATTAACCTGTCGCACAAAGGATTTGTGAAACGAATCGCAGAAAATAGCTGATGTCATCCTGAATAGCTGATGAGGACTTGGAACTCTTGTACTCAGTTGGGCAGTTACAATTTTGGAAAACGCGTGCATTTTTTGCCTTCCCAATCACCAACAATTTAAGCTTATGATTTCCGGAAGCATTAGCACAACATAAAAAAGTAACGCGTTGTTTTTCTGTCTTTACGCCTGGAGCAGTCCTTTCGGCACTTGATACGTAAGACTTTTCTGGCAAAATTTTCCAGAATAAGCCAGATTCATCAGCATTGTACAATTGATCATAGCATAGACCCATTTCTTCAATTTTTTGTTCTAGTTTAATTTTAAATGGTTCGACAAGCAAAGGCTGCGAAGATAGCTTTTCTACAATTATTTTAAGCAGGCGAACTCCAAATCTTTTTTTAAAACCTTACAACCATCCATCACTTGCGTTAAAAGAACATTCCTTTTCTTTTACTTTTAGATGAATCTCTTTAGCCTTTTGTTTGAGCGCTAATGCATTAACCGGATAATTCCTTTCTCTCTCCTTAACAAACCATTGATACAGGTGCTTTTCCATTTTCGGCAACTCTGATGCTCTTAATGCGTTTCTTTTTCCCGGACCGGAAAGTGTGTTATTAACACAGTCCAAAATTTTATTTTGTTTTCATTTTTATCTTGCAAATTGATTTTGAGATACCATATTGCTTTGCTAAAGCTACCGTACTTGCACTCTTTTCTAATGACACCAAATATTTGCCTTTTCTTGTAATTTAAGCACTTTCGGTTGTTTTGAGCACATTTTGGTAATGTGATACTTACGAGAACAAAAAAGCAACTGAACATAAAAAAGACAACACATAGAGATGCAATTTTTTTTCTATTCTACGTACTTATAAGGGGAATGCCCAAATTTCTGAACTAATTTCATAAAATAAATGTGTGTGTGATCAAAACTGTGTATTTTAACTGTTGCTAAATTCAAAATTTTGGTTTATTTAAAGTTGACGTTTTAAAGCTTTGTGGTTTGGTTGACGTTTTAGAGTACACAATGTAAAAAATTAACGGTTGACGTTTTGGGATGTTGACGTAAACTAGTGTTGACGTTTTCCCGAGTGCACTGTATATGTATAATTATTAAATTATAATGTATTTAGCGCCAACTCGTCTCTAATATTAACGGCCGAACTTGCTGGCACGTCTTCTTCCAAAGCCTCCGGCAATCCTTCGTCAACATTTTCCTCAACAAAATCCCATGGACATTTATAATAAATGCAGAGGTTATGGGCAGCACAGCATGCATTTATTATTTTTGTTGCTACTTCAGGTGAGTAGTGGAGACCTCTTTCGCCTATAATAACCCTAAACCGGTTTTTTAAAGCCCCAAAACACCGTTCTATGAGATTACGAGCACTGCAGAGCTTTCTGTTGAACTCAACCTCATGGCGGTGTAGGGGTTCCCGGTAAGGCGTCATTAAATATGGCAGGAGCTGATAGCCGGAATCTCCTAAAGTTAAAATTGTATAATGTAACATATAACTTTAAGGTAAATTACTGAAAAATCTTACCCAAGAGCCAATCTTACCCAAGTGTTACGTTTTCCAGAATTATATTTCCTTCTGAAATATTCCTCAACAGAACTCGTTCTCTATACAAACCAGTCATGGTTTGCGCCAGGATATCTTGCGTCGATAAAACGAATCACCATGTCGAAATCACAAATCTGCAATAGAACAAACATGCAAATATATATATATTATATTTATATACTTATAATTTTTTACAATATACAATATTAATTACCATCATCACATTCGTACTATAAAAACCTTTTCTGTTGTAGTACAAATGTTTCAGCTAATTTCCTGGTGACATTATGCGGATGTGTGTTCCATCAACACACCCAACGACGAGGAATTCCATATTTCTATAAAAACTTTTTCTTCATCTCACATTCTTGGTCCGTGGTCATCATAAAGTTTATATATTTTGGGCATAAAAACTTTTCGAAAATGGCCAAGAATTCAGCAATGTTCTCACTCGCCCTTGTGACAGTCGCGAAATGTTCATTCCCTACACCTCTCTGGTAGCTTCCGCCTGCCAGAAAACGCAAAAATGAACCTAATTTTAGCATTGGCATTATCGACATTGCTTTTTTATTTGGTTTTAGCCGTGGCGCTACTTCATCTAACAACTTCATGAAACAGGCCTTATTCATTCTAAAGTCGTTAATGAATCTAAAATGTTTTTGGAAAGTGTACATTAGGGTGGTCCTTAATTTTCAAAATCAAATTTTTTTTGGTCTTACCCTCTGAAAATGTAATAGTAGGTCAGGAAATGATATGTGCGAAATTTCAGCGAGATCGGACAACGGGAACCCGTGCCGCATCAAGGACGAAGTTTTCAAATTTCAGTACAATCCTAAACTTTCAAATTCCGAATTGTTTTTTGTTTACCTTCTTAAAATATGATTGTAGGTCAGGAAATGATATGTGCGAAATTTCATCGAGATCGGCCAACGGGAACCCGTGCCGCATCAAGGACGAAGTTTTCAAATTTCAGTACAATCCTAAATTTTTTTTTTTTTTTTTTTTTTTGCACATATCACACATATCATTTCCTGAACTACAATCATATTTTAAGAAGCTAAACAAAAAAAAAATTCGGAATTTGAAAATTTAGGATTGTACTGAAATTTGAAAACTTCGTCCTTGATGCGGCACGGGTTCCCGTTGGCCGATCTCGATGAAATTTCGCACATATCATTTCCTGACCTACAATCATATTTTAAGAAGGTAAACAAAAAACAATTCGGAATTTGAAAATTTAGGATTGTACTGAAATTTGAAAACTTCGTCCTTGATGCGGCACGGGTTCCCGTTGGCCGATCTCGCTGAAATTTCGCACATATCATTTCCTGACCTACAATTATATTTTAAGAGGGTAAGACAAAAAAAAACTCAACAAAATTTTCGGCCCCTATAGCTAAGGACCACCCTAGTGTACATACATACATATACATTTACTTATACTTATTCATAATTATTAACTTACTCTTGCTCCGGCATCTCCAACATATTCGAAGTATTCCTCAAAATTCTGTTATTGTGTCTCAGAGTATGTTGGTCATCTTCCGAGTCACTCTCATCTGCTAACAGAAATGCTACTCCTGAAAACATGTTTTTCCCCTATTTTTTTGTTATCACTTTATTTCACTAAGGGTGTGTGCCAATTGGTTACTTTTTCCTCGATATAGAAAATTTTGACATAAGAAACTGAAATTTTGACGTGAGTGAGTTGAATCCAAAGGAAAAATTTTATGTAGCCCTGAGGGCTAGGTAAATTTTTGACAACCGTTGAATATTCTCTTCAACGTCGAGAATTTCAAAATTATTTAAAAATGGAAAAGAAAATTAGGAAAACTTATATTATTATTATAAGATGTTGTGCTTTTAATATAATAGCTAGTAGCAAAGCAAAATACTTTCTACATAATTATTATAATTTTTCAATTCAATTCAATTCAATTTTTTACATAATTTTTTGTTTAATTTTGCAGACAATCTTGAAACTCGAAAATTTTTTTCTGTCAAAATTTCATCCATGAATTGCCACAGCAAATAGAACAAAATTTTACTCACCAGAATAAATTTATTTCAACATTACTTACCACTTGTAAAAAGTAACCAATTGACACACAACCTAAATAATTAATTATAATTTTTACACTTTTCACTTTACTCAGCTGTCAAAACGAGTAATAAAATTGTAAAGCAATAAAGCAATACGAATAAAAGAGAAATTCTATGATAAAATCATAGTAAAAATGTAAAACGATGCGAAGAAAAGAGAAATCCGAGTAGACCTTAAACGAACAACGTAAATGCCTACTAGTCGTAGGCTACGAGAAGCGAACGAGTCGCATCGTAAGAGTTTAGGTATCGCTGTTTTTCTATCACGGTGATTAGAAGCAGGGTTCGGAAATGCTCGCTCTTGCTCGCTCGCACATGCGTTTCAAAACTGCATTTTTTAGATGGGTTTTTTGGGAAAACAACGCGTTAGGTAAAAAAATCATGATTAGGTGACCTGCCAATTGTAAATGGCACTTCGCCGATAAAAAGTACCGTGTGTATGAAGAGTATATGCGTAAAGTATACACACATACATACTTATGTACATATATTGTATTATTAAGTACCTGTCTGTTCGTGGAAACGGTAGCTACATCCGCATGAAAAACGAAGGCAATAAACATCAATAAAACCATTACCTCTTTTTAGCGATTCTTTGAAATTTGGCTATTTAGCCCTAATTCTTCACCAGAGCTTATAAAAAATGTTCAGTGTTACAAAATACGAAATATTTGACAAATTTTTTTTATTGCCTTTGACTTGTTTCAATTATAAATATTGAACAAATTATTTACTTGCTACCTACCATCAGCTCAGAAACAGCTCAGCTTCAGCGCTCCTTTTTTGCCGCTCCTGCTCCTGCTCGCTCGTGCTCCTGAAAACAAACGCTCTTTCGAGCGAGCAGGAGCGCATGAACATTTTTTTTGTCGCTCCTTCTCGCTCGTGCTCCTGAAAACAAACGCTCTTTCGAGCGAACAGGAACGCATGAAAATTTTTTGTGTCGCTCCTGCTCGCTCGTGCTCCTGAAAACAAACGCTCTTTCGAGCTTGAAAGAGCGAGCTAGAGCGGAAAAGAGCGAGCAAGAGCGAGCCTTTTCCGAACCCTGATTAGAAGCGAACGCGAACAGTGACTGTTGAGAATCAGGCTATAAGCAGGTTTCGGAAAACGTTTCTTTTTTATATCGCTCAATTCATATCCCTCACTGAAGATAACAATATATCCATCCTCATTGATGAATATCTTTTTTCATCTTCGTTCAAAAAAATACACATCGCTCACGTTCAAAATAATTTCGATCTTCCAACAAAACTATCACTTGGGATGAAAAAAATTCTAATCTTCAAATATTTCGATCCCTCAAGTTGAAAAAACTGCGTTTGTTGACGAATAGCGATCGCAGAAGATGAGAAAACTTCGGCTTTCGTAACATAACGATCTTCGGTGATGAAAAGGCTGCGCAGACAAAGAATCGATCTTTGAAGATGAAAATAATTTCGACGCGGGATCGAGAAAAGCAGCGCAACAGAGTGGAATGCATGTGTTTTGTTGGTGTTTGGATGGTTTGCTTCCCGGCAGAGACAATTGCTTGAAACTGAAGTTTTGTTTGTGTTTGTTGGATTTGGTACACGATGATTAAAAATTAATTTTGCATGGTGTGGGGTGTGGGGAAACTTGTAGAAGTAAATACGTAAAATATTAATATGTAAAAATATTAATAAGTAAATTGTTTTCTACCATAAGTAATTCTAATATATTTTATACATATTTCTATTACAAATTTTTATTATGAATTATGTATGTCTTAAGTAATGTATTAGAAAAACATTAATTGAGAGTATTTGCTCCTCGATTGAAAGCACTGATTGTGACGCGTTACATTCATCAATTTTATTATCCGACGGACATTTAAAACATGAATTCAAACACTTCTTCCTTTATAAAATTTGTTACCTGTTGTTACCAATCCTTTTTCATTCCAAAAGTAATTATTTTCAAGGCCGATATACAAATTTGCCTTCCATTCATACATGTACATATGTATTCAAATGCCTACCTGCAAAATTTATTGCATATATTCGTAACGAGCTCGCAGAAAGGGTTAACCATTTCCAGCAAAACTCTCAATTAATGTTTTTCTAATACATACATAATAAAAATTTGTAATAGGAATATGTATAAAATCACAGAATAAACAGTATACAGAATGCGCATGTCGCCCAACGAAGCAATCTGAATTATGGGTGCGGGTCGAAAGCAATAGGGGGATATCAGAATTTGGTTAACAGAGCTTTGTCGCTGTTAATTTGTCGGGCGACGAAGTTCTCTGCTGTTATTAGTTAGGCAAGTTTCATCAAAAGAGCGAGTTCAGTGCACACTCTACCAACAAACACACATGATATGAGAGTCGAAGATCTTTTCGAAAGAGTATGAAGGGAGTGGAAGATCGACTTTGTTTCTTTTATTTAGCACTAACAATGCTAGCGAATATGCATAAGAAGAGATAATCGATGCAGCACTCGTATGTCAAGTAAAGTGTGAAAGAAAGAATCGATCAATTTATGGCGATGAGAAGAACGGTGCGATTTGTCTTCTTTTGCTTCTCTTACAATAACAAAGCATGTGCAGCCGTCCGTCCGTCTGGATTTGTTTTAAATTTTGCATTTTATGGTTTTTGGAAGGAGTTTTGCTTTCGTAGCTTTGTTCTGATTTTTGTTCGATGTCCAGGCTTTGTAAAGCGCTGGCACGATCTCCGTTGCGAGCATAGTGTGCTGTTGAAGAATTTGAATAGACAGATGATCTACTTTAGTCGGCATATCAGCACATTGAATATGTTATACGAGTAACATTAAAAAGTTAATGGAAACCCTTTTATAGGGTTAAACGAATGTTTTTTACGAATTTGAAATAACACGAGATAGAAAGAAAATATAATTCCGTTTATTAACATTTTTTTAACAATTCATAGATTATCAATATTCTATGCATTTTTCTCATGATTTCTTATTTTTTTACACAGTAGTTTTGTTTTAGAAAACGAAAAAAGTGCTAGTCGACAATTTTTTAGGAGTTTGATATGCCTGCGAAACACATTCCTACATCTTCCTTGTGTAAACATATATATCTGTACAAACATATTTATTGTACGGGTATGTTTGTACATATTTATAGTACAATAGAAATGCTGTAGGAAAAAATCGACTGAGCAACGATGATACCGAATGATGACGAAGTTGCCGTCGCGAAATGTTGATCAGCTCACTCGGTTCTGTTAGAAACACCAAACGAGTTGAACTTTACAGAAACAAAGGCTGTTAAATGCTGGTCGTAATATTATTAACAGCGGACGTAATGTTAAGTTAACAGTGGTCGTAATATTGCGACCACGGAACAAAATTTTTTTTGTATGAGATGCGCATTCTGTATACTGTTTATTCTGTGATAAAATATATTAGAATTACTTATTAAAAAAACCAATTTACTTATTAATATTTTTACATATTAATATTTAACGTATTTACTTATACAAATCCAACAAAACATATTCAAACATAGTCTCTGCCGCGAAGCAAACCATCCAAACACCAACAAAACCCATGCTGTTCAACTCTATTCCGCTGATTTTTTCGATCCTGCGTCGAAATTATTTTCATCTTCAAAGATCGATTCTTTGCCTGCGCAGCCTTTTTTTCATCACCGAAGATCGTTTTGGTACGAAAGCCGAAGTTTTCTCATCTTCTGCAATTGCTATTCGTCAACAAACGAAATGTTTTCAACTTGAGGGATCGAAATATGTGAAGATAAGAATTTTTTTCATCCCAAGTGATAGTTTTGTTGGAAGAATTATTTTGAACGTGAGCGATATGTATTTTTTTGAACGAAGATGAAAAAATAAAAATCGCTCATGAATCAAAACAGATTTTCATCTTTTGTGATCGTTGTTTTTGTGAGGGATATAAAAAAAGTTGTTCGTTTGAGGAATATATTACGAACCCTGGCTATAAGACATTATCCAGCGGTTCAGAACTAAGTAAGAAAAACTCACTGATTTGTCTAAAACCATTTATCCACTAGTCGAACTTCTTTTTATATGGTTTCATGAAGAACATCATCATTGTGGACCTCAAACATTATTGGCTCACTTACGGAAGAGATTCTGGCCAATATAGGGGAAATCAATGGCACAATTGTTGTTCCACAATTCGTGCGAAGTGCAAAGGAAAGATCAAGATTATTCCAGCACTTGATGGGAGATTTGCCTTCAACAAGAGTTACACCTGCTAGACCATTCATCATTGCTGGCGAGGACTTTTATGGACCCTTTTGGATTCATTTCAAATTTATTTTGGATTCATCGTCAGTGATTGAATCACTGTACCATTCATCGGATGTCTTAAACGTTTTATGGGTCGAAGAGGTCACTGCCAAAATCTGTACTGTGATAATACAAGTAATTTTGTCCGTGAGAAGAATCAACTAATGGATCTAAATGAAGATATACATTCAGAAATATACACGCTTGTCACAAATACATGCAGCAATTAGAGTATTCATTTTCATTTTATACCTCCAAGAGCCCCACATTTCGGAAGCTTATGGGAAGCTGAAGTCAAGAGTGCGAAGAATCTTTTTGTCAGAAGTACAGCAAATGCATCACTAACTTATGAGGAATTAGAAACAGTAATGGTAGAAATCGAAGCAATTCTCAACTCGCGCCGACTAACTCCAATAGGAGTTCCAAATTTCAAAGAAATACATATACTATGCATACATACATATACATGTACAACTCAGGTACAAGGGTGCGCCGAGATAAATAGTTGTCGTTGTCTGCTCCACAGGCTACAACAACAACACGGTGGGCGTTACCTGGCGGATCCTTATCCGCTTCAAAAAAAGTACTCAAAATATATTATTATGATCAGATTTTCTCCAAAAATATCCATTTTTTGGTACAATCTTACTTTACATAAATGAAAGGTATTTAACTTACCTTAAATAAGTGCGTAGGGGGGGGGGGTTGGGGCGGTAGATATGTAATTGTTGTTGATCTGCAGCACAAGTAACAAAATTAACCACGATTGGCGTTACCTTTAGGATCCCTATCTGTTCCCTAACTGTTGCTGTTTTTGGAGTCAGCATAAGAG
The DNA here is from genome assembly GCA_949629155.1 of Myopa testacea. Lineage (NCBI taxonomy): Eukaryota > Metazoa > Arthropoda > Insecta > Diptera > Conopidae > Myopa > Myopa testacea. Next base: position 32,579,331 of record OX451347.1, read on the forward strand.
GCAAAACCAAGAAGAAAAATGCATCAGGTCAGCAACGTTTAATTTAAGCCTTAGCTTTTATTATTTAAACGACTATTAAGCAATACTAACATATTGCATGTGCCAAAGAGGCAAATATATTTACCATTTGATAAAAAAACTCAAAATATTTATTTACGCACTTTATATAGATGTAACTTACTTTGCAAAGAAAATTTAACTTTGTTATAGAAAACACTTTTATAATTAGTATATTATTCACAGCTACATCATATACAACTCAAACTGATTTCATTAGATATCAGAAAAGAAAACAAAATAAAAGCGTTGCCAATAATAATATATTATACCAAGGAAGAAAGGGACAAGTCGGACCATTAGCATAGCTACAATTTTGTTGTTGTTTTTGTAGCTGTTGTTGTTCGAACTCCAACAACAACAACATCCGATGGTTAATTTCTTCCAACTCTTCTGATTTCCGAGTTATGCCCCGTGAAAGTTGCAAAATTTCATACCTATATCTCATAATGTGTAGAAGATAGCTAGATATAATTGGTATTCTTGGAAAGGCATTTGTATACAGTTTTCCAATTATGTAAAATAAAATTTTAATGAAAACCGTTTGCTTTTGGTGGAAACATATCGGGCGCCGTACACGCCCAATTTTTTGTTTTTCTTGTTGTTGTTGTCCCTTTTTGAAGTTATATTTGTGGTCAGAACCAAAAACAACAACAAGATTGAGCATGTTGTATGGCTCCCGATATATGCCGAAATATGGAATTTTATATTATTAGTAACATTTTTATACCCTGCACACGAAGTGAGAGGGTATATTCACTTACTGCTTCCGTTTGTAACGCATTAAAGGAGGCGTGACAGGTATAGAAAAGTATATATATTCTTGATCAGCGTGACCTCCTGAGTCGATCTAGCCATGTCCGTCCGTCTGTCTGTCCGTCTGTGGAAATCACGATTACAAGAGAACGAATAGAGATATCTTCTTCAAACTTGGCACGAATATTGTCTATCACTAGAAACTCATCGGTATTGAAAATGGGAAAAATCGGACCATTGCGACGCCTACTTTTTATAGCAAATATAAATTAATCCATGCTTATAGCTTAATTTCTCAGCTTGTAGAACAAATTTGCGGTTGAAATTTTGTCCAGAAGTCAACTGTCTCTGACCAAAACAGATCACCAAAAATGGGCGTGGTCCGCCCACTAATTAAATAAAATTTGATTATAGGAGAACGAATACAGATATTTTCATCGAATTTGGCACGAATATTCTCTGTCATCACGGAATATTTGATATTGAAAAAAATTAGACCATTGCCACGCCTAATCTTTAAGTAAACGTGTGTAGGGTATATGAACTTCGGCCAGGCCGAAGTTAACACTCTTTCTGGTTTTTAATTCTATTTATATTATAGTAACTATAATATAATTACTTATATAATTATAATTTATATTATTAGTAATTTTTTTTTAATTAATTTTAATACCCTGTTTCCACCGGAGAAAATCTACTAGATTAACGACACTTTCTAGATTTTCTCTGAAATCAACCCCTATTTTAAGTTGATTATTCATACAAATTATAATCTACTCAAAGACTGGATTATTAAATAATCAACTAGATATTCGAGAATATTTCGGATACAATCCTGGGTATATTGTGGAAATGAAACAAATGGCAGATTAAAATGGAACAAATGTCAAAATAAAATAAATAAACATCAACAAGCAGTAAGTTGTGTTTATCTTTATTAATTTTCATTTTTATTAAAGCCCTTTTAAACGATAAACGCTCTTTCCCTTTAACACCCGTTTTGTTTTGTGCTTTTCGTATTTTGTTGGTATTTTGTTTGTTAGTAACGTCAAAACTACGAAAAGCACAAAACAAAACGGGTGTTAAACGGAAAGAGCGTTTATCGTTTGTAAGGGGGTAACTGTGGTACCTAAATAAGTACGTCGTGCGTTGCGTTTCTGTCAAAATGAAATTGGAACACACAGTCTTATGGAAGTGGCTGAAATAAGAAACGCACTGATGGAGAACACTTCGAATTTCCAATTTTGACATGCGCTACGAAGTGAAGTTGGCGGCAGATATCAGAAAAATGTTCATGTGCGTGTGAAAGCCGTGCAAAGCCGCTTTATGGACATCAAGTATATAGTTTGCTTTCCAGTTTGTTGCTCTAGTTTGCATTCCAATTTGTATCTTGTCTTTAGGCTAATTCTAATTTTGACAGCAACAAACAACAGTTCTTCTTCGGTGTGTTTGTTTACATTCTGTAATGTAAAGCAGGCCATACACGTTACAACCGTTGTGGTACAACTTGACCAGGTTGTATACAAGATTGTAACGTTTGTGGGCTTGTTGTATGAAGTTGTGTTTCGGTTGTACGAAAAATCAAAATTTTTTGATTTTTTGGCAAGTTGTACAAGTCGGTTGTAACGTTTGTGGGCTGGCCATGCGATTTGGTACTTCATTCTCATTTTGACTTTGCGGGAGAAGCACGTGTGTGGGCAAGATTCGGGAGTTTAATTGCCGAGTGAACAACACAAAAATGGAAGACTCAGCTGAAATGCGTGATTTTATTAACATAACATATTATTAACATTATTAACATTTTATTAACATATATTTTATAACATCAGACGTCATCTTTACTCAAAATGAATTGTTTGCAAAACGTTTGTGGGCAAAACACACAACTTGATTGCTAACCATGTTGTACCAACAGTTGTAGCGTGGCTTGCATAAGATTTGACAATTTGCATTGTGGGGTTGTCACACTAGGCATCTTAACGCAGTTTATTTAATTCATAATTAATTTATTTAAATTAAAATTAGATAAACACAAGTAAATTAACAATTCATGCATTTAAATTAAATTCATTTAAATTAAAGACCAAAAGTACTAAAATCACAATTAAGCAAATATTAAATTAAATTACAGATTAATATTCAAAACATGTTGAATACGTTGGCATCTCTTTGGCTAAAAATACGCGTGGTAGGTTAAAAACAGCTGACTAAATTTGTGAAATGAGTCATTTTTATGAATTTTAACTTCGTTTTACTTGCAAACTATTCAATATTTTGCAACTAAATAACTTCAAAAAGGTTTCATGTACATTTCTAGAAACATGCGTTGGTTTTAAAACTGGCTCCTTGGCTTGTTTTATGTATTTGAAAAATCATATTTCTTGCTTATTGCTATAAAGAAGAACAAGAGTTGCATTCCTCTCTCAAAATATTTTGTAAACAAATTCCCGAACTGTCAAAATTCGTTCCCGAACTGTCAAAATTACATGCCTTTTGTTTTTGTAATCTACAACACCCAAGCCTGATTTCACTAACACACTCAAAGCGAAAAAAGAGTTTCCATTCTTGTAGTTAATGAATTTTATAGCATGTCTCCACCGAAGATTAACTGCTACTAGATTTTCGAAAATCTACTCAGATAATCAGGTCGTCTCCACCAAGTTAAACAGAAGCGAGCTGTCATTTGTTTGTTTACATTAGTGTTCTCAAGCAAACAAATATTTACGTTGTCTTTTTAAATAATTTATGTGAAATATGAATGAGGTCGATAATATTTTAGTACGATTAGCAATTTTGACTTCAAATATTAGTTTGAAAAGGAAGAAAATTAAATATAATAAGAGAAATCTCTACTATCTTCGCAGAAGATGGGATAATCCAGGTGGGAAAAATTTCGGCAGAGTCTGTTGCCGCACTCTACAGTAGATTGCGTAGCATTTGGACACTGGTAAAGTCTACATTCATATACAAGGAAACACAACTTAATTTTTCCAGTTGTGAATCTTCATATGGATTTCATTTGTTTTGAAGAGATGTCCGGAGCTCGCCAAAGCTGCTGATATCTCCGCATAAATGTGGGAATTTTTGCGGCACCCTTTTAGCTCCATTGCTTTTTCTTCCCAAACGGAGAGCAACATTGCTTCGGCCAGCGGAGTCCATGCTTTCCTCTTTTTTCCTCCCTCTTTTGTTGTTTCCATTTGGCTAATGAAAGTATATTAAACAGACTTACTGCGGTACCTAAATAAGTGCGTCTTGCGTTGCGTTTATCACTGCGCCTTAGAAACTACGCTGCGCTATACCGAAATAACAGCCTTGCGTCGCCATATGTTTTGACAAAAAGTTTTTAAACATTCACACGCACATAAACATTTTTCTGATATCTGCCGCCAACTTCACTTCGTAGCGCATGTCAAAATTGGAAATTCGAAGTGTTCTCCATCAGTGCGTTTCTTATTTCAGCCACTTCCATAAGACTGTGTGTTCCAATTTCATTTTGACAGAAACGCAACGCACGACGTACTTATTTAGGTACCACAGTTACCCCCTTACAAACGATAAACGCTCTTTCCGTTTAACACCCGTTTTGTTTTGTGCTTTTCGTAGTTTTGACGTTACTAACAAACAAAATACCAACAAAATACGAAAAGCACAAAACAAAACGGGTGTTAAAGGGAAAGAGCGTTTATCGTTTAAAAGGGCTTTAATAAAAATGAAAATTAATAAAGATAAACACAACTTACTGCTTGTTGATGTTTATTTATTTTATTTTGACATTTGTTCCATTTTAATCTGCCATTTGTTTCATTTCCACAATATACCCAGGATTGTATCCGAAATATTCTCGAATATCTAGTTGATTATTTAATAATCCAGTCTTTGAGTAGATTATAATTTGTATGAATAATCAACTTAAAATAGGGGTTGATTTCAGAGAAAATCTAGAAAGTGTCGTTAATCTAGTAGATTTTCTCCGGTGGAGACAGGGTATTAAAATTAATTTAAAAAAAATTACTAATAATATAAATTATAATTATATAAGTAATTATATTATAATTACTATAATATAAATAGAATTAAAAACCAGAAAGAGTGTTAACTTCGGCCTGGCCGAAGTTCATATACCCTACACACGTTTACTTAAAGATTAGGCGTGGCAATGGTCTATTTTTTTTGCCTTTTCAATCTCAAATAGCCAGTGATGACAGAGAATATTCATGCCAAATTTGGTGAAAATATCTCTATTCGTCCTTCTGTAATGGAATTTTATTTAATTAGTGGGCGGATCACGCCCATTTCTGGTAGTATTTTTTTGGTCAGAGACAGTGTACTTGTGGACAAAATTTCGACCGCGAATTCATTTTACAACCTGGGAAATTGAGCTTTAAGCATGGGTGAATTGACATTCTCCATAAAAAGTAGGCGTGGTAATGGTCCGATCTTGCCCATTTTCAATACCAATGAGTTTCTAAGGTTAAACAATATTCGCGACAAATTTGATAAAAATATCTCTATTCGTTCTCTTGTAATCGAGTTTTCTTTAATTAGTGGGCGGACCACGCCCATTTTCTGTGATCTGTTTTGGTCAGAGACAGTGGACTTCTGGACAAAATTTCAACCTCAAATTAGTACTACAAGCTAAGAAATTGAGCTATAAGCATGGTTGAATTTATGTTCACTATAAAAAGTAGGCGTGGTAATGATCCGATTTTGCCCATTTTCAATAGCGATGAGTTTCTAGCGATAGACAATATTCGTGCCAAGTTTCATGAAGATATCTCTATTCGTTCTCTTGTAATCGTGATTTCCACAGACAGACAGACAGACAGACAGACAGACAGACAGACAGACGGACATGGCTAAATCGACTCAGGAGGTCACGCTGATCACGAATATATATACTTTTCTATACCTGTCACGCCTCATTTAATGCGTTACAAACGGAAGCAGTAAGTGAATATACCCTATTCACTTCGTGTGTAGGGTATAATAACGGAACTGCATTGTCGAGCGCTCACACGTTCAAGCAAGTTGCACGATTTAATTTTTTCGTTGCTATCGACTGATAAACATCAACGAAATGGACAGCGCAATTTTGGCAGCATTGATGAAAGAGAAGAAAAAAAAAGAAAAGAAATGTAAAAGATTATGGATCAAAGAATGGAAAAAAGAAAGAAACATTTTTACACACACTCGCTTGGCAAAAAAATTGGAGTTGACTTGCCCAGATGATTTCAAAAATTGTTTGAGGATGGACTTCGCGGTATACGGTGAATTCTAAAGAAAGTAGCCCCGTACATACAAAGGAAAAATACCCGTATGAGGGATTCCATATCACCCATAGAGAGGCTTTCAACCACCTTGCGATTCTTGGCCACTGGACAACCCTACCCTTCGCTGAAGTTTGAAACATATATATCGACTTTTTGTATATCAGAGCTGATAATTGAGACGTGCGATGCGATTGTTCTGGCATTAAAGAAATTTATTGTCGTAAGTTTTATAATTTATTTTAGTCATTTTCAGAAAAATCATAATTTTCTTAAGAAAATGTTGTGTCCTGGAATAATTTCTGGTAAGAAGAATATTCTGTGCCCGAAGAGATTTCCGTGGACATTTGTATATTTTCCTTGTTTCCACTCCGAAGTACATCAGTCCGTGTCCGATTCAAAAAACGTTTTGCATTGGCGAAAATGCAAAATCAGACTGGCCATGGTCAGGACTGCTGGAGATTGGAGTCGATGAAGAAAGTTCATTAAATTCAAACGCCTTGTAGCAATTGGCATTTAACCTCTTTAGCTGACCCTGGAACAGAACTTCTATTATGGCGTTATTAGCACAAATTTGTTGCATAGCGTCTAATTTGCGGAAGAGCGTTTCCCAATTTTTTGCAAAGACACTGGCGTCGCACAGTGGGGTAAAACACCTAGTTTTTGGAGATTAATTAAAAAAATATATGTTAAGACACATAGCTTTTTTTTACCTCATACAAATAAATAAAATTTTACATAACATGTTACACAAATTATTACAAAAATGTTTACCATTAGTCCGTACAGCGCATTTAAAGTCAAAGTTTCTGAACTGTGATTGTACGATTTATGAAAAACGTAATTTTAATCATTTTAGAAGGCTGTTTTTTTAAACAATAATAGAAAATAATAAGATAATTATAATGGACAACAATATAAATTACATATTTATTTTCGGATAAGTGTTGCTAAGTATTTAAAATTTTGTTTCCCTCTTAGGACTAAAAAAAAACATTTTTTACAAAATAAGTTATGAGTTGTAACATAACATATACATAGTTATGAGTTGAGTGTGGTTGAGCAAAATTGTTTCCATTTTCATCAAGTGTAGATATTCCAGTTCTATTCTGTAAAAGAAAAAGTTGCGACTAGTATCCGCATTCGTGATTCGCAACGCGTCATAACTTGTGGCGAAGAGTTCCTAGCACTTCTATGTGTTAAAATTTGTACTATCTTATTTACAGGAACGAGTTCAAAGCTGCATTGGATGACTCGCCGGAGTCTTTATGAAAGAAGTATCAGAAAATTTCCAACAAAAAAAGGTCCTCGCTATGCCCAAAGAAGCGGTTGACTTATTAAAAAAGATGAAGATTATGACGATCACAATGATGATGATGGTGATGATGATGATGACAACAAAGATGACTTTGTGGCATTACATTAAGAATTTAAATAAATTTTGTTTGTCTAATTTGGTAATTTTGTTCTGATTCTTAATTTTCTTAAGGGGTTACACCACCTTGGCGCTCGAAAAAATAGGTATAAAAATAAACTTTTTTTACGCTGTCATCGCTAGGCATCGCTTAAAACATAAAAAATTTTTTTTTCTTATTTAAAATGTAATAGCTAAAAAAAAACGTAGGGTAAACATTTTTTGTAGAAATGACAGCTGTTTGAAAAAAAACTCGAATTTGCATCGAAATTTTGAACTTAAAAAATGTATAACTTTCGAGCATGACACCTAATCACAAAAATCCTACCTCACATTTTAGAAAATATTATAAGTAATAAGTGTTGTAAATTTTAAACAAATCGGTTAAGTAGATCTTGAGATATCGTGTACACCGATTTAAAAAAAGTAGTTTCGAGAAAAACGTAAAAGAAAAAATAGTACGACTTCAGCGTCTTAAAACCAAATATTTTTTTAATTATCTTCAATCTGCGATTTCTGGACCGTACATGAGGTCTTTTATTGTTGCCGTGATGTCCTCCGCTTCTTTTTAAGCAGCTCTTTTCAATTTTCTGGCCTCTTTTGTCTCCTGTTGAGCTCTTATGTTGGCTATGGATATGCGTTGTGAATCCAAATTTTCGGAAAATTGCAAAATTCGGCGCATGGGCCAATTTCTACTCGTTTTGACATTTTAATAATAGTTTTATATTAAAAAATAAAAACAATATGATTTTCGTAATCCGATCGCTACCTGAGGTTTCGGGTCGACTCCGACGCGCCCACTCATAATTGCTATAACTTCGGTAATAGTTTGAATTTTGGAATGATTAAACGCTTAAAATATTCTTAAAAGTATAAACTATTCATCTACCAAAAAATAAAAAAATCAATTTTTTGACAATTTCAAGGTGGTGTAAACCCTTAAGTAATGTATTTAACTACATTAGTTTTTTACTTTTTATGAATATTTAACTAAGAAAAAATTATTTACAAGTCCTAGCGAATTAATAGCGTCCTAGCGCTAGCGTTGTCCTAGCGTTGGACGGGAAACATGTTCAGATAATGAAACCACCGGGATATGGATCTAATTTTTTTAATTATAAGAAAACTTACAGCATCGTGTTAATGGCTCTTGTCAATGCAAAGTATGAATTCACAATGGTGGAAGCCGGAGCAAATGGCAGAATATCGGGAACGAAATTTTTTTAATTATCCAAATAAAATTGCTCAGAATTCCTGAACCCGTATATGTGGTTGGTTTCACGTACAAACTTCCATTCTGTTTCGTAACGGACGACGCATTTCCTCTGTTAGAAAACTTCATGAAACCGTACTCTCGTATAGGTTTATCTGCAGCAGAGAATAATTTTAATTACCGATTGTCGAGGGCGAGAAATGTTGTTGAAAATACATTTGAAATAATATCTACGCGCTTTCGAGTTTTGCAAACAGCAAACAGCAACAAACAGAGGTGCTCGCCATCTGTTATCTACACAATTTTTTATTAAAAAAGAGAAGCCTCGCGGATTACATTGCTAACACGGACGATAACACCCAAACGCGATTTGCAAACCTGCTAAATTTGCTAAGCGGACATTCGAGAACCTCGAGATAATTGCAAAGATTATTCCACCACAGTTGGACGACTTTCTAGAATTAATCAATGATCTATTGAACGTATTTTGTGTAAATGTACAAATAAAATAAATTTATTTGTTCGTGTACTTACCTCATCATTATCGGTGCTTTGTTCAATACGAAATGATGAAATGTCCTCCAAATGTTGCTCCTGGTCTTGCAAGAAGATTACTTCCTCAAAATACTACAGCGAAGGGAAATATATATCCTCTGCGCCAGCACCGGATTTCTCACTGCTCTCTATTTTTTTTAGTTCTCTCCATGTTATAAAGCTGTTAATTTTTTTTTTTTTTTTAATTAAAGTTTTATTTGATTACTTTATTAGTAACTATACAATAAAAAACAGCACTTTTTATTTTCAACTAAAATAAACACATTTTTTAAACTTTTCCTAGATTTAGATATCCATATCTCTGTCAATATTTCAAATATTAAGTTCCGATTTTTTTTATTAAATTCTTGGATATATTCGTTGTTAAATGTTTTGGTCAGAGACAGTGGACTTCTGGACAAAATTTCAACCGCAAATTCGTTCTACAAGCTGAGAAATTGAGCTATAAGCTGATGCTAATGATAGACAATATTCGCGCCAAGTTTGATGAAGATCGTGCTTTCCACAGGCAGACAGACGGACGGACATGGCTAAATCGGAGGAGGAGGTCACGCTGATCAAGAATATATATACTTTTCTATACCTGTCACGCCTCCTTTAATGCGTTAGAATCGGATGCAGTAAGTGAATATACCATCATCACTTCGTGTAGGGTATAAAAAAGCCAAATACAGGAACAATGTTGTGAAATAGGGCCAATAATTGACCAGCTAAAACAAGGAGAAGGAAATACGAATGATGGAAACACTGCTAGAAGATTTTTCTCAGATCCTGAGATGGCAGCTTTCATTACAGGGGTGGATGTTGAATTAATTAAGCGATTCAATGTAATAATAGAAGTTATAGCATGCAGCAGAATGATTGATGCCAAAAAATTTGGTGAATATGCAAAGGAAACCGCAGAAATTTATAACGAGCAAATTATTGAAAAGAGTCTACTTCCACTTGGTGATCTTTCTGAAGAAGCACAAGAAATAGAATATCCGCCAAAAATGGAAATCTATCTCAATCGAGTTAGATAGTGATGCACAAAATTTACTACTAGATGAGCGGAATTCTATCAATGAATGTTTTGAAAACATTGTTTAATTTGCATTAGTTCCTTATTTATTACCTTATTTTTATTAATGTATTATATTTTATTAATACGTTCGTTATTGATAATAAAAAGTCTTTAATCATTAAATAAAAAGAAATGTATTATTTTTATAATCTCTTTTTTGAGGCTTAAGAAAATTTAGTAGGTACCGCTAAGTTGAAAAAGCAGCCACTGTGCGGCGTCAGTAGTTGGATATGAATATGTATGTCCTTTAACTACCTGAAACATATAATTAGCAAGGTAATAAAAAACCTGTTTTTGATTAAAATGATACAATGTTTATTATGGGTTTTTGGTTTTTCTACAACATTTAACAATAATTTTTATTTAAATTTTTTATTACATTCAATAAAAATACAAAATTACACCTGAAAACAATTATAACCCTACAAATTCTAAAAAACTTTACTCTAACACTTCCTGGAACCTCCTTTGTTTTTTATGATTATATTAATGGCATTAATCAGGCATTGAGCAAATCAAATTGTGTAGTGTCTGCGCCCTCATACCACGATAATGCGATGTAATTCAGGTAAAGTCCTTGGCTTCCTCTTTGTAACTTCTACTATCATAATGTGCCAGAGGTTCTAGATTGGGTTGAGATCAGAGCTATTTCCAGGCCACTCTATTGCCGAAATACCGACTTTTGATAAGTAATCCTTTACCTGCACAAAAATAAACCAATTTGACAAATAAAATTAATAACAACCAGAAAGAGTGTTAACTTCAGCCTGGCCGAAGTTCATATACCCTACACATGTTTACTTAAAAATTAGGCGTGGCAATGGTCTAATTTTTTTCCTTTTCAATCTCAAATAGCCTGTGATGGCACAAAATATTCGTGCCAAATTTGGTGAAAATATCTCTATTCGTGCTCCTGTAATCGAGTTTTATTTAATTAGTGGGCGGACCACGCCCATTTGTAGTATTCTTTTTTGATCAGAGACAGTGGACTTCTGGACAAAATTTCAACCGAAAATTCGTTCTACAAGCTGAGAAATTGAGCTATAAGCATGGATGAATTTATATTTACTATAAAAAGTAGGCGTGGCATTGGTCCGATATTGCCCATTTTCAATACCAATGAATTTCTAATGTTAGGCAATATTCGTGCCAAATTTGATTAAGATATCTCTATTCGTGCTCCTGTAATCGACTATTATTTAAATAGTGGGCGGACCACGCCCATTTTTTGTGATCTGATTTGGTCATGGACAGTGGACATCTGGACAAAATTTCAACCGCAAATTCGTGTTACAAGCTGAGAAATTGAGCTATGAGCATGGATTAATTTATGTTTACTATAAAAAGTAGGCGTGGCAATGGTCCTATTTTGCCCATTTTCAATACGAATCAGTTTCTGATGATAGAGAATAATCTTGTCAAATTTGGTGAAAATATCTCCATTTGTGCTCCTGTAATCGACTTTTATTTAAATAGTGGGCGGACCACGCCCATTTTTTGTGATCTGATTTGGTCATGCACAGTGGACTTCTGGACAAAATTTCAACCGCAAATTCGTTCTACAAGCTGGGAAATTGAGTTATAAGCATGGATGAATTTATATTCACTATAAAGAGTAGGCGTGGTAATGGTCCGATTTTGCCCATTTTCAATAGCGATGAGTTTCTAATGATAGACAATATTCGTGCCAAGTTTGAAGAAGATATCTCTATTCGTTCTCTTGTAATCGTGATTTCCACAGACGGACAGACAGACAGACAGACAGACAGACAGACAGACAGACGGACGGACATGGCTAAATCGACTCAGGAGGTCACGCTGATCAAGAATATATATACTTTTCTATACCTGTCACGCCTCCTTTAATGCGTTACAAACGGAAGGAGTAAGTGAATATACCCTATTCACTTCGTGTGTAGGGTATAATAAATAAAAGAATATAAAAATGTTTGTAATTATTACTCAATTCTACAATCATCCGTAAAATTACCAATTACTTGCCCATTTTGCATGGTGACACGGCGCAGAATCATCCTGGAATATTACGTTGCCTAATAGCGAAAAGTGTTGCTCCACTGAGGGCCTTACCATTCGGCTAACACCCTGTTTTGCTGTAATAATTTTTTTTTTGAAAATAAGTTTTTATCTAAAGTTTTTTTCAGGAAGTTTATATATTTAACAATATAACTATTTAAGACCCTCTTTTCCCTGTGTGCATATTAACGGGTAATAGTACGTTTACACCGCCTGTTTTACTTCCAATGTGCTTAACACTAAACATGACCGTTTACACCGCTAAACATGTTTAATATTTTTGACAACTTGTCATTTCTTTCTTCTATTGTGTACGTGTTCTAGTTATTTATATTAATTTGGCTTTTATAAAAATGAGTTGCGAAGACATAATTCAAGCAATTATTATTGAAAATGCAACTAGAAGCGTAATAAGAAATTCTATATTAGCTCGGCTAAGGAAACGAAGAAAATGAGTTGTATTAATGAGAATGTTAATGAGAATTGTCTAAAATAACATTGCATTGGCGTCACACATTGGTGCAAGAATTAATAGGCATATGTCGACACAAACAACTGTTGTGACGCACAATTTTCCAATATAGACGTTCGGATTTAGCTGTCATCAGGGTTGTAAACCAAATTTTATGTGTTTAGCAATGTGTTTTATTTTGAAACATGTTGTTAAACATGTTTAATTTGTATGGCTAAACATCTAGTTAAATATGTGTTTAGGGAGTTAACACGTTTAGCCGAGTTAAACATGCGGTGTAAACGTGCTATAATGCTACTCTATACCCACGAGTAAAATTTTGTTGTCATAACTCAAAAATGAACGCTGATATCACATTTCCAATAAAAAATAGGCGTGGTCGTTGACCAATTTTGTTGATTTTTAATACCAACCTGCACACCATAAGAAAGAATATTTCATTATGATATCTTTACCGGTTCTCCTGCGATCGTGATTTCAATAGGCAGACAGGCAGATGGACGAACATGGCTAAATCGACTCAAGAGGTGACGCTGATCAAGAATATATATATTTTTCTATACCTATCATCTCTATTTCTGTACATTACACATTTCATGACAAAGTGAATATACCCTTAACCTTAAGGTGTAGTTTATAAAAAGAAGTATTGAAATTAAAATATTATAATAATTAAATTATATATTAAAAATTAAATATATAAAAATTTGATAGCATTAATATTAGAAATAGAAGTATTGCGATATAGCGATTAAGATTTTATATTATTATTTTGTAACGTATATTGTATTTATTTTCATTCAATTCTAAATATTTTCTCTCTATAATTATGTATTTTCCTTTTTTAAATTTTATAAAAAAAATTTTGTGTTTTCTCTTAAGCCTTTATTTCATTTTTTAATAATTAATATTAGTTTTATTTTGCTTCATTTCCGATTTCAATTTCAATTAAAATAAATACGAACTATAATGTTCAATTAGTTATTCAATACAACCTAAAGAAATTACTCAAATATTAACTATGAATTTATTTTGTTATAAGTTTTCTTTTTTTATATTTTTTAACAGCTTAAATAAACAAGTTCTTGCTTATTGAAACGCTCTTCTTATTTTCTCGTTACTTTCTGGTTGAATTTTTCATTAATTCATTCGTTATTTAACCGTAAGACTGAAATTAAATTAAAATTGTTAGTAGTAAAATAAAAATTAAAATATGTTAGTTTCCTACTATCCTATACTATATTCTATCAATCCTATTTTATATATATTTATTCTATCCTAATCCTAAGTCTATTGTGATTAGTTTACTTTAATTTATGACTACTGAATTTAATTTCCTAACCTATTAACCTATTTTCTTAGTTTAAGTGATTCTGATTCCTATGTAATTATCTAGTTAATCCTATTTTCCAATTTAATTGCTATTATATAACTTAAGTAAGTTATTGTGGAATAGCTTTTCCCTTCCTTTAATATTTAAAACTGTAGTAATTGGACTTAATCTTTACTACTTTATATGGTCCTATCTATATTGGAGAAAACTATTTTTCCTAGTTTGGTACTTAAGTAATACACTATCTCCTATTTTGAATTCTACTAAATTTAATTTATTATCATATTGTATCTTAGCTACCTGTTTCGCTAAATCCTGATTCTTTCTCACTATTTCGTGAGTCCTCTGTATTTGGAATTTTAATACTTTATTCGGATCTTCGGCATTATATACCGGACTACACTTTCTTTTTAAGTTAGTCGGCATTTCTGTATCGAATCCAAATAAAGTACGGAATGGCGTTTGCTTCGTCGTAATGTGGTTATGAACATGCATAGCTGCAGTTAACCATTGATCCCAATTCGATCCGTCTTCTTTAGCAAAACTGCGCAAATATTCCGCTAACGGTCTGTGGCTTCTCTCTAATGAGCCATTAGCCTGTGGATGGTAAGGCGTTATGTGTAATTTTTTGATACCTAATAATTTGCACGTATCTGAGAACAATTTCGAAATGAAATTAGTTCCGTTATCCGTAATAAGAATTCGTGGAATTCCATAACGCGTAATTACTTCATCGTAGAAAGCCCTGGCTACAGTACTTGCTTCCGCGTCTGGGATAGCTGTACATGCCATGAATTTCGAAAAGTCATCTTGAAACGTTAAGTACTTATTACCAGACACAGTTTCTGGTAGAACACCTACTATGTCCATGTAAACTTTATCAAATGGCCTCATAGGTGTATCTGTTAACACCATTGGCATTTTGATTAACTTCGAACTTTTGTTCGCTTGGCACTTTGGACAGTTTTTGACATAATCTTTGATTTGTCTTTGCATCCCTGGCCACCTATATTGTTGTCGGAGTCTTAAATATGTTTTTACCGCTCCCTGGTGACCTCCTAATGGGGTGTTATGGAAATCTTTTATAACGGTCTCTATTTTTTTCGGGTCGGATAGCAATGTTGCTGTATTATTTATCCCGCTTCCCGATTGCACATCATCTTTATCGATTTCGACGGTTGTTCCTTGTTTTTGATCTTGGTTAACTGTTTGTGCTTTCGACCGTGTTTGTACGGCTCCTATTGTTTTATGTTTTTCCTGTGGGATTCTACTTAGCGCGTCTGCATTTAAGTTTTTCTTTCCTGGCTTATATAGAATTTCGAAATCGTATTCTGATAATTTATGCCTAAACCTTGCCAGTCTTGAAGTCTGGTCTTTTATGTTAGCTATTCCTTTTAACGGTTGATGGTCTGTCACTATCTTGAATGGTCTTCCCAACAAATAAGCTCTAAAATTTTTTGTTGCCCACACAATGGCTAAGAACTCCTTTTCTATTGTTGAGTAACGCTTTTCTGCGTCATTCAGAGCTCTGCTAGCAAAGGCTATCTGCCTATCTTCGCCTATTTTACCCTGAAAAAGTACTGCGCCTAACGCTTCGTTACTTGCATCAGCAGTTAGTATGAATTCCTTTTCAAAATCTGGATATGCCAAAACCGGCGGTGTTATTATTGCCCTTTTCAATGATTCGAACGCTTTCTGGCATTCTTGTGTCCAAGTAAACTTCGCGTCTTTACGTAGAAGTTTGTTAATAGGCAGAGCTATCTTTGCTGTGCCCGGTATGAATTTTCTATAATAGTTTACTAGTCCTAAATATGCTTGCACCTCCTTTTTATTTTTTGGCGGCGGAATGCTCTTAACGCATTCCACTTTGTTGGGGTCAGGGAGTGCGCCCTGATCTTTATGTCCTAAATAAATAATCTCTCTTCTTAGAAATCTGCACTTTTCTGTATTAAGTTTTAAATTATGTTCACGTAATTTCTGTAGTACTGAACATAACCTTTCTTCGTGTTGTTTGAGGTTTCTTCCATAGATAACAATGTCATCTAAATAAACAAAACAGTCTATCCCTTGTAGACCTGTTAGGATATGATTCATTATCCTTTGAAATGTGGATGGGGCACCTGTCAGCCCAAATGGCATCCGATTGAATTCGAAATGCCCTAGTCCTGTACTGAATGCTGTTTTTTCCTTGTCCCTGTCATCGACTAAAACTTGGTGATATCCACTTGCCAAATCTAGCGTTGTGAAATATCTGCTGTGGCCTAATTGCTCTAAGATTTCGTCAATACGAGGAATGGGAAAAACTTGTTTAATCGTAGCTTCATTTAGTTTCCTATAATCTATTACAAGTCTCCATTTTTTCTCCCCGTCCTTGCCACTTTTTTTTTGGCACTAAAAGTAACGGCGAGTTCCATGGTGATGTGCAATGTGTTATTATGCCATCATCTAGAAGTTTGTTTACTTGCTTATTTATTTCCTCCCTATGTATTTGAGGTAATCTGTATTGTTTTCTGTTTATGGGCAGCTGATCTGCGCCTCGTGGAATTTCGTGTTCCAATACACTTGTAAACGAAAGTTCGTCTCCTTCTAACAGGAAGACGTCATGAAATGATTTTACCACTTCTTCTATGGAATGCTTTTCCTCTATATTTAAATTTTTATCTAACTCAATTTCATTGAGCAATTCATTTATTCTTCTTTTGGCATCTATTTTGCCTATACTATTAATTGACGTAGTACTTTGTATTGTGTACTCGTCGGAATTTGCGAATTTTGGTGTAAATTCGCTGTTTATCTCGGAATCATACTCTGTTGTATTTAATATGGGAGCATAAACAGTATTATCTTTCACATTTACTAATGTGTCTGCTATATAGATTCCTGGATCTATTTCTTCTTTATGAATTACAACATTCTTAAATTTCGTACGTAGTTTCAATGGTACTGTCGTAATTGTTCTTGCGTTAACAGATACATATGTACTGTTCTTTACTTACCTTCCCAATCTGTTCGATAGTTTTTATTGGTAATTCCAAAATAACCTCTTTCTTCTCATTGAAGAGTGTTAAAATCTTTTCCATTGCATTTATAATGGAGTTGTTCCACAAATTATCTCTTCCTAATATGCCGTCTGCCGGTACTCCTTGTTTAAGTGACACAACGTGTAGCGCTAAACGTAAGGACTGTACCTCAGTATGACATATAGTAGTTGATCCTTCTGTGGTCACACAACCTCCAAATGCTCCGCTCAAGTCTTTCCTATTTGACTTGTTTATTATTGTGCTATCCCTTATTGCACTTTTCTGTATCTACCAGTAAAATGAGTTTTCCAATTATAGCCTCTACGCAAGGTAATTCGATGAACACGTCATTTTGCTGGGTTTGATTCCAGTTAGATTCTCCTGTTTCTGTATTTTTATTGTTACTTGCTAACTTATTCATTGAGCAAGGTATTTTTGGATTTAAGTTTTCCTTTTTCCCTCCAACTTTGAGTGGCATTTCCGAATCAACTGTTTCTACAATTGTATGATTTCTCTCTGTGACATTGCTTTTATTATTATCAGTCTTCTTCAACTTGATATTAATTTTAAGTCTTTTGAAGTTGGTAACGTTTCAACAATCGCTTCCGATGTCGGACTTACGGTTACCACTTTATTTGTTAAAGTTGGTAACGTATCCACAACCGGTTTGGATGTATGAATTACTGCTACTCCTTCATTTGGCCTTAAGTTACTAATATTTTTGGGTTCCCAGATTATTGGCCTGTTCTGGGCCCTTGATAGTTTCCCGGACGATTACTCTGCAACGTTTCCCAATTTCTTTTTGCCTCGCAATTTTTTACCATATGTCCTGGTCTATTGCACCAATGACATATCGTTTGGCTCGCTCTGTTTGGCGGGTTCATAGGAGTCTGATTCCATTGCAAACCGTTAAGTGTATTCGGATTAGTGTTTATTGCCCTTCTTTGGTTCCCGTTCTGTTGAAATTGGTTTTGATTTCAATTTTGCGGGGTTTGGTTTGGCGGCCAGTTTTGTTGTACCTGGTTTGATTGCCAGTTCTGTTGTATTCGGTTTGATTGTCCATTTGGCTGGATTGGATTCCCTTGCTGAATTCCTTGATTTCGAAAATTAGTTCCTTGATATGTGTTCCTTGCCACATTTTTATGGCCTCTCTTTTGGTCACACCTCCAGTTTGGCTCGTGTCCATATTTTGAACACTTGTGGCAATATGGCGTGTTTTTGCGAGTTAAGCAATCATCTCTAGTATGACCTCGCTTGTTGCAAAAAGAACAGATTATTCTCTCTGTCGCTCCTTGTGAAGAATTTTGTATCCTTGCTGGTTGCCTGTCCATTTTTTCTCCTGCAGCTCTGCCATGACTTCGAATTTGCTCTTGCAGGTTATACGGCATGGTGGCAAGAAGCGGCGAACTCATGTTAATATTTAAGTGGTCTGTTTGGAGGGAGCTACTGCTTTGTATGTTTTCTAGTGCCTCCACCGCTAATTCTACCATTTGTTCAATATTTTTCTTCGTCACGTTGAGCATATAAATTCTCAATGCGGCGCCTTTTAATCCTGTTTTAAATGATTTTTCTACGGCCCCTTCCACCATACTCAACAGTGCCCTATCTCCGTCTCCGTTGTAATCCTTTCGAACTATTTCTATCGCCTGTGTTCGAAGGGCGTTTAGGCGTCTTGCATACTGTCGTATATCTTCATTAGGTAACTGGCTACAACTTTGGATACCTATTATCACTGAGTCTAAGGTGACCCTAGGTAAGTATGCCCTTTTTATTGTGACGTAGAATTCCTCGAGGCTTGTGAATCGTTGTGACCTCACTAAATCATACGCATCCCGGTGTAATCTCTGCTTAATGCAGTCTATGGAGTCCTGACTGTTGTCTGCACCTACCTCCCTTGTGGCTAATTCGCACCCCTGTATGAATTTGTACACTTCACCGCGTAAGTCTGGTGACTGTGTTCCCGAAAAGAGAGGTACCAGCCTGTTCGTAATTTTGGCTATCTCACCTATACCCATTTTGTGTATGTTATTTGTCGTCTTAATCTGTGGAAATGACCTTCCGTTGTAATCTTTCGAACTAACTGCAGTCGGAGCAGCTTCCTTATGATAAAGCGTCCGATCGTGGTCTAGCGATATCTCCTGACTTAAAAATCTATTCTGCTCTTTTAACTCTTGTATGGGTCTATTTGCTTCCTCTAAAGAGCTACAGTCTTCTCTTGATTTATGTGTAAATCCCTGGTCTAAGGTTTTATTCAACGTTTCCTCGGTTATCCCTTTTTTTTTATTAATTCCCTTAGTTTTTCGTTCTATGTTCCTTAGTATATCTTCCTGAAACACTTTATCTACTAAATAATTATCGTATCTATTCTTTAATGCATTAAATTCTGATTCCCATGTCTTTGAATCTTCTGTCTTATTCTCTATTATCTGCTTTAGGAATTTAATCAATTCCCCTACTACAGCGTCTGCTTTTTCTACACTTGTGTTGTCTCTTAGGTCCCCTACTCTAAATTTTATTAATTCTAAGTTTTCTTTGTTGCCTACCGTCTCTTTTAAAACTGCCCAAATTCCAGATATAAATTCCCCCAACTGGCGTTTCAGGTCTTTATGGGTTCTATCTAATTCTAAGTAGGCTTGTTCCTGCAACGACTCTGCGATTAATTAAACGAGCGACATATAATTTAGTGGTTTTCACTCTCTTAATGCGTATGTCTTGTCTATCTATAAATAATATGTTTGCACTTGTCCAAATTATTAAGTATTTGCAAGTTGCATGAATTTCTCACAATTCTCAAATATCTAAAGTTAATTGTGGCATTTAAAAATATTGTATTGGAAACGGCTACTTAGCGCCGGCAGTTACCGTTCCATCGTTTTATTAAACGTTTAAATTTTTATACTAGTCGTAGTACTTTAGAATGAGAAACAATTACAATTTTTATTATGAAGTTCCAACTTCCTTAACCGGCTTAGAATTCTTGCTCGCTTCGTTTACCGAGCGTGCAGTAAACATTCGCTGTACATCTGCTCATTAGTTTGTACGCTGAAGTTCGCTGCTGCTTTGTTTCAAGCAGAGACGAAGCGTCAAAATTTTGGTGACTGCGTTGAGGTAATTTAAGGCCTCACAGAAAGGAACCAACGACCTGCCTCTATTTTTAAGCGGCCAGCAAAACTACAACGTTTGCAATTTCGAATTCGAACAATTAACTAGGTGAGCTCGTTCGAGTTATTTCTTTGCTAATTGCTTGCTATCTTTGATTGTTTTTATCAGCAAGCAATTGTAATTGCTTGTTATTGAAACAACGAACCTAATTTTGCTTTGATTCTTAAACAATATGAAGTCTCTAAGCGCATTACTTTAAACATTTACTTCTAATAATGGTTTTTTAAAATAACCAAAAAACTTATTTTTAATGTTCATACATTTGCGAATGTATGACGTATACTTTAAAAAAAAAAAAAAATTTTAAAAAAAATTGTGCGAGTTGAACTCGAATAAAATGATAAAATTATCAATTAATCAACTTAAAATGTGCGACTTTGAAATCAACTACATTGAATGTTAAAATTTATTTAACAATGTACTTTGAATCCAACGTCTAAGACACACCCGAAACTATACAACGTATATTTTACGAGTTTTGTTTTAGTATTGGATTGGTTTCCTGTTTTAACAATTTGCATTTATCATTTGAATTTTACCACGCTAAATAGAATCTATTTAAGTTAGTAAAATTATTCTGAATTTCGACAATTTGTTACTCACAGTAACCAATATCGTAAAATTTAAAAAAAAAATCGCAAAAATTCGTCATTAGTTAATGTTGGCGACGTTATGTCGTTGCTGTTATGGCATTAACGAAAGATAACAGCACATGAACCAGTACCTTTCACCAGGATGTATGCTGATTTGTTTGCATTCGGAACTTGAACCGACTGCCAAAACTGAAAATTAATGTAAATGTTGTTAAATAAATTAACAACTTAATTAGTTTTATTTTTGTTGATTTCTAAAATCTTTGGCTTGGCCGGCAGAGTATGCCATCGGCCTCAGCTAAGACTTTTAATGTTTTGAGTTATGACGCCGGCAGATTATTGCCAGTGGCTTGAGAACAATTAGAAAATTTATTATTGTATATATAAAATTCTATTGTAATATATTTTTAACATAATATAATTTAGATTATTCTAATCTTTTAATTAATTTTTTTTCACATTTATTTGTCCTACTTTTTAATTTTAGTTTTATTTGGCCACTTCAATAATTTCACTTTTCACTTTATTCCTAAACTTATTATTTCACTTTTTAAAATATCCTGGCAACTTCATATCTACTTATTGTTTACTGTCTTACATTTCCTGCCTTCTTTTCCCTGTGTGCTTTTTACTAAGCTAAACTTTTTTACTTGTATTTTTAAATTTCCTATTTTATTTTAATTTTTTTTTTCTCTTCACTTAATTTTAACTAAGCTACTGCTTATTAACTTTCTTACTTTATTCTACTCACTTTTACTTTTTCGAGCGATCCTCGGCTCGAAAAACCGGCTCCGCCAATTTGTTGTATTTTTTATGGGTGGTCTTCCTTCTTGTCGTTGTCCTCTGGGCAACGAATAAAACTCCTTGTCGCGACTTTGTACGCGACTTACTTTTATTTACAAAATTTTGATCAGACTGCACTACGACCTCGTCGTTTCGTTATATTTTTAAGACTCCCGTTGGAATCTTTTTCTTGTTTCCACTCTGGCTTGGTCGACGCACCCGTCGACTGCACCAAAGTGGGTCGGTGTTGGCGCGTGTCGCAATTTCCATTCTTTCGCAATTTTTGTATTGCGAAATATCAATATCGGCAGAATTAAATCGTTCCCAATTTAATTCTTCCGCGTTTGGTTGACAACAAAGACATACAACAAGAGATTTCACGAGACCAATGATGCTATCAATATTTAGTTTGAATGAGTCGAGTTAAGCTCAAGTCGAAAAACTGGTCGATATCGCGGTCGACCACTTTGACTGCGAACTGAAGACTCCTGCGCTCGTAGCAAAACAAAATTGAATGATCTACTAAGGAGTGAGTAGTTCGGAAGATCTTTTTTAATGAGTATGAAGGGAGCGGAAGATCGACTTTGCTTCTGGTATTTTGCACTAACAATGCAAGCGAATATGCGTAAGAAGAGATCGATTCAGCCTCTCGTATGCCAAGTAAAGTGCGAAAGAAAGAATCGATCAATTTGTGGAGTACAGCGGGCGATGAGAAGAACGGTGCGATTCGTCTTCTTTTGCTTCTCTTACAATAAAAACCATGTGCAGCCGTCCGTCCGTCTGGAGTCGTTTAAAATTTTGATTTTTTTGTTTTTTGAAACAAATTTTGCTTTTCGTAGCCTTGTTCTGCTTCTTTTTCGATGCCCAAGCTTTGTAAAGCGCTGGCATGATTTACGTTGGGAGTATAGCGTGCTGTTGAATAATTTGTATGGGCAGAATGATATGTAGTCGGCATATCAATTCACTATGCACATTATACGAGTAAGACTAAAAAGTTAATAGAAGACAAATTATGGAAATATTTATATTATATGTCTCTGGTAATACAAGATATAATTTGAAATAATTACTTATACAAGAAATTTATACAAGAATTAAAAAGTGTTACTAACGACATTGGGGCTAATGGGTTAAAGTAGATTTATTTCAAATTATATCTTGTATTACCAGAATTATTATTGTGTTCAAATTTAAACTATACTTCCGTGGTAATAAACTTCTTTTCATGAGATATACCCTATAAGTAATGTAAAAGTGGGCGGACCGCGCCCAGTGTTGTTATTATAATGTTTTATTGGAAAATAAGTTGTTATGTAAGGTTTTATTTTTTATATATTTAACAATATAACCATCTTTTGGCTGTGTAACCTAAAAGTGGGCGGATCAAGCCATATTTGGCATATTAACGGATAATGCTACTCTATACCCAAGAGTGAAATTTTGTTTTTAGAACTCAAAAACGAACGCTGAACATTTCCAATAAAAAATAGGCGTGGTCGTTGACGGATTTCGTCCATTTTCAATACCAACCTGCACACCATAAGAAAGAATATTTCATTATGATATCTTTACCGGTTTTCCTGTGATAGTGATTTCAGCAGACAGAGAGACAGACAGACAGACATGGCTAAATGGATTCAGGAGTTCACGCTGATCAAGAATATATATACTTTTTTATACTTATTGTCTCTATTTCTATACGTTACACTTTTCGTGACAAACTGAATATACCCTTGTATACATATGTATATAAGGTTATGTAGTGTACCGACATACCCGAACTCCTCTCCTGAGTATTTCACATACACATTTTATATCTAGGACAAACTTGACACACTAAAGTGCAATGCATGGTGACCGACATTCTGCTTGCACTTTTCACTCCACTGCAATAGATTCAAACTTCTTTTTTTATGAACAGCCCATTTCTAAGCCAAACTTATAATTGGACAATGGTTCAATAATGACTCAATAGTAATGACTTAATTATTGTAAACAATACATAATATTGAGTGAGTTCCAAAGTGAGAAGATCGAGAAAGGCGATATGATTAAGTTTACAGTATTGTATGTAAGAGTAGATTAAGTATATCCAAATTATTATGTTGACATGTTCACTCTAAGAGAAAGATTGGGGTCTCTTAGGGTATAAAAACCCAAGCGATCCCGAATAAAGTTAAGAATTGACATAAGACAGCCAGAACCATCAGGCTTTCATTTACAGTTCTCCGCCAGCAATATTGCAAGGCGTATTATAAAGCCAACTTAATTGCAGGCTTTATATCCTGCCTAGCGGCGTATTACGCCAGACACTCGTTTAGGTCGATCCGTTTCACGTGGGAAGCGTTTTCTTATTGATACATAACGCCGACCTCTACAATACCCTTATAATATAACCATAAGGTTATAACGAAGTGCT
The DNA here is from genome assembly GCA_949629155.1 of Myopa testacea. NCBI lineage: Eukaryota > Metazoa > Arthropoda > Insecta > Diptera > Conopidae > Myopa > Myopa testacea. The sequence goes on from OX451347.1 coordinate 32,603,472, forward strand.
TTCGACCCGGGATGAAGCTCGCCGGATGTCCACGATCCTTCTCTGTCACAAATATTTATTTGTGTCAGGAGCCCGATAAGTATGAAAAGAGGACTTTCTTGTTTTGTAAAAGAAAACAATATTTTAACAATACTTTTCTTTTGTTGATACTTTTCGCTGTTTACAATTCCAAATGCAAATGTTTTCTCTTATTTTCTATTTGTACAATGGGTTTTCTTATATTCTAAGCTTTGACTGGTTCGATGAACTGGACGGCCATCGGTAAAGGTGATTTGGCCCCCCGACGAGGTTGAGGTTGGAAAGTAAGTCTACTGCTTGAAGGTTTTCTCGATCTTTCCACCTGCATGGAACCACCCGGGTAGCTTGAATCGGACCTCCCGTCGTCGGGCCGCAGTTCGGACGGACAGTCGACTGGAAGCTGGTGAGATAAGGGACACGATTTCTTGTTTCGTTTGCTCTTTGCTTTGTAATCGGAGTAGAAAAGAATATAATGATTGGAGGGAGCGGGGGGAAGCTGCGCCACGGTGTGTACGTGAAATGGACGCCGTCGTTGGGCATAACCATGACATCTACTCGCTCTGGATTTCGCTGTACCGGGCCGTTGAAAGGGACGAAATGAACTATTCCTCCGTGTTGTTGGCGCGGTTTGTCGTGGGTGAGAGTAGGATGTCTGTCGTCGTTGGACACAACCAAGACAGTCAATCCGCCAGTCTGACACACTCTGGTAGCCGACACTCTTCGTTGGACACAACCAAGAGATCAGGGTTCCAGAGTGTGTACGTGGAATGGATGCCATCGTTGGACGCAACCAAGACATTCACCCACTCAGGACTTCTCTGCACTGGACCGGGGAAGGAGGCTAGGTGAACTAATCCTATGCGTTTCTGATATGACTTGCCGTGGGTGAGAGTAGGATGGCGGTCGTCGTTGGACGCAACCAAGACATACACCCACTCAGGACTTCTCTGCACTGGACCGGGGAAGGAGGCTAGGTGAACTGATCCTATGCGTTTCTGATATGACTTGCCGTGGGTGAGAGTAGGATGGCGGCTGTCGTTGGACACAACCACGACAGTCAATCCACCAGTCCGACACACTTCGTTGGACACAACCAAGAGATCAGGGTTCCAGAGTGTGTACGTGGAATGGATGCCATCGTTGGACGCAACCAAGACATTCACCCACTCAGGACTTCTCTGCACTGGACCGGGGAAGGAGGCTAGGTGAACTAATCCTATGCGTTTCTGATATGACTTGCCGTGGGTGAGAGTAGGATGGCGGTCGTCGTTGGACGCAACCAAGCCATCCACCCACTCAGGACTTCTCTGCACCGGACCGGGAGAAGGAGGCTAGGTGGACTTATCCTATGGGTTCCTAACATGACTTGCCGTGGGTGAGAGTAGGATGTCTGTCGTCGTTGGACACAACCACGACAGTCAATCCACCAGTCCGACACACTCGAGCGGCTGACACTCTTCGTTGGACGCAACAAAGAGATCAGGGCTCCAGAGTGTGTACGTGGAATGGATGCCATCGTTGGACGTAACCAAGGCATCCTCCCACTCAGGACTTCTCTGCACCGGCAAAGTCTAGAAAAGAAATGAAATGTTAAATAAAATAATTTTTGTCTCAATGACTTACCCCACTGATCGGCTGTTGGTGACTGATCTGATTTTTGCGATTGTCGCTTCTTTTATAGGCAGCCAGTCACGCAGAATCTTGTTCTTTTTACCATGTTCGTAACTAGTATTGTAACTAGTAACTAGCTGTTTGCCTGGACTAAGGAGGGTGGGTTACGCTTAAATTTCTACATGATATCTTACTTTCTTAAAACTAAGGTTTAATGTTGGCATATTATACTTTTATTTTCTTAAACATAAATACTTTCTTCACGGTGTATATTTTATGGTGAAATAAAATATTTTACCCTGTCGCTAAGCGATAAGTATAGAAAATAATTCAATATAAAAAAAAATTTATGTGTGTACAAAACGTAATAAGGAAATATGGGTACAGTTGTTTTACAAAAAAGTCACATCATCCAATAATATAAAATAACTCAAAATAATTCAATATATATAAGAACTAATGTGTGTAAATGAGAAAAAAAAATGTGGGCACATTTTTTTTTGTGAAAAAAATGAGTCTCACATGTCCCCTCGTCTTTCCGGGATTTCGGCGATCGTTCCGGATCCCGTCTGATGGAGTCGGAACTGAAACTTCCGGTCATCGTAGTCCCGGATGAATCGACGGACGCCTTTGTGGCCTGGGTGGTTTATCTCAGCCAGGAGAAATCTTCCGATCTGGTATTCAGTGAACCGGTTTTGAGGCTGATGGCCGGGGGAATTTCTATTTCCGAGTCTTCTGGGCTGAGTCTCGGGTTTTTCCGCGGCGGACTCATCGGTATTGCTATTTATGCTGCTGTGATTTGGATCGGTGCTGTAGGTTTGGCCATGGCTGCTGATTGTCTGGCCGCCGCTGCTGGAGCTGGCACTGCGGTTTGACCGGGTGTTGCTGGTGCCACTTCCTGAGCTGCTGCTACAGCTAGAGTGAGCGTTATTGTTGGCATAGGGGGTTGGTTGTTGGGTGTTTGTTGCTGTTGTGGTGCTACTTCCTGAGCTGCTACTACTGCTGAAGTGAGCGTTGTTGCTGGCATAGGGAATTGCGTGTTGGATATTTGTTACTATTGTGATGCTACTTCCTGAGCTGCTGCTACGGCTGGAGTGAGCGTTGTTGCTGGCATAGGCGTTTGAGTGTTGGGTGTTTGTTGCTATTGCGATTGTTGGGCGCGTCTCTGGGTGTGTTGGAGGCTTCCCGGGTGATGCGGTCTTTGTGATCATGGGAGATTGGTGGTTGATTGATATGGTGGTTGTTGTGGATCTTGTCGTTGTTGTGCTGCTGGTACGGGGAATGGTGTTTATTGTGGATGTGATGTGGCTTGGTGTCGGCGTCTCTGCTTGTGTCGGGGACTTCTCGGGTGTTGTGTTTTTTGGGATTTTATACTTCTTGGTCTGCAGATAAGCCGGGGTCATCACGTGCGGTTTGGTTGGGTGATCATTGGTAGGTGTTGCGGATCTTGTTGTTGTTGTGCTGGTGGTACTGGGAGATGCGTTTGTTGTGGTTTTTGGTTTGGCATGTTGGGTTCTTCCCCGTTTGGTGCCAGCGGGGCCAGGTTTTGGCAAAGAACTGTTGCTCGTGCATGGATGGGGACGGAGATGTTCGGGGCTGATCTTTGGGACCACCCTGATCCTCCTTTTCCCGTATGGGATTTCTTTTAGGTCGCATGGTAAGCGGTGTATTCGGGAAGGCTCTCTTCCGCCTTTGCCATGGTGTGACAGAATTTGTTAACCGTGTCCTCAAACGTGGCCATTCTTTTTATCTTCAGGTGGATTCCTCCACATCGGAGCGAAAAATTTGCTTTTTCTAGGAAGTCTAACCCTATTATTACGTTGTCAGGTGTTGTCTCTAGTATCAGGAATTGTTGTTGGGTTTGGAAGTTTCCTAGTCGGACGAGGGTGTTGATTTGGTAGTGTAAGGATACGTTAGATTCATTGGCTAGGGTAACTTTTACTTGGGGAACCAGTGGTTGTTTGTCGGTTCTTAGTGTTTGGGCGAATCGTTCGTTGATGAAACTTGTGGAGGCTCCGGTATCGATTATTGCCTCCTTCTTGCTGCCTGCTATGGTGATTTCGGTCGTCAAGTGGGGAATACTGCTTTGGTGTGTTTCGGTGTTTTCTGAGGATTAGTTTGTAGGGAAATCGTTTATCCTCGCTCGGACCGATTTCCTACGTCGTTTCCCGTTCTCGATCGGTAACAATGGATGGTTCTAACATTACGGCGGCCACATTCCCAACAAAAGAGTCTTTGTGGTTTGTTACAGGACAGCGAGTAGTGCCCGTGTTCTCCGCATTTTCGACAAGCTTCTCGGGCGTTGTTGATCGTATTGCAGTTGTTGTTGCGGGTCCCAACTGGTGGCTGAGCATGGGGGTTACTTTCGAGCATGTAGCTCTGCTCTCTCCTTTGGTTGGTGTTCGTTCATCTGTTTTTCAAGGTTTCGAAGTCTTCTGCTAGTTCGATGAGTTCTTCCAGGCAGGAAAAGTCTTTTCGTCTAATGTGGAGTTGGTATTCGGTACCGGCGTTCATGAAAATCCTCTCTAATTTTTGAGGCTCGGTGTATTCCGTGTGCCGCATTAAGTTTTGCAGAGCTAACACGTACATTTTGAACGGCTCATTGTCTTGTTGTGCTCTGCTTCGGATTTCATCGTCCAAGTGTCTTCAGTATCGTGAGGGAAGGAAGAAGTTCAGAAAGTCTTTTTTGAACGACTGACACGTTTGTCAATGTTTGTTGTTGTTTCTATACCAGATCAAAGCGTTTTCCTGTAGGAGCTCAGGCATTGTATATTGGAGTTGATTCTTATCGATGTTGAAGGCCTCTGCCAGTTCGGTGATTCGTTCAATAAATGATAGTGGATCCTTATCTCCTTTATACTTGGAAGACCATTTTCGCACTATTTCGATTATAGTTGTGTGAGGAGAGTGTCCTATCGTTTGGTACTCTTTTCGTGATCGTTGTATAGGACTCGTCGTCCTTCTTACTGCCCCTTGTTGGTTTTGTCGGTCGTTTGTAGGAACTTCCATTGATATATAGAGGTCTAGTGTTGACTTCATTGCTCCTGGCGATAGAGCTCTGCGATGGTTACTTTCTAACTCAATGAGTCGGGTGGCCTGGTCCATGGTGTACTTTCCATTGTTTATGAAGCAGCCTAGTCCTTTACGTAGTTCATCCACAGTTCCTTCAGTTTCTAGCTTAAACTCTGCTAGATATTTTTGTAACTCGTCTTTTTTCAAGAAGTAAATCCAGCTTGTCGACGGCATGATGGGTTTCTCGATACGGTGTGGCTTCGTTGATGGCTGGTAGGCTACTCCTGATCTACCGTTGTCCGAGCTGTGTCTTCGTTGATGGCTGGTAAGTAACTGCTGATCTAAATGATCGTCGTCCGCGCTGTGTCGCCAATGATAGCTGGTAAACATCTGCTGATCCCAATGATCGTCGCACGCGCTGTGTCTTCGTCGATGGCTGGTAACCTACTGCTCTCGTCGTCGCTTGTATGAGGTTATTATATTGTATTATTTTCTTATATATATAATTTTATTGCATAGGAGGAGAATAGATACACCTTGAATTTAAGAATTTTTAAACAAAAAATTTGGTTTTAGTTGTATAGCGGGGAATAGGAGAGGCTGAAAGAGTTTCGTTCTTCCTTTTTTTCCCTTTTAAGCGGAAGAAATAGAGAAAAAATGAGAAGGGAAGAGCAAAGAAACAGACAAGGAATCTTTCGCGAATGCTTAGTAAATTTATCAGGTCCCTGTTCGGGCGCGATTGTAACGAAGTGCTGGGCCACGGTGTGTACGTGAAATGGACGCCATCATTGGACGCAACCAAGACATCCACCCACTCAGGAGTTCTCTGCACTGGACCGGGGAAGGAGGCTAGGTGAACTAATCCTATGGGTTCCTAACATGACTTGCCGTGGGTGAGAGTAGGATGTCTGTCGTCATTGGACACAACCAAGACAGTTAATCCGCCAGTCTGACACACTCGGGTAGCCGACACTCTTCGTTGGACGCAACCAAGAGATCAGGGTTCCAGAGTGTGTACGTGGAATGGATGCCATCATTGGACGCAACCAAGACTTCCATCTACTCAGGAGTTCTCTGCACTGGACCGGGGAAGGAGGCTAGGTGAACTAATCCTATGCGTTTCTCATATGACTTGCCGTGGGTGAGAGTATGATGGCGGTCGTCGTTGGACGCAACCAAGACATCCACCCACTCAGGACTTCTCTGCACTGGGCCGGGGAAGGAGGCTAGGTGAACTGATCCTATGCGTTTCTGATATGACTTGCCGTGGATGAGAGTAGGATGGCGGCTGTCGTTGGACGCAACAACGACCGTCAATCCGCCAGTCCGACACACTCGAGCATCTGACACTCCTCGTTGGACGCAACCAAGAGATCAGTGTCCAGAGTGTGTACGTGGAATGGATGCCATCGTTGGACGCAACCAAGACGTCCACCCACTCAGGACTTCTCTGCACCGGCAAAGTCTAGAAAAGAAATGAAATGTTAAATAAAATAATTTTTGTCTCACTGACTAACCGCACTGATCGGCTGCTGGTGACTGATCTGATTTTTGCGATTGTCGCTTCTTTTAAGCATAGTATTATTTTAGACTAGAATTCAAGAACAGCTGTTTGCCTGGACTAAGGAGGATGGGTTACACTTAAATTTCTACATGATATCTTACTTTCTTAAAACTAAGGTTTAATGTTAGCATTTCATACGTTTATTTTCTTAAACATAAATACTTCCTTCGCGGTGTATATTTTATGGTCAAATAAAATATTTTACCCTGTCGCTAAGCGATAAGTATGAAAAATAATTCAATATAAAAAAAAATTCATGTGTGTACAAAATATAATAAGGAAATATGGGTACAGTTGTTTTACGAAAAAGTCACATTCATTCATTCAATAATATAAAATTGTGACGAACCAAATTGACGCCACCAATTTGCCCGCCACATGTTCAATACCACCTCTTTATTATATAATATTTTTATTTATCTTTATATTTTTATTTACAATGAGGTACTAATTTTTCTATTTTTGTTTTAATTGCAATGAAATATTAATTTTATATGTATACATATGAAGTGTAATTCAATAATATTATAGGATTAGTAATTAAGATTAGTTTTAAGTTTAATAAAGCAACCACCCTGTCTGTGTTTCGGCGGAACAAAAGCGAGAGCGAACAAACGCAAAAGAAACGGGAGAGCAAGCGAGCACCAAAAGCAAAGAGAGAAACAAGCAGAAACAACAAGGAATTGAAACTCCACGAGTGAACAAACGAACAGATGGAACAGAGCCATGACCGAACTCAGCAGGCAGCGATGAGTTCAGTTGCTGAAATACGATCAATATCAACGGACGTGTCATAGAAATTCGCAGCCTGGGTAAGTAACGCAAAGACAACGGACAGAGCTATTTTTTTGACAATCGACGTTAACCAACAGTGGACCAAGTGAGTTTCGTTCGTGGTACATTTACAACGCAAGGTTTATTTCAAAGTGTATTTCTGAACAACGGAACGTTTTTTACACGCGGTAACCAATTGATTACTTGATAGCATTTCGGGTCTTCGGACAGTCTTGCTGGCATTACGGGTCTCCGGACAGCCTTGCCAATCAGTTAAACAATTGTTCGAGTCAACGCCGGTTCTCGGGAACATGATCTTAAACGCGATAACCAATTGGTTGGTTGAAAGCATTGCGTGTCTTCGGACAGCCTTGCTGGCATTACGAGTCTTCGGACAGCCTTGCCAATCAATCAAACAATTGTTCGAGCCAACGTCGGGTCTCAAGATCTTGATCCTAAACGTGATAGCCAATTGGTTGGTTGAAAGCATTGCGTGTCTTCGGACAGCTTTGCTGGCACTACGAGTCTCCGGACAGCCTTGCCACTCAATCAAACAATTGTTCGAGTCAGCCAAGAATCCAGTCGTCATCGTTTTCTCCAAAATCGACAACTACCATCTGAGTGACAGCACTGCGGGTCTCCGGACAGCTTTACGGGCATTTCGTGTTTCCGAACAGTCTTGCTACGGAATTGTACAAAGGCTAGGACTGTGCCCACGAAACGCCAACGTCCACCTTGCGTTACCCCAGATTCCGTGCGCCGTAGGACCTCTCCGGCTGGTTAGCAAGTAGCATAAGTAAAAGAACACCAACATTGAACCACTTAGATAAGCACAATAAAGATAAGGTCCTAAAACCAACAAACAAATATTTTTCTGTAACCGAACCTTGAACAGCTGCCGAGCTACCCCAGCTACAAACCCGGACGACCGGGGAAACTTACAAAATAACTCAAAATAATTCAATATACATATGTAAGAACTAATGTGTGTAAATGAGAAAAAAATAATGTGGGCACATTTTTTTTTTGTGAAAAAATGCGTCTTACAAGGTGTAGGGTATAAAAATGAAATATATAAAAATGTTGTAGCATTAATATTAGAAATAGAAGTATTGATTAAATTAAATCAACTTTAAATTAAGAAAAAAAGATATTAGTAAAAATTTGAGTGAGTAAAAATTTGAATATAAAAGAGAAACAAAAAAGTAAAACGAAGTAAACGTTTGTGTAAGCGGGTTATAATGGAATATAAATATATAAGAGTTAAGTTAAAAAGAAGGTATAAATAATAATAGTGAGGAAGGGGAAAAAAGGGAGAACACAACACATACTGTTGCAAATATTGTAATAGATCTGCAATTTAAGTCAGCTGTAATTTCGTTTGACAGATAGACAAATGTCATTTAATGTTCCTAATAAAGAAGATTTCTCTAAACTTTGATCTTGAAGAAGCAAGTCGTGTTCTCTGTGTGATATCTTGCCAATCCACTTACAACAGGTTATGGACCTCACGTTTTTTTGGCAAAATTGAAAAATATTAAATTTTGAAACACGATCTGAATCGACGTTTTTGCGAATTGGTTAAATTTGCATAATTCTTAGTCGCTTATTTGCGTTGGTAATTTTGAGGTTAGTATCACACGGCAACGACAATGGGCGACGACAAAATTAAAAAGTTGAAAGAGCGAGATAACTACGATAGCTGGAAATTCGCAGCAAAATCCTATCTTGTGCTAAAAGGATTTTGGCCATGCATCGAGGGATCGGAGGGTGACTCCATGAAAAATTTGCATGCGATTTCGGCACTTGGACTGCTTGTTGAGCCGTCAAATTATTCCTACGTGCAGAATTGCATAACAGCAAAAGCATCTTGGGATGCTCTTGAGACTGCATTTGAGGACAACGGCGTCTTGCGTCGCATGGACTTATTGAAGTACTTGGTGCGACTGGAGTTGGCCGATTGCACTTCAATGGAAGACTATGTGAATAAGATGACGTGCACGCAACAAAAATTGGACAAGTCGGGCACAAAAATTCCAGATGATATGGTTGCGCAAATCATGTTGAGCGGTCTACCAGACGAATTCCGGCCAATGGTGATGGCACTCGCAAACAGTGGGAAAGCTTTGACTACTGACTTGGTGCGAACAAATTTGCTTTACGAAATTAGGCATAAATTGAAGACCAACGATGCTATGGCATTAATATCTAAGAAACACAATAGCAAATTTAATCGTACACCAAGATCAAACAAGAAACCAATTTTTGCTTCGTTTTGTTTCGAAACCAATAAAAAGGGACATTATGCAAATAAATGTCCAACGAAAACAAAAAAAGCAACGAACAGTTTGTTGTTGGCGTCTACCTCACTTGTTGCAAAAAGAGAAGAAGCAACCGAATGGTTAATCGACTCAGTCGCATCAGCTCATATGACAATGAGTTCCAACAATTTGAGCGAATTACGAGAACCGAAATCCAAAGAGATAATTGACGGAAACAGTGGACGACTCGCTGTGAAATGTGCAGGTAATGTGCGTATGACAATTTTGGAGAAAAGTAAACCGAATAGTAAACAAGTGACCGTGACAGATTTTTTGTGTATACCGAACATTTATTGAACTAATTTAATGTCCGTTAGTCAAATGACAAAAAATGGAAAAACACTTGTTCGATAGTAAAAATTGTCGCATTTTCGATGAAGATGCTAAATTGATGGCCACAGCGCCACTAGTCGACGATTTATATCGACTAAATTGCGCGACGGAAAGAAGCGCAATAGCTAATAAAGAAGATTCTGACAAACCTGTGATGACCATGATTAAATCGCTGTCGTTACCATTTTGAATTCAAAGATTTTATTTACTCGAGCAAAAATTGTATTTAATTCTTAACAGTCAAACAGTTGATATTTCATGACACAACCTTTTTTTATGTGATTTTGTGGGCACATCTGCATGTGACTTCCCTTGCCGTTCCATTTTAAATCAGGATTAGATTAGGAAAAAGGAACGCAGCTAATGAAGCACAAAAGTGAAGTGTTCGTAGCCTTCAATAATTTGATCGAAAACCAACAAAATTCCACAATCAAGATATTGAGATCTGATAACGGCATGGAATTTTGCAACAGCCAATTTGATACGTTCACGAACACGGTATTCTCCATCAACGTACAACACCTTACACGCCGGAACAAAATGGGGTCGCCGAAAGAATGAATCGGACGATAATCGAAAAAGTACGTTGTATGCTATTTGATGCCAACTTGCACAAACAATATTGGGCCGAGGCAGCGGTTACAGCAGCATTCCTAATAAATCGAACTCCATGCAGAGATATGAAGAGTACTACACCAGAGGGAATTGTTCGAAAATGGAGCCGGATTTATCTTAGCTGAGGGTGTTTGGGTGCAAAGCAATGGTGCATATTCCGAAAGAGATAGACGAAAATTGAACTCGAAATCAGTCGAGTGTATTTTCCTTGGCTACAGTGAGCAGTCGAAGGCGTACAAATTGTTCAACGTGAAGACTAAAAAGACGATCGTAAGCCGTGATGTAACGTTTTTCGAGGACCACAATAAAAAAAAATAGAAAATCGATATATTACTAATCTTCGGTTTTAAGATATTATAAAACCGAAGATACGAAATGCGAAAACTCATGGGATGGAGTTGATTGACCACGATTACAGCGAAAGCGATTCCAACGATGATTCTACATCATACGAAGACAGTGAGGGCGAATCGAGCCGAATACAATGTAATGTGCAAAATGTGGATGGTCCGTCTCCAGATTCCAATGCTATAACAGCAACAGCAATCGATGCTCAAACTACTACACGTAAAAATTCTGACGAAATATCAAATGAATCGAATGTCGGATTCAGTGAGGGTGATGGCAGTGCAAATATGGGTAATCCTCTATACGATTCATTGCGCGAAATCGACTTCGAAGTTGCTGTAAGTGAAATGTCAGCCGTATGTTCTGCACATGACGTGACCATCGTGTTGCTGCGACGAGAGCTGCGCATGTCGGCTTATTGGCTGCAGTAGCTGATCCTAGTGAGCCAGCGACCGTTCATGAAGCGTTAACAGGTGAAAGCAGCAAAGAATGGACCGATGCAATGCAGAGTGAGTACAATGCTTTAAAAGAAAATGAAACCTGGAAACTGATGGATTTGCCACCTGGGCGAAAGGCAATCGACAGCAAATGGATGTTCAAAGTCAAACGAAACGCAGATGGCGTTATCGATCAACGCAAGGCATGACTCGTAGTCAAATGTTTTTCGCAAGTCAAAGGCATTGATTACGACGAAACATATTCTCCAGTTGCTCGATATTCATCGATACGTTTTCTTTTGGCCCTTGCGGTGAAATTCGATTTGGCTATTCATCAAATGGACGCAGTGACAGCGTTCTTGCAGGGCAAATTGGAAGAAGAAATCTACTTGCGGCACCCGCAGTGTTTTTCCGATCAAACCGATAGAGTATGTCGTCTTCGCAAATTTCTGTACGGGCTTAAGCAATCAAGCCGGGTATGGAACTTGAAACCAAATTCAGTATTGACGTAGAATCTTAGTTTCATGAGATCAGCAGTGGATCAACGCATCTATTTCAGACATTCGGTGCACAATACCATTGTTTTGGCGGTATATGTCGATGACATATTAATTATTAGCAGCAACAAAACAATGATTTCTAAATTGAAGAAGGACTTGTCCACACATTTTAAGATGAAAGACTTGGGAGCTGCTACATCTGTTCTTGGTATGCGTATTGCACAACACGAGGATGAGTCGATCTCCATAGACCAAAAGCAATATCTATCGGCAGTTTTGCAACGATTCAATATGACCGACAGCAATCCAGTGAAGACGCCTATGGATCCAAATCAACGTCTGTCGCAAGAAATGTGTCCAAAATCTGAGGCAGAGCAGCAAGAGATGCATTCGGTTCTCTACCAGGAAGCGATTGGGTGCATTATATATGCTGCGCAAATCAGTCGTCCTGACATAAGCTTCGCTTTGAGCGCACTTAGCCGCTACAATATGAATTACGGCAAAGCACATTGGTCGGCAGTGAAGAGGGTGCTTCGCTATTTGAAGGGCACCATCGATATGAAACTGACGTACCGAAAAAACGTCGAGGAACAAATGGTTGGCTACTGCGATGCTGACTGGGCCGGCGATCAGGATGAGCGACGTTCGACGATTGGGTATGTATTCCAATTACAAGGAGGTGCAATTTCTTGGGCTACACGAAAACAACCTACGATCACATTGTCCTCAACAGAAGCTGAGTTTATGTCCACGGTAGCGGCGATTCAAGAGACGCTCTGGCTTAAACATCTCGAAAGCGAAATCTTTCTGAATGCGCCGAAGTCAATTCAACTCTATTGCGACATTCAAGGAGCGATACAATTGGCTATGAACAGCAATTATCATGCACGAACAAAGCAAATTGATGTCAAAAATTATTTCATACGTGAGAAACTTGCTGAAGGCACGATTAAACTATGCTATCGAAACACGAATGAGATGCTTGCTGATATCATGACAAAGCCTGTAAATTATTCAATTTTATCTAAGTTTATTGAATATTATGGTCTTAATTAAGAAAATTAACTTGAATTGAACCTTAACCATATTTCTTCTATTAATACTGTTTATACAATTGAATTGAATTATTATACATTGCCTTTGTAAATAACTAAGTTAGTTAGTTCTTTATTGATACAAAGCAATTTTTTTAGAGTCTTAATGTAATAAATATAGTTGTAGATAACTAAATTGAAGATCTAGTGAGGGTGTTGTAAATATTGTAATAGATCTGCAATTTAAGTCAGCTATAATTTCGTTTGACAGATAGACAAATGCTCCAAATAAGGAAGCTCTCTCTCAACTTTGATCTTGAAGAAGCAAGTCGTGTTCTTTGTGTGATATTTTGCCAATCCACTTACAACACATACATACACACATACATGGTAACTATACTTTCAGGTAGAAGGGTTTCCATGGTGGCGCCAATATCGAGAGTCTTGCATCTGGTAAGTTAAACATCAAACAAAAAAACAACAATTAAGAGTATAATTGGACAGAAATAAATAAAAATATATATAATAGACTTACCCCGTAAATAAATACATTTAAAAAGTTACCGAAATATGAATGTAACAGGACTTACCTAAATATTGTATACCTACACACCTAGAAAGAAAAAGGAAATACACACTGAAAGAAAATAAATAAATAAAAACCAGTAGGAGTGCTATATTCGGCCTGGCCGAATCTTAGATACCCTACACCTAAAAGTTTTGAAAAATTATCTTATTATTAATTATATTAATTAATTATTAAAATTTATTTATTTAGATTTCTCATTGCAGAACAGTAGCATTATAGAGTGAAATACAAACTGAAACTAGAGGAAATATGTAGTTATGAGGAAAGTGGCGTAGCTAGGGTGTGGTGGGGGTGCCGGTCCGCCCTGGCACAATTTCGGAGGCGGCAGTTTTGGAAATCAAGTATTGATTTATTGAATTCTAGGAATTTTTGGGGCTGCAAGTTGATTAACCGTCCCGGGCTCCATGAGTCATAGCTATGCCTTTGTATAAATAGTAGGCATGGTCGTTACCTATTTTCAAAACTATAGTGGGCCGAAAGGTATGTGGTGATAGCAACGTTAAGCGTTGTTATTACCAGAGCGATGATTCTGACCTACAACACCAGCACGGTAGTTGGGTTCAACGCCCAGGTTCAATGCCTTTCAGCTGACGCAGCAATATTTCGCGAAAAGCCAAGAACGAAGTCAACAGCAACTGCAAATTCAAATTCTATATTTTGTATGAAAAATTAGATTATATAAACCTAAAATTGTATTTAATAAAATCAAAATAACTTTTAAGACAAACAGACAAGGTGTTTTCAGTCTTTTTTTTTTCCAGCAACTGTTGCTGGTTCAAGTGCCTGAATAGCCACATTTATTTTTACAGCAATTATCTACGGTTTAAGTGTCCAGGCAATCACATCATCTTCCTTACAGTTGTCACTGGTTTATGTGTCGTAGCAACTATTAACATTGGGAACTATACATTAACTCTCTTGACCACGACTTGATCCTTCGAAAGGTACGTGATTCTTCATTCACCTCAATTGGTACGTTCCACCATAGCTAACCTGAAGGAGCTATTAAGGATCCAGGCAGATTGTGGCGAAAATATTCAACGCTTGATCTCCAACTTCAAGAAGGATTCATCATCACGGAAGACGTCGTACGAATACTTCCAGGAGAGGCTCACGAAGCTAGAAACACTTTATGACGCATTCGAGAAGCAAGATTCAACTCTCAGGACCATCTGTGAGACACCACTTGAATTTGAGTACTTTGCAAGTGGTTCTTACGAAGAAATCTCGGAATTAGCCAAGGCGTACATAACGCAGTTTACGAAGGAAGCCGAGTATTGGGCCAGTATGGAAGCCCCAACGACGTCGCCGATTCTCAACAGTCAGAGCTCCTGTCCCATCGTTATGCACTACAGGTGCTGATCAGACCAGAACCAATCAACTGCACCAAGCAGCGGAGAGTAGTGTAGCTGACCTACAAATCGGAAGGTTGATTCGTCGCCAACAGGCAATAATGACATCACTAAGGCGGGTGTTGTACGACGAAACAATTGAAGAGCTACCACGCGAATACTACGAAGTAAATGGCATTTTATGGCATTTTCACATTTATGAGTGCAGCATTGATCCATCAACAGAGGGCCATGATTCTCAAGGATACATGCATCTTAGAAATGATCTCAAGCAGCAGCTAATTGAGGTGACCAGGAAGGCAACGGAATTGCAGACTACAGTAAGCCCAGTATCTCTGCTCCATTTCAACAATGACATCTAGCTGCCAAGAATTACTCCATAGCCATTTGATGGCAACTATTTAAAATGGCGACAGTTCTTCGAAATGTTTCAAGAATTGATCCACAAGAAACCATTCGTCAGAATCCAGAAAATGTGGTATCTGAAGACTCATGCGACTGGAGAAGCGGACGATTAATCACGCACTTGCCCATGACCGAGAGCAATTACGACACGGCGTGGTAGGTGCTTCAAGATACCATCAGTGCTGGTGCAGAAACTTTTACAGCAACCGCTCAGACGTAACAGCGAGACGATCACAGCGCCTATAAAAAATTTATACGATACGATGACAGAATGCCTAAATGCACTCAAAAATTTAGGCATCGAGACGTCGTCCTGGGGACCCATACTTCTGCACTCATTACTCAAAAAGCTAGACAACCAGAGCCATTTGGTGTTCGAGCAATCACGCCAGAATCCCAAGGAAATGCCAACTATCAACACGCTTCTCAACTTCCTGGGGTCACGGTTCCAATATTTAGAGGCTGCTTCCGGCCAGGGAAACAAGCAGCGATCAAAAATATTCACGAGTCTGGCAGCCACAATTACAACGACTCAAACTACAAAATGCAGGGCATGCAATGGTGAAGGTCATCTTCTCTTCGCATGCAAAAACTTTCTTTAAATGGCCACAAAACAACGATTACAGTTAGTTAAAAAACATAACTTGACCTCAATTGTCTGAAAGGTGGTCATAAATTCACCAATTGCATGTCTCGTTCCTTAACGAGTACCTTAAGTGCAATAGAAAGCATAATGCATTATTGCGTCTTGATGAAACAAAAGACATTGCAACATCAAACGAGGTCAAAGGGCTCAGCAAATCATCCTCTTGTAGGTCTTCGGCAGCAACGCAGAACTCACCAGTAAAGGGTTTCGAGTCTTGTATTCGGCACCATCAAGCTCAACATATTAGCTTCAGACGGTCAATATATCACCTGCAAGGCGGTCTTAGATTCAAGCTCCCAAATAAATCTAATCACACAACGATTAGTCCAAATTTTACAACTGCATCCAGAACCGTCCACTCTCACCATTGAGGATATAGGAAGGGCCAGAGGATGCTCCAGCATCCATATCAACACACTGTAACGAAAAGGTGCCGGTATCGTGAGCTAACTCATCCACCGGTGTTCATGATACTGCTGAGGATGCTCGGTCCGGCTGTGCTCAGAGAAAAGGGGAGTGGTTCGTAACCCCATACAGTATCGGGGACACCTAGTTAAAAAAAAAAATAATACTACCGAGATTTACAAATCAGAAAACAAACGGAAATAACCGGAACCCAAGGTACAACGTCCCTTCGCGATCTCGTCAAACTTGTTTCTGCATGTAACGGGAATCCACAAAACAAAAAGACCTTGAAACAGAACATTGAAAAAATCTCGTTCAATGCTACTGCGCCAGTTAGTCATACTCTTGATGTTAAGGAATGCGGTCGATCAGTGTATCTGAGTAATGGAGTTTCCCGTACTATTACTTTAATGGATGAAATAGTGAGAACTCTTGCTACATGTTCAGCTACTAAAGATGATGGCAACTCTGCAGTCGTTGATCGACATTCACAGCTGCTTCATCTTTAATAACTGTACTGTACTTAATACTAACTTAAATCTAAGTTACAACGAGTAAGAAAAGAAAAAGAACCAACAAAAACTTATATAAAAGTAAACAAACCTTTTAAAAATTGTTATGTGCCATGTTACATTGCAATTTTTTGATTGTTTCAATTTGTTCTTTGTTTTTGCTTTCTGTACAAAACTGTCAATGCCGAGTTCATCCGTGAGAGAAAGAGAGCCGATGAACTACGGATCCCGCAATCAAAAAATTTGCCGTCGACGACTCCAAATTTCAATCAAAACGGTGTTGTTGTGTGGCGTAATAAAAAAGTATGCACATTTTGGAGTAAAAAAAAAATCCACTTTTATTTGAAAAAGTAGTTTTGGATGAAAATAATTGCGCAAAGCAATTATTTCTTT
This sequence comes from Myopa testacea, assembly GCA_949629155.1. Lineage (NCBI taxonomy): Eukaryota > Metazoa > Arthropoda > Insecta > Diptera > Conopidae > Myopa > Myopa testacea. The sequence continues at coordinate 32,620,341 of OX451347.1, forward strand.
CTTTATTCTTCTTTATTCTTCTTCTTTTCTTTATTTCTGCAACCAATTTCATTCGAGTAAAAATATACTTCGTTGGCTGCGATTGCTTATTTGTTATTCAATAAATTGAATTTGCTTAATGTCAGGTTCGTGCTTTGAACAAAATGTTAGGTGTTTGTTAATAATTTAAGTACAATTTCCTCTAGTTCTTTAATTGTTTGCATTGTTTATCACTTTTGATATTTGTAATGCCCGCAAAAATCGCAAATCGGTATGAAATACTACGCATAGTTCTAATACTATTTTTGACAGATTGCTGGTAAACTGATTGCAATGTAACATACCAGCAAATAAAAAATTGTTGAGAGAGTAAAATATTACAATTTGCAGCAATCAAAAAATTGCAATGTAACATGGCACTATGCAAGCCATACACGTTACAATCGTTGGTACAACATGGTTAGCAATCAAGTTGTGTGTTTTGCCCACAAACGATACCTCTTTGTACAACTTAATTTTGCAAACAATTCATTTTGAGTAAAGATGACGTCTGATGTTATAAAATATATGTTAATAAAATGTTAATAATATGTTATGTTAATAAAATCACGCATTTCAGCTGAGTCTTCCATTTTTGTGTTGTTTACTCGGCAATTAAACTCCCGAATCTTGCCCACACACGTGCTTCTCCCGCAAAGTCAAAATGAGAATGAAGTACCAAATCGCATGGCCAGCCCACAAACATTACAACCGACTTGTACAACTTGCCAAAAAATCAACAAATTTTGATTTTTCGTACAACCGAAACACAACTTCATACAACAAGCCCACAAACGTTACAATCTTGTATACAACCTGACGAAGTTGTACCAACGGTTGTAACGTGTATGGCCTGCTTTAATGCTAACCTCTGTGAGCACCAGGAACTGAATTTTTATAGAAATTATGACATAATGAAACATTTAGATCAAAATTTGCAGGGTCTTCATTCACGACGCCAATAGGTGACAAATACGTTGTGTTTGACCAGTTCAGAACTCTTTCTTGATTGAAAATATCATGCAATTGTTCTCATGACAAGCGATTCTATTGACAAATCTATTTAAGATGTCAGAAACGTAAAGACCCATTGGAATTACCTTAGCCTCCGAATAAACGAAACGGTTTGAGTAACGTTTTGTAGGCGATTCGAAATACTTCCCAATAGTGTTTTAAAACCTTGCGTTCCAAAATTTCAAATTCCCTAAACCAAATAGGAAAGCCATATAAGATTACAGGTCTTATGCAGGTTTTGTAAAGTAAAAGTTTGGTTTTCCGTGGTAAATTTCTGTTACATAAAATATTTGAAAACGCACCTAAAATTTGATAAGCTTTTTTTAATACAAATCTTGCGTGTTTATTAAATTTCAAAAGATTGTAAAAGTTAATTCCGAGATATTTTATAGTGTTTTTAAATGGGATTTCAGAGCCATTTAACGAGTATCGTAAAGTTTTGCTTTCCGGAACAACAAATGATTTACATTTTCCTGAAGAATTTCTGATGCAAATGGCTTCACATTTTGATGTATTAATTTTGATTCCCTAGTCTTCGTAGAAACGTTGAACTATTGCTAGATGTTGAACAGTTTGGTTTAAGGCCACTATAGGGGACTCATGATGAGAATAGAGAAGAGAGTCGTCAGCATACAAAAGACCTGTTGAATTTGGCCCAAAATGTGGGAAATCAAACATGAAAATATTGTGAAGATGAGGGGCTAAAATGGAACCTTGAGGTACACCACAACTTACTTTGCCAAAATTTGACAGATTACCATTAAAATAAACACAAAATTTTCTATTGTTCAAAAAGCTTTTAAACAATGTAATAATTGAGGAATCGAAGCCTATTTGAACCATTTTAAAAAGTATTCCATTATGAAATGCGTGATGCTTTTTCAATGTCTAAGGAAATTGCCACTGTGCAACGACGATTGCGCAAGTTAGACACTATATCATTTTGGAATTTTAGTAAAGCGTCAACTGTCGAGTGGCCTTTTTTAAAACCAAACTGTAAATTTGGAATATAAGATGAGTCTAAACCATTGTCCATTTTTTTCCGGATTATGTTTTCGAAAAGTTTTCCTCGATTAGACAACAACGAGATTGGTCTCAGGTTATTTATCTCAAAGTTGTTAGTCTTTTTTGGAATAGGAATAATTTTAGCGATTTTCCAAGAGTCAGGAAAATATGAATGGCTCAAACAATTATTAAAAATTATCGAAATGTATTCAAAAGCTTTCATGGGAAACTTCTTAAGAAATTTGAAATTTTGTCCAATCCAGAGGATTTTTTATTATTCAGATTATTAGCATAAGTAATAACTTCGTCCAAAAATGTCAACTTTGGGAAATGGCGTTCATTAAGTGCTGATGAATTATTACTAAAAATGTAGATGTTTGGTGAAATTTGGGCGAAAAAGCTGGATAATGAATTCTCAATATAAGAAATGTCTCTATTTGGATGGCATCCCTTATAAATATTCGAAAAGTGAACCTGAGTTCTTGCAATTTTTCTTCGTCATTATCAATAACGACACCGTTAATTGAAAGGTTTTTCAGTGAAGATTTTTTCCTACCTCCTATTAAATTATAAATTTGTTTATGAGCCCTAGGCCCTGGAATAATTTTGCTCAACTTATCGCTAAAAATTTTGGATTGCTCTATTTCTACTTTTTTTTTTATTATATTATTCAATAACTGAATCTGTTTAGACAGTCTGGTGTTAAACAGTTCATATTATTGTGGTAAATACGTTTCAAATCTTTCTGCCAACGATACTTGATTTTAAACAAATGTTTGACATTGTCAGAAATATCCATTTTTTTGCCCCTTTTAAGAATTTCATCTGAATGAAGTGCAATTATTGAGTTTAAAGAACTGGTGAGCTGTGAAATAAAATTGTCTATTTCAGGGTTACTTAAGAGTCGAGAAGAGGAAGGAAAATGATTTAGTATTTCACCAACATAATCATTTCTAAACGTATCCCAATTGGTCCGTTTTAAAGAGGTGAAATAATTTGGAGGATGAAAAAAAATCTCAAGATCAGTGAACGTTATTTGAAATTTAAAAGGGAAATGATCTGAAAAAGAAGCAAGGCTCGAAATTTTGAAATTTGGATTTATGGTATTTACAATATTTGTACTAATTAAAAAGTGGTCCAGAAATGATGAACCATTAGGATAAGAGTTCGACAATCTTGCAAAATTAAGATAATTGTTTTGTAGCCAACTCAAAAGTGCATTGCCATTTACATTATTGAGCGAATCACCCCAGTGTATATTTTTTGCATTCAAGTCTCCTCCAACAAACGTCCCATCAAATTTTTGGGACAAGCGCCCTATGATAGAAAGCCCATCATAAATTATAGAATACTGGGAGTTACACGGAAAATAAATCGAACCAAACAAATATTTTTTAAGAACACCATTTACTAATGTTTTATTTGCTATAAATAAATTTGGAAAATTCAGACCATCAACGTTAATTTTCGAAAATTTAAAGGATTTCCTTAGCACTATACTTACTTCAAGTTGACTTTTATCCCGAAGAAATGGGTAATTATCTAAGTAAACTTTTTGATTTGTTCTTGTCTCTTGAATAAAAGCAATGTCAATGCTATTATATTTAATTTTAATAATTGCAGCAATTCGAGTCTGCGGCTCACTTCATTGAGTGACCTCACATTAAATGACAGAAGATTCAGTAAATTACGGACCCTAATAATCGTTAAATTCATGCAAAAGATTCATGTAATGTTTTTTGGCATCTACTTTCGATAAAGTTTTGTAATCCGTTAAGAATGACTTAATTTTGTCTTCAAGAAAAGGTTCCTCTGGTTGACAAAGTAATTTCGCGATTTTTAGAAATTCCTCAATTAAAGCAAGTTTCAAGTTACTTTTGGCATCAGAATCATTAAAAGGGCTAGCAAAAGATTTGTTGGGTGATTTAAAATTAGCATTTTTAATTGAACTCATAACATTTAATTGAACTCATTTTGATCGCATTTAACGCAGGAGAAAGGCCTGTTGCAGTTTTTAGACATGTGGCCCATTTCTGGCATCTCCAACACTGTACTTCTTTTTTAGAATCTTTTAGTGAATCTCAAGAGACTTTTTGATTTAAAAGTGATCGAAGAGCGGTTATCTCATTCGATGGCTTTCCTAGTATAAGTGTAACAAGAAATAAACTGGTGTTTTTTCTCGAAAAAACTGTTGAGAATTTTGAAACATCGGGCACTGTGTTTGGGACTAAGAAATCAATTGTAGTTGTAATCTCTTCAGTTTCTGTTTTATAGTACAGACCACGCAAAACTAACTTTACATGTCTTAATTGTTTAGGAGTGTAAGAGTACGACTCCACATTTTTTTCTTTTAAAAGCTGCATCATTTCAGTATGAACTGTGTGAGGAACATTATTTGCCTAAAAATAATGTCCACACATTTTTTTATCATAAATTTTGTTTTATAAAGTACTGAATTATTTTAAGTTTTCTTTGTCAAATTATTAGTTTTTTTTTTAAATAGTGAATTATATTCTATTATTATATTTTATATTATATTTTTTTGATAAAAACCGCTGAAAATAAAACAAAAGGCACTTTAAGTTAAATTAAGTAAATATCTCCATTCTGTAAAAAATAATGTATAAAATTAAGAAAACTTCAATGTAAACCACCCCACCTAATACGATCAAACTGCTGATCGTAGACCAGCTGACAAGCATAGTCTGAGTGGTACGGCTGAGTATAAAAGGCGCAACGCCAGTGAAAATTGATTCAGTCATCGGGAGCCGGCCACTAGAGTAAGTCTTTTTGAAAAATAATTAATTTTTTTAAACTTCCATTTCAGAGAAGTCCAGATTGGATGGACACCTCGGTATGCATCCGACTGTGGTGTCCATGCCATGCGCGCGCTCTTGTTCTTCGGCCTCTCGGTTTGCATCCGACTGGGAGTTTCAAGCTGAACACAAGAGCGTAATGGACTGACGGATGACTATCATGGTTTAGATCCGACGATGATGGTCATACCGCTCTCTACACAGAAAACCTCCTTCCCCACTTCGTCGCGTCAGAAAACCTCCGGTTCCACCCAATCAACATAAGTCTTCTAGGAGAGAACAATCTCGCGATCGTCACGGGTGTACCTCGGGCAAGTGGGACTTCGGGAGAACCAAAACGCGCGGTATACCTATTTCCCTACCTCAGGCTCGCCAGGACGACCCTGACGATCGGAACCTGGTCTCAAAGAACGAATCCCCCTCTCCCCCCAAGCCCTGCGCGCAAAACAATGCACTCCTTTCCGTAATCACGCGACTTAGTGAAAGATCATATTTTAGGAAAATGTGATTAAGAGAACAAAGTGTAGTAGCCTTTTATATTAGAGGGAAATGTATACATTCAGCAATAAATAAAGAAAATCGTACTTAGTCAAAATTAAACTCGTCTTTTGTATTTATCGGTCTCCTGACACAAACAAATGTTTGTGACGGAGAAAGAACCGTGGACACCCGGCGAGCTTCACCTCCTCCGAAAAACACTTCGTTACAACTGATGCATATCTAAGGTAAAGCTTACTTTTATATTTGTTCTTGTTAACAATCTTAAAAGAAATATTTTTTTCATTTCATTGAGTTACTAAATGTTTAATATCTACTTTATACATAAAAATTGGCGGGCAAAAGGAATTGTCCCTCTCCTTTGCGTGGGCTTTGTGTTGGTCGCGTTTGTTCGCAGTCGTAATCACAGCCGGGTCAGACTCAATATCTAGTTCATCTAAGATAGCAAAACGATTGTGAGAACTTATCTGTTTTGAATGCAATGGCTGGTGCTGGTGTTTTGTAGCGAACGATGAAAAATCGATTTCTATATTGTCTGAAGTTTTCCGGCGTTTCAAATCCGCTTTCTCAATAATTTTGGGATCATTGAGATCCATACAATCCATAGAATCTGGTGGATGTGTTACTATTGCGGACGCCAAAACAGAAGCTGGAAGATTATTATTGCTGATTCCAAACGTATTAGGAATTTGGAATTCGCTGCTTATATTTTTATATGAATCACGGCCCTGAGCACTATCCTCGAAGCAGGCGTTATAAAGACTTTGACCCATGTTGTATGTCGCGATCGCAATTTCTAATTCCGGATGATATTAACTTTCAAGGCCAATATTATTATTGTTTGCATAATACTACTCCGAGAGTGAGTCAAGGCCAAGTTCAAATTATTAATGCAAACACAGCACTTTGCTTGGTAGCAAGAAACTTTAGTCAAGCTTTGGAAAGCCAAGTCAGCAACCAGAGCGCTTTGCATTGGAATGGATCGTGGAAGGTAGCGTTCAGTAGCAAGCTTCCAAACCATAAAAACCGTAGCTCTCTGCATTAGTATGGATTGTAGAAGTTAGCGTTCGGTAGCAAGCTTCCAAACCATAAAACGCTCGGCTTGAGAAAATAAAAAAGATCCAAAACCCAACGCGGAAGAATTAAATTGGAAACGATTTAATTCTGCCCATATTGCAATTTCGTAATACAAAAATTGCGACACGCGCCAACACCGACCCACTTTGGTTTGGTTGGAAGACCACCCTTAAAATAGATATAACATTTTACCCACCCAAAATAGTTATAACATTTTGGCGCAGCCGGTTTTTCGAGCCGAGGATCGCTCGAAGAAGGAATAAAGTAAGTAAAAATAAAATACAATAATATATACGTAAAACATGTTTTTGTGCGGTCCCTTTTTATACGATTTTATTTTTGTGCGATTAGTTTTGTGCGATTTATTTTTATGCGGTATGAATCTTAGCGACGTTAGCACCAGTTTAATGTTTCCTATCAATGTACATATACATGTGTGGACGATAAATTAAGCCTGACTGAAGTTTGGAAAAAATTCTCGATTTGAACCTGCATAAACCATATTACAGTAAAACCTGATTTTGTGCCGTGGATAGGGACCGCATAAAAGATATCGTATAAAAAAATATTCGAAAATTTTATAAATTCCTACATATAATAAACAACTTTGTACGATATACCACCTAAAATTTTTTTTATGCGGTGGATAGGGACCGCATAAAAAAAGTCGGACTTAGAAAATACATCAATGACTTATGAAATAGATGAGAGAATGCTTTCAATTAAATTAAATAATTAAATTACACTTAAAGAAATTGTAAAAATATTTAATTTTTCATTGTACATATACATGGAGAAGTTTTCAAATTACACAATAAATAGCTCGGTCCTACTCGTCGTAATTCAAAACGCGCATCTTCTTGTGACGAATTGGTTGAAAATCGCTTTCGTCGCTTGAAGATAGGATTTCAATTGATTTGTTTTTTGGTACCATGAAGTCAGTGATCAGTTTTTGTGACGACGGTCAGTTGCTTGTAAACGTCACGATAGTGAGACATGCATGATCTCAGCTCTTTTTGGTATTTTAAGCGTCTTTCCGCATTGGTATCTATTTTAAGAAAATGCGTTTCCAATTTTTTCGAAATCTGGATCCCTGCATATATTTTATCTGCTATAATGGATTCCGGTTCTTCTTGTCCATTTTCATAATCTATCAAACTATTGATAGTGTCATTATCATCGACAGTTTGATCCTCATTCTTCTCGTCCAGGTCATTTTTGCCGAAAGTATCGAAGCCTTCTTCGCCGATGTTATGTGCGAGCGCACTAATTTCAGATAATAACGTTGACGCGTCTTCGGTGACGTTTCGATTAATTACACAGATCGCTTTCCAGCACGAATTTAATGTGTGTTGTTTGATTTGTCCAATTGCTGCAATACATAATAAGGAATTGAAGCAGTTAAAAAGTTATATGTGACAGTGACAAACAGTAACTTTGTAAGAAAGTGAAACATTAAGTAGAAATGAAGTTGCGAGGATATTTTGAAAAGTGAAATAATAATTTTAGGAATAAATTAAAATGTGAAATTGTAGCAGTGACAAATAAAAGTAAAGTAAAATAGTAGGATATATCACAGTGAAAAAACATGAGTAAAATTAGAATAATTTAAATTGAAATAGATTGAAGTATGTTAATACTTGATAATTGCTATAAATAATAATTGATTTAAACTAATTAAGTTGTTAATTTATTTAACAACATTTACATTAATTTTCAGCGTTAGCAGTCGGTTCAAGTTCCGAATGCCAACAAATCAGCACACATCCTGGTGAAAGGTACTGGTTCATGTGCTAGTTATCTTTCGTTAATGCCAGTAATCACAGCAACGACGTAAACGTCGCCAACATTAACTAATGACGAATTTTTGCGATTTTTTTTAAAATTTACTATATTGGTTACTGTGAGTAGCAAATTGGCGAAATTCAGAGTAATTTTACTAACTTAACGTGGTAAAATTCAAATGATAAACGCAAATTGTTAAAACAGGAAACCAATCCAGACTAAAACAAAACGCGTACAGTATACGGGTTAGTTTTAAGTTTTCATTGTATTGTTTTCGGGTGTGTCTTAGGCGTTTGACTTCAAATTACACACGTTAAACAAATTTTAACGATTAACTTGATTTCAAAGCCGCACATTTTAATTTGATTAATTGATGATTAATTTTGTCAATTTAGTTGATTTCAAAGTTCCACATTTGAAATTGATTAATCGATAATTAATTTTATCAGTTTGTCGGAATTCAAAGTAAAACATTTTTTCTAAATAATACGTCACACGGTCGTAAGTATATGACATTTCACAGGAAAAAATAGAAAAAAAAAAAAAATTAAAACAAAAAATTTGTTTCGTACGTTATCGTCGTACGTACGTCGCACGTTATCTGTCGTACGTTATCGTCGAGGCGCTCTTGGTATAGCGAGGACAGGAAGAACTTTAAGAAATCGTGTTTGAATTCATACCACCGCGGCCTAGGTTTCCGGTTATTGCGGAGCCAGTGGAGACCTTTTCCTTGCATAATCTCGGGCATGGCTTTAGGCAACAAGTCTCGAGATATTCCGTAAGTGTCGGCGAGTTCTTCTAGTCGCTCGACAAACTCCAGTGGATTCATCCTGTCATCGAAGCGTATGGTCCACGTTCGTACAGGTTCATTACGCTGCTATAGTTTATTTGCGACTGCTCTGGTTGACTGGGTTGTTGTAGATAGGTGTTTGATTGAGACGCGGTTGGCACCCCTAACGGCGTAAGGGTTTTGATATGTATCGATGGGTGGCTTGGCCGCGGTGCTGTACCTGGGACTGGTGATGTGCTACGGGCATACTGGCGTTCTAATTCTTTCAAGCGCTGTACTTGTTCCGGCTTGAGATCCTCGCTGGTGCTAAACGCCGAAAATATGCCTTTCAGGTCTTCTACGTTGCCATCGGTGTCTAGCCCTAACTCTGTCATGAGCTGCACAAGTTCCTCACGCTTGAGGGCGACTATCCATCTTTTGATCATGATGCACTTAGCTTGCCACAGGTGTTGAGTTTTGTGTTATAAATTTTTCACGCACAGTTTTTGTTTCTTGTCTTAGGGTTTCTTCCACGTCTTGTGTTGTTATGTGACTACTTGTTAGCTGAGTCGCTGTTCGGGCGCCACTTGAAACGACGTTTTCTGCCTCGGTCTTTTAAGGCGGTTTCTTTATGTGGTCCGTGGACCTTGTCTATAGCTAGGGTAGGCTCACGGCTGTCCAGGGTCGAATGTTTCAAGAAATTTATTTAATAGACGGGACCTGTGTTTGTTGTTGTTTAGCACGTTTATTTATTAAATCCAATTCTTATCTTCTACTTAGATCTAGGGCTAACAAGTGTCCTTAAGTGTACCAAGAAAGCTGGGGTGTGTAAAAACTGGAGTGTATAAAAAAACTGGCGTTGTTGTGGCGATGAAAACGGAGGTGTAAAAAGACGACAATCGCAGGACTGTGCTTGTACTCTTCAATTCGTCAGTGCTAACGATCGTGTGTTGTACTTGATATGTCTAACACGTTCGTGTTTACTATTCGGTTTCCTGCGAAACTTGAAGTGATTGTATTTGTCCTTTTCTCGTTCCTCCTTACAAAGAGATACAACTTCGATTACGTTTGGGTTGTGACAGTGACCAGGGGTTTCCAGGTGGAAAAGCTTCGATACAGAGGCCAGGGAGAGGGTAGGGCGGAGGGAGAGGACAGAGACACGCTCCGCGAGAACAGCATGACGATCAGACGGACCAGCATGTTGCACTTGCAGATTCACTGCGTCGGTCCCAACATGAGCGATCCGACGGACCACCATGTTGCAACCTCGGCAGCGAAAGCAGTTGGGGAGAGGATACGGCCATGCTCTCGCAAGAACAACACGACGATCCGACGGACCAGCATGTTGCACTAGCAAGTTCGCTGCGTCGGTCCCAACATGAGCAACCTCGGCAGCGAGAGCGGATGTGGAGTGGGTAGAGAGGGAATCTTCTCCCAACCCCAACCACGGCAGAGGCGATCCGATAGACCACCACTTACCGCGGCTAGAGACGAGAGAGCCACCTTATCTCACCAGGTCTTATCTGGGTCACTGCCAACGAGCGACTGATGACTAGTCTGTTGTATTGTTCTTTTATGCCTGCTGAAGCTTCTGCCGTTTCGGGCGTTCGCGTGTTTTCGTCACCACAACGCACCTAGCTCCGTTTTCCTCCAACTCATCGGCTCTTAGTGAGCTCTATACTTAATACTATACTTACACAAATCTGACCGTCTAATCACGGTAGTTATGTATAAGTGTATACATTTTGTCTTATATCTATTTCTCTTACCCCTACAGCCACCACCAATTAAATAAATACGCTATGTTATGCTTAGATAATGTAGGTTATTTTAATTGAAAGTAAATATTTGTCCTTTTTACATTTGAGACAACAAAATGCAATTTAATTCATTTACATAATAATGTGAACGTATTTGGTACACAAATGCGTCCTCACAACCGTTATCCCAATGAAGATGACAAAAGAAATGAAGACCCAAGCTTCCTTGGGTGATGAAACAAGTACAAATCCGACGCCTGTAGAAGCCGACACTCCAGGCATAACACAAAACGATAACACAATTTTACTAGAAAACCCAAAACAAATAGAAAGTTATAAATGATTTCCATCATACACCATTAGGTCACCAGGGAGCGGTGAAAACTTACCTAAGGATCAGGCCACAATATAGGTGGCCAGGGATGCAAAGACAAATCAATGATTATGCTAAAAACTGTCCGAAATGACAAAAATGACCATGGTTCTAACAGATACACCATTGATGCCAATTGATAAAGTTTACATGGACATAGTAGGTAATCTACCAGAAACTGTGTCCGGAAATAAGTACATTCTGACTTTCCAGGATGATTTTTCTATCTATCCTAGCTATCCCAGACGCGAAAGCAAGTACTGTTCCCAGGGCTCTCTACGATGAGGTGATCACGCGTTACGGAATTCCGAGAATTCTAATTGCTGATAACGCAACTAACTTCATTTCGAAATTGTTCTCGGATGCAAATTATTAGGTATCAAAAAATTACACATAACGCCATACCATCCGCAAGCTAATGGCTCATTAGAGAGAAGCCACAGACCTTTAGGAATATTTGCGGAGTTTTGCTAAAGAAGATGGGTCGAATTGGGATCAATGGTTAACTGCTGCTATGCATGTTCATAACCACACATCCCATATTACGACTAAGCAAACACCGTTCCGTACTTTGTTTGGATTCGATATAGAGATGCCGACTAACTTAAAAAGAAAGTAGTGTAGTCCGGTGTATAATGCCGAAGATCCAAACAAGGTATTCAAATTTCAGATACAAAGAGCCCACTAAATAGTTAGAAAAAATCAAGAAATGGCTAAAAAGGTAGCAAAAAATCATTATGATAATAAGTTAAATTTAGTAGAATTTAAGGTAGGAGATAGTGCGTTAATTAAGAATCAAACGAGAAAAAATAAGTTTTCTCCCATAGGCCGTATAAAGTAGTAGGCATTAAAAGCCATTCCACAATAACTTATTTAAGTTATATAGTAGCATTAAATAGGAAAATAGGATTTGTTTAATTGAAAGGCACTTTTTTCCTGTATGTTCAATTTATATTTAAGATATTCCCAATTTTCATTATAATCCGAAATATACAATATTTGTTTAATTCAAAGGCACTTTACTACAGTGTTGTTTGGTTTTAACTAGTAAACTATTCTTTTCATTAAACGGTTCGATAATATATAAATTAACGTTTTGAACAAAGAACTGGCGTTGTGATCAAAGATGTTGCTTGTTTCGCGCTGCACAGTCGGCGGTTAAGTGCCGGCTCCACTCCGACCTCCAAGGCTGGAGCCGAAGAGCTCGCAGTCAAGCTTTAAAGTTTGCCTCTCCTGAGCGGCCGAAGTCCGTGCTTTGAGAGGACACGGCTTCGAACGATCAGGAGAGGCAGCCTGGCGAGCGGTTTGCTTTGGCGTAAACATCCCGCCCGCCTTGCAGGACTGCAAAGCTCCCAGACCCTCAGCCCTGGGGTGGATCAGGCGCTCAACCATGTAAGGCGCTGTGGTGGGCCTCGCCGCACTCAGTACAGCGGCGCGTGCTGGTGCATCCTGGGCTGGTGTGGGAGCACGCCAGGCAGTTGACGCACACATGGCGGCCAGCAAGCGTCCTCCAGCGTCCCTCGACCGGCAGATCGAGGAACTGGCCGCACTGCCGGAGCGGGTGCTCTCCACGGCAGAGCGGGCAGCATCCTCGGCGGCGAGCTCGGCGCGCTCCTGCCGGCCGCCAAAGGTCGCGTGAGCGGCTGCGATGGCCATGCGGCTCCAGCGCGTACCCATCTCCCTGGTCGATTGGGGGGGCGCGTTGCCTAAGAGCTGCGGCTGCAGGCTCGACGAGCAGCTGACGCCGGCCACGTGCCCATGCAACTTCCCCATGCGCCCTGGGCGATGGCGTCCTTCTGCCAGCGGGCGACGGGAGTCGTGGTGGTGTTGGGCGTCGATGCGGCTGGCCGCGTCCGCGACGCGCCGGATGGTACGGCGCTGCAAAGCCCATCTCCAGGAGACGGAGCACATACGCTGCCCGTGCTGGCATTGCTGGGGGCGATGGTGGAGCCTCAGCGTGATGGGGCTCGGGTGAGCGTCGCGTCTCCTTGGTTGACGGCTCGAGGGAGCGCGGCGGAGCCATGTCGTCTTCCTCGAACTGGGAGGACGCACTCAGACTGAGCACGTCGTCTTCGAGGTGATGCTCCTCGCACTGCGGCATCTCGGGGCCGGGATTTGGGGCAGTGGGCGCCGTTTGCACCTCCTCGCAGTGCGGCATCTCGGGGCCGGGATTTGGAGCAGTGGGCGCCGTTTGCACGGCGGCTGGCGGAGCCAGCATACGGCCCAGCCGGTAAAGGGCCCCGCGGCGGCGAACACGTTCCATCTCGAATCTGTGGAGAAAAAAGGCATTAATAACAATCCGAGACATGCACGATAAGGATACTAATTTAGAAATTGAACGCGTGAGTTGGCCGTTAGCCGTCCGGACATCGGCCACGCGGACTCGTGCGTCCTGACCCTTATACACCTTGATGATGCGGCCCAGCCGCCAGGACGTGGAAGGAAGGTTCTCGTCACGGACAACAACCAGGTCGTTGGGCTGTAGGTTGAGTTGCGGAGTCTTCCACTTGGTGCGACGCGCAAGCTCGTGCAAATATTCCGTTTTCCACCGGTGACAGAAATGCTGGGCGAGGGCCTGGACACGTCTCCATCGGTTGAGAATGGAGAGCGGATTGTCGAGGGTTTCGGGCTCGGCAGGAGCGAGCAGAGGACCGCCTACTAGGAAGTGGCCAGGAGTTATTGCCTCCATAACGTTGGGATCCTCAGATTGAGGATGAAGCGGGCGTGAATTGAGGCACGCTTCAATTTTACTCAGGAGAGTTGAGAACTCTTCAAAGGTAAATTTGGACATTGGGGCGACTTTGCGGAGATGCGTTTTCAGGCTTTTAACACCGGCCTCCCAGAGTCCTCCCATATGAGGAGCACCAGGGGGGATGAAGTGCCATTCAACACTCTGGTGCGAATATTTCGTTTCGATAAGATCGCGGGTTCGAACAAGGAATTGCTTAAATTCTTGTTTGAGCTCTTTTGATGCGCCGACGAAGTTTGTGCCGTTATCCGAATACACCTTTGCGGGGCAGCCTCGGCGCGCTGCAAAGCGTGAGAAGGCCGCAAGGAAAGCGGCCGTGGTCAGATCACTGACAGCCTCTAAATGAATTGCTTTGGTCGCAAAACAGACAAAGATGCACGTGTAGCCTTTCGTTATTAAGCACGCCCGGCCGGTGTAATTCTTTATGTCGAAAGGGCCCGCAAAGTCGACACCGGTGTTAGCAAAGGGGCGGGAGAAAGTCGTGCGTTCCTCTGGCAATGCCGCCATAATCTGCGTTCTTTGTTGCTTCCGATGCAAGATGCACGGCTTACAGCGGCTTTTAACACCGGCCTCCCAGAGTCCTCCCATATGAGGAGCACCAGGGGGGATGAAGTGCCATTCAACACTCTGGTGCGAATATTTCGTTTCGATAAGATCGCGGGTTCGAACAAGGAATTGCTTAAATTCTTGTTTGAGCTCTTTTGATGCGCCGACGAAGTTTGTGCCGTTATCCGAATACACCTTTGCGGGGCAGCCTCGGCGCGCTGCAAAGCGTGAGAAGGCCGCAAGGAAAGCGGCCGTGGTCAGATCACTGACAGCCTCTAAATGAATTGCTTTGGTCGCAAAACAGACAAAGATGCACGTGTAGCCTTTCGTTATTAAGCACGCCCGGCCGGTGTAATTCTTTATGTCGAAAGGGCCCGCAAAGTCGACACCGGTGTTAGCAAAGGGGCGGGAGAAAGTCGTGCGTTCCTCTGGCAATGCCGCCATAATCTGCGTTCTTTGTTGCTTCCGATGCAAGATGCACGGCTTACAGCGGTGGATCGTTGTCTTGATGAGGTTTTTTACCCGCGGAATCCAGTGTTGGGTCCGGAGCAATCGGAGCATCAGCTGGTTACCACCGTGAAGCGAGATCTGATGGATAAAAAGAACGAGTAGCCGAGACAACTGACTGTCGTACGGCAGAATGATTGGGTGGCGTTCATCGAATGGCAGATTCGGGCATGAAGACAGCCGCCCGCCAAGGCGCATTGTTTTGTCTTCGTGGAGAAAGGGATTGAGTGAGAGTAAACGACTTTTCGAGCTCACTGGTTGCTTTCTTTCGAGCGCGTAATATTCGTCGGGAAAATGTGTCTTTTGACAGATGATTGTGAGACGACATTTGGTGTCTCGAATCTCTGTCGCTGAGAGGCGCAAAGTAGCATATAGAGGGTTCCGATTACGGCGCGTGTTGTCTATAAACCGCTGTACGTATGAGTATACGCGTAGAGCTCTCGGGAGAGAGGAAAACCTGTCAAGTGGGTCTTCGTCTGGTCGGAAGTAAGTGTGAAGAGCCTTTACAGGCTTTTCTTCAAGTGCGGTAGCAAACTCCGCAGCTGTTCGTAGTTCGGGCCAACGATCCTTGTCGTGGAGGAGCCAAGGTGGACCATTCCACCAAAGGGTGTTCTCAGCTAATTCTTGGGGCGTGGCACCGCGGCTAGCTAAATCTGCTGGATTGTCGTGCGAATCCACGTGAAACCATTGAGTGTGTGGCGCTCTTTCAATGATTTTGGCAACGCGATTCGCCACGAAGGTGGCCCAGACGCAAGGAGGCTTCTTAAGCCACGAAAGTACAATCGTCGAGTCTGTCCAACAGAAAACATTCTCGGGACGATAGTGCAGATTGGGTACGAGGGCGTCGAGCATGTCTGCGACGAGTGTAGCTCCGCAGAGTTCGAGTCTCGGCAGCGATATCGTTTTAATGGGCGCTACTCGAGTTTTGGAGTACAGTAGCGATACGTGAACTGTGTCGCCGATTTGGACACGGGCGTAGATGACTCCGGCGTAAGCTTTTTCGGAAGCGTCCGAAAAGGCGTGAAGATCCACTGTGCAGTCGGGGGTGAACCGAATCCACCTAGGAATTCGAATCGTGGCTATATGATGGTAATTTCGGAGGAAACTCAACCATGTTTGCTGCGTCAGTGCGGGAAGTTGGTCATCCCAGTCAATCTTGTCTAGCCAGACTTGTTGGATCAGCATTTTCACGGCAACGATGATGGGTGCCAACCAACCGGCTGGATCGAACAACTTCGCGATGAGAGACAGCACTTGTCTTTTGGTGTGCGTTGGCTGTATGTCGATCGCCTGTGTGTCGAAATAAAAGTCATCGTTGGCGGCATTCCAACGAATACCGAGCATCTTTGCGGTGCTGTTGTCCTCGAACTTCAGGAACTCCGCGTTGAGCAAATGGGATTCAGGCAAGTTGTCCAAAATGTGATGGTCGTTGGCTGTCCATTTCCGCAGCGAGAAGCCTGCCGTATTCAACGCCTCTGATAGTTCATCGCGCATTTGAGTGGCCATGGCAAGGTTGTGAGAACCAGCCAAAACGTCATCCACGTACATCGAATGTCGCAAAATGTGGGCCGCAAGCGGAAACTGTTGTTGAGTATCTTCCGCTAGCTGGAGAAGAGTGCGTATCGCTAAAAAGGGGGCGCAGTTCACGCCAAATGTTACCGTTTGTAACTCATAGTCCCTAACTTGGGAGCTATTCGAATCTCGGAATAGAATTCGTTGGTAGGGGGTATGTTTCGGGTCGACGAGGATCTGGCGGTACATTTTCTGAATGTCACCGCTAAAAACATACCGAAAAAAGCGCCATCTTAGCATTAAGAATGTTAAGTCGGCTTGTAGAACAGGGCCTGCGTGTAACACATCGTTCAAACTGAGCCCACTTGTGGTGGGGCAGGATGCGTTGAACACGACTCTGACCTTGGTGGACGTGCTGTCCGGTTTTATAACCGCATGATGTGGCAGATAATAGTGCTCAGCATCGGGTTGTGGGGGCGCTACGGCCGTCATATGACCTAAATCAAGATATTCTTGAACTACATCGTCATATTGCCTTTTGAAGTCATTATTTTTGAGTAACCTTGCTTCTGAGCGAAGGTATTGTTGGTGAGCGATGTGTCGTGAATATCCTAACGACTTTTGGCTTACGGCATCGCTCTTGAATGGCAACGTAACGATGTAGCGGCCGTCAGGGCTCCTACGAGTTGTTTTTACGAAATTCTCTTCGCAAAACTTTTCAGAGGGGGATAAGTGACGAGTTTTGGGAAGTTCCTCCACCACCCAAAAACGTTCGAACTGTTGTTCGATGGTGACTTCATTGAAGAAGGCCACCCTTATGTTGGGGCTACTCGATTGTAGCAGGGGGACTGGTCCGGTGATTATCCAGCCGAACACAGTCTGTTGTGCTAGAAGTGAACCTAACACATTGCGGCGAATACCGTCAAGTATGATCGCCGGGAAGAGATCGGCTCCAATGAGAACGTCAACTTGTTGACTTTTGACAAAGTTGACGTCTGCGAGCTCGATGTTACGAGGGAGGCTGCGAAGCAGCGCACTATCGATTCTATTCTTCTGAACGTGGTCAGAGATGAAGGATATTTCGGATCCTGGATCGATGAGGGCACGAGCGGCATAGCAAGTACCGTCGTGGAATATAGTGACCGTAGCGGTTCCTAACAGAACTGGCTTCGGTGCGGCAGCGAAACAAGCTTGATGATTATCTGACTGAGTTCGATCAGTGGACTGTATTTGTTGTTGATTAATTTGAGCGGCGTTGGCCGACGTGGAGGGCCCTGTAAAGGGGGGTGCTCGCGCGTTAAGTGGGTTGTTACGGGGCTGATTGGGTTGCAATGCAGCGTTTCTACTTGTCGCAGACTTTGGTTGCTTAGTGGACGGACGCGACGCTGCATTCGTTAAGGGTCGGTTCTGCGCTTGATCGTGATGCAGCAGCGTATGATGTCGCGCCTGACATGTCGCGCAGTTGTATTTGCTGGGGCATCGTTGTATCTGATGCGCTTGCGCGAGACAATTCAGACAAAGACGCAACTTTTTAACTACCTCTAGACGCTTACCGGAAGTCATTTCCAAAAATTGCGGACAGACTCGAATTGTGTGTTGCTCTGAGCACAGCTGACATATTGTCGACGCAACATTCAACTGGAATGTGTTGACGCGTTTTGTCGAGGGGGCCACCTGCTGTTGAGCGGGTGACGCGCGAGTCTTGCTTGCGGACGCGCCTTTTATATCTTGCACCGTTTCCAGCGTTTGAAACCGATGTGTCAGGAACGCGTCGAGGTCGGACCATTTTGGAATTTCAAATTTATTTGAGATTGATTGTTCCCAAAGCGACAGGGTGGCTTCCGGAAGTCGAGTAGAGCACAGAAAAACTATAATCGCGTCCCAGTGTGACGTGTCGACGCCTTGGAGCGCCAACGCGGCGAGAATATTGTTAATTTCCCGCTGTAGATTTTTGATTTCATGACCGGCTTCCCGAGTAATCGTGGCGAGACCAAAGAGATTTTTAAGCAGCGTGTTAACGAGGACGCGTTTATTTTCATATCTATCCGACAGATTTTTCCATGCTTGCGCGAATCCTTCATTCGTCAAAGGAGACTTTTGTACAATTTCCTTGGCTTCGCCTTTGGTCTTTTGGTTCAGGTGGAAGAGTTTTTCCACGGGGGCAATACGCGTATTCTGAATATACAGGGCGGTGAACATGTCGCGGAAGGAGGGCCATGACAGATAGTCGCCTTTGAAAACGTCTGTATCGCATGGAGGCAAGCTAATGTTAAACTGGGTAGGCGGCAGCTCTGCCGTATCCATAGAGGGCCGCGACGCGGAGGACTTTGTCATCGAGTTGACTAAATCCTGGATCAATCCAACGCATCGAATGTAGTTGTCGTACGCTTTGAAATACTTTCCTTTCACGCTTTTTATCTGTGGTTCCAACTGGTCATCCTTCAGCATTTGTTCGAGCAGGCCACTATACGCGGACTTGATTAGGGACCACTGCGAGTGGAGCTCCGTCATGTGCAAATCCAGGGTAGACAACGTTTGCGATTCCAGTGAATTGGTCAAAATGTGCGCGCCAAATTCAACCAAATCGTCCGCGAGACGTATAAAAGAGCTAAGCCGCTCCATTGTATATGCTATAGGGTTACTACTAATTTAACAAGGGAATACGCGATATGAAATCACTTTTTGTTGGTGCAAAAGAATACAGCGGCTAAAATAGCTTACACAGATGGGCTACTAAAGAAATAAAACACCTTAATATTTTTATTCCAAACAAGAAAATTTTTTATTATTATAGTAGTTTGACAACGTACTTTTGTTTGTTGCCCACGGTGCAAGAATTGCTGTCGACTTCCTTGACACGTTAAACGAAGAGAGCGACGTAGAGAGCGATCAGTGTTAGAACGAATGACCGTGTTTTATGCTTGGCTGCAAGCTGAGAGCGTGTCTATGTGAGAGCACGTAAACCAAACAAACCAGCAAAAGGTGGTGGTTTTTTGGTTTCTAAGTGAACCGCCCACAAGAGCGTAAGCTGCGATCGTGTCTCTGTGAGAGCACGTAAACCAAACAAACCAGCAAAAGGTGGTGGTTTTTTGGTTTTTAAGTTAACCGCGCAGAAGAGCGTAAGCTGTGAGCGTGTCTGTCGAGAGCACGAAAACCAAACCAACCAGCAAAAGGTGGTGGTTTTTGGTTTTTAGAAAAAGAGCGCGAACCAAAGCGAGAGCGAGTTGCAATTATGTATTCGTCGATGAATAAATAATTGCAACACGTGCCGGTCAATACAAGTATATAACCGGGTTCAAGGGCACTTATCTTATGTATATATAAGTGAACAAATTCTATGGTTTTGGAGCACCGTTACCCCGAAGCTAATTCTCCCGTTAGCTTCGCGTGTACACGGGGTATTTAATCTATTATATTGTAATATATTATAATATATGTAATATATATTTAATCTATTATAACCTTGAACTTTGTTCAATCAAAGGAAATTAAGCAACTAACCTTTTTTTTTTTAAAAAAAAGGGCGACGACGTCGAGTAGAGGATTTATCCGGCTCGTCTTGGACCAATGTTTAATTGAAAGGCACTTTTTTCCTGTATGTTCAATTTATATTTAAGATATTCCCAATTTTCATTATAATCCGAAATATACAATATTTGTTTAATTCAAAGGCACTTTACTACAGTGTTGTTTGGTTTTAACTAGTAAACTATTCTTTTCATTAAACGGTTCGATAATATATAAATTAACGTTTTGAACAAAGAACTGGCGTTGTGATCAAAGATGTTGCTTGTTTCGCGCTGCACAGTCGGCGGTTAAGTGCCGGCTCCACTCCGACCTCCAAGGCTGGAGCCGAAGAGCTCGCAGTCAAGCTTTAAAGCTTGCCTCTCCTGAGCGGCCGAAGTCCGTGCTTTGAGAGGACACGGCTTCGAACGATCAGGTGAGGCAGCCTGGCGAGCGGTTTGCTTTGGCGTAAACAGGATTAACTAGATAATTACATAGAAATCAGAATCACTTAACTAAGAAAATAAATTTAGGGGAAAATTAAATTAAGTAGTTATAAAGTAAAGTAAAATTAAATTAATCACAATAGGCAACTTATTAGGATTAGGATAGAATAAATATATATAAAATAGGATTGATAGAATATAGTATAGGATAGTAGGAAACTAACATATTTTAATTTTTATTTTACTACTAATAATTTTAATAGTTTTAATAGTCTTACGGTTGAATAACGAATGAAATAATGAAAAATTCAACAAGAAAGTAAATAGAAAATCAGAATATCATTTCAATAAGCAAGAACTTGTTTATTTAAGCGTAAAAATACAAGAAAAGAAAACTTATAAAAAAATAAATTCATAGTTAATATTTGAGTAATTTCTTTGTAAATTGAAATTTTTAAATTGAATTGAACTTTTTAGTTTGCATTCATTTTAATTGATAATATACAGCTTATGTAAAGTAGCTGTTCCGTTTTAAATTAACAGCCAATATAACTTTGCATTTGCAATTATTATATTAATAAATGCACATGTAAAAATATGCCTGAAGAGTTAGTTCAGGCATAAAACACACATACACTATATATGTATTTACGTATAAATTCGAACAAGATTCAGGAAATAAGATAAATACGGAAAGTATACTTCTCAAAAGTACGAAAAATAATATAATGGAAAAGAAAAAAAATATATATAGTGTAAATTAGTAAATTAAACTGAATAAATGTAAAATAAGCGATCAACGCAAGCGCTGCAACAATGCAGCAACAAAGTAGAACAACTGAACACGAGCAGAATGCAGTGTCCGTTTTAAAACAGCTAATGAAAAAAAGAGAGAGAAAAGAAAAATAATACACCAAAGGTGAATAACTTTAAAATAACCAAGAGAAAAGGAAAAATATATTACACACATAATAACAACATTGTTATATACATATATATAATATTTAAAGCACATTTACAAATACTAATATGCACATACACATATATAAAAGTAATTTAAAAGTAATTAAATTAATATTTAGTATGCGTAGCAAAGATAGAATTGTTGCAACAAACAAGCAAATCGTTGCAACAGCATTCGACAACAAAACACGAAGTTACCTTCAAAAAGGTCCAACAGCAGCAATTTGAACCTGAAAATTACCACATGATAGTTGATGGCAGATACACAGTACTTGGAGATCACCACTATCACAATAAGACACCCAGATGATAGAAAGCTAGCCAATCGACAGCAGCTAGCCAATAGTTACTCAGTTGTCGTTGAACAGCGAAATCATCGTGAACCTGATGAAATCATGATGGCGGACTAGCAGCATATCCACCCAGGACAGCTCTACTATAAGTCCTGCGAATGGATTGCATGCTGCCGCGATTACGAATCTACGTTTAGGCAAAGTTTCGCCTAGGAAACATAAGTTATCACATCATCGAGTGGCAGCGACGGTGATAAACCACCAAGTAAACAAACGGGAAGCAGTCAAGGGTTCGCCAGTTCAATGTACTGCGGCCTACTTTTGCCTAATACAGAGCCCCTTACAACAACAGTCACAAAATACATAAAGTGTTGGCGATGTAAGAAATGCAACACAAGTACAAGCGAAGCAAGAGTACCGGCGCTTTCACTACTCTACAACCGATAATTTATCTATCTTCAACCATCAACCCCATACTGCGAAAAGCAACAGGTGATCAACATCAATACAATCGCAATGGAAAATTAACAACGTTCCAAACACATAACCTGCGACTAAGTCTGCTACCCAGCAACAGCATTCCTACACAACACTCGAGAAGAAGATATTGATACAACGGGGTGTACTTCAACAATAGCAGCAACGTCGACTCCAACATGTACATTCACAGCAACGACGAGATCGAGGTCAACGTCGACACCAGCGTCAACATGTTCGTCAACAGCAACGTCAAGATATACGTCACCGTCGACACCATCGTCAAAACGTACATTCACAGCAACGTCAAGACCGGCAGCGACGTCAACGACAAAAATATTGTTATTATACACCATATATATATTAGACCGGTCCTTATTTATATGGACAAATTTATCGAATATATGTTACGGCAAGCGCTAAAAATATTCGTTTTAGTCTCACAAAGCACAAAAAAAAATTTGACAACGATTGGATAATTTTTAGCCGTGCCCCAAGCACCTTTTTGTTTTTATTATGAGAAATAAGGCAAAAAAAAATATATTTTTTTATTTTATTTGCATTTATTTGAAAAGTAAGAATAAACTGAAATATTTTTATTAATTACATACTCATAGTAACATTAATATTATTTTAATTTAATAGTGAAGTCTTTTTAAAAGTGGGATAATTCATGTTATATTCTTTAACCACTTGAAAAAGGAATTGTTTCTCCTCTTCATTGTGGGTTAATTTATTATTATAATCTGTAATGAATTTGGCGCCTCTTTCAGCTGCATCATTTACTACAGATAAGTTTTTACAAATTTGTGATCCCTGAGCGTAGTCAAATCTTTCATTCCAATCCGACGGATCGACTTGCAAAAATTCTTTTGAAATTTCTAAGCGATCAAAGAACGCGTGTGTATTGGAATTTACAAAATCGCTTAAATCTTTTTGCGCAAATGTGTCGATATTTGTTGGATTAGTTATTATTCGCTTGCATTTTTCTGTATTTGCTTTAACATTAATTGCCTGAACCATTTTTTTTTTAATTGTAACACTTACATTAGGATCGAAGAATGAAAGACCGACTGCTTCTTCCGACAAATACCACAAATGATTGCTTATTTTTTGTAGCAAAGCAAGAGCTATATCCCTTTCAGGATAAGCTATAATATTTTTAATTAAATTTAGGTCTTGATTTGGTGCTTCAATTGCTTTAGTGCATCCAAACCAGGCTTTTACATAAATACGAACTATAAACAGACAGACACTACGTATACCGTTTAGCTCTTGTTTGGTCATATTGAATTCATTACGAAACAAATACATTTTAAGTGCATAAATAGATTTTGACATCCATCGAGCATGAGAAGTTGCACCAGGTATACGAAAGGTGTTAAAATTCGGCACCGTACCACCAAGAAAACTGACAACTAATTGTAATAATTCTTTGTAGTCGCGTCTGCTATGAGCTTGTTTTAAGTTATCTAGACAGTAATTTAAAATTGTTCCACGTTCTTCAGCTGTCAATACTGTAATAATGTGTTCATCTTCTAAACAACTCTTATAATTTAATTTGTCAATATTATTCCAGTATTTGCTAAAGCGATTAAAAATTAGCACTTCTGGACCCGCTGTAGTAGCCACTCTAATTTCAAACACTTTACGGATCAACAACTCGTAAATATGGTGTCTGCAGGGAAAATATAATAAATCGCGACCTAGTTTTCCTTCAAGCAGAGCAGCAGCACCGTTTTGTGCTCCTGTATTATGAGCAGTTGTGTCGAAGCAGATAATTTCAACTCGATCAAGCATTTCATATTCTTTTATTGAATTAAACACGGCATCTGATATTTCTTTTCCACTCGAAGATTTTAACTTTGGAATGCCAAGTAGTTTAACGATACCTTGAGATGAGATTATGATTGGCAAGCGATCAACTTTTTCCCTGCCACTAATTTCTGGTAACATTGTACCATCCCAATGCAAAACAAAACTACGTGGAATCTGGAAAAAAAAACTCAAGTTTCTTAATTTATACTCAAAACATAAAAAAAGAAGCATATGGAAAAACACAAACACATTACAGTACTTACATCAAAGTTTGCTGCAATGTTTTGTGCTGTTGTTGCACGATGTTTCTGACGCATTCGACGAATTGATGAACGATTTAGTATAAGATCTTCGATATCATAGCCCAACGCGTCAGCAGTTGCACTTAGGATATGAACTGCAGCACCATCAGTGATTTTACAGGCTGCCAGATACATTTCAAGAAAAACCGGGGAAAAACATTTCAATGTTGGCGGGGGCACGGCTAAAAATTGTCCAATCAAGCTCAAATTTTTTTTGTGTATTTTTAGGATCAAATAAAATGGTTTTAGCGCTTGCCGTCATACGAATTCGAAAAAAAAGAAATAAGGACCGGTCTAATATATATGTATATATATTGTGTATATATTTATACACTAGGACACACAAAACCCAAAACAATTATTTATATTATCACACTTGCATTAAATTAAGAACACAGCAGCAATAAGACAAATAAACCACCAACACAAAAACATAATTGTACAAGAAAAATTTAATATCATTTTATACGATACTAAATTTTTCTTCCCCTAGGATGGAGGGATGTTGTATGTCGCGATCGCAACTTCTAGTTCCGGATGATATTAACTTTCAAAGCCAGTATTATTATTGTTTGCATAATACTACTCCGAGAGTGAGTCAAGGCCAAGTTCAAATTATTAATGCAACCACAGCACTTTGCTTGGTAGCCAGAAGCTTTAGTCAAGCTTTGGAAAGCCAAGTCAGCAACCAGAGCGCTTTGCATTGGAATGAAATGTGGAAGTTAGCGTTTGGTAGCAAGCTTCCAAACCATAAAACGCTTGGCTTGAGAAAATAAAAAAGATCCAAAACCCAACGCGGAAGAATTAAATTGGGAACGATTTACCCAGCTGAGCGCTCAGCAATCGCAGTCGGCACAGTCAGCGATTACACCGTCAAAGTGCAGTCAGCATCTAAGCATACTCTCTCAGAGCACGATTAACGGCTACGCATACTCTCTCAAAGCACGACTAACAACTACGCATACACTGTCAGAGCACGGTCAACATCTACGAACACGGACAACGTCTACGCATACTCTCTCGGAGCTTAGCCATAGTAAGCACATAAGCTATACTCTCTGAAAGCACAGTCAGCGTGCACGTATACTCTCGGAGAACACAATCAACATATGCACACCCTGCGTTACCAAGCCTGATTCCAGGACACAACAACACGGCTTACCTGCTTCAGAGTTCGTTCGAAGTCGCCGTTTGTACACGCCATATATGTGTACAAACCTTGAAGATTAGGTCAATAAAGTTAAATTTATATATAAATTAGAAGCAAAAGAAGACGAATCGCACCGTTCTTCTCATCGCCCGCTGTACTCCATAAATTTATTGATTCTTTCTTTCACACTTTACTTGGCATACGAGTGGCTGGCTCGATCTCTTCTTAAGCATATTCGCTAGCATTGTTAGTGCAAAATAACAGAAACAAAGTCGATCTTCCGATCCCTTCATACTCATTAAAAAAGATCTTCCGAACCACTCACTCCTTAGTAGATCATTCAATTTTGTTTTGCTACGAGCGCAGGAGTCTTCAGTTCGCAGTCAAAGTGGTCGACCGCGATATCGACCAGTTTTTCGACTTGAGCTTAACTCGACTCATTCAAACTACATGTTGATAGCATCATTAGTCTCGTGAAATCTCTTTATCTATTAATACTCATTGCCTTGAGTACTAAATGCATCGTGGGAACTTATAAACATGATACCACGAATATAATTAGCAATAAAAGGAAATACTGCTTCAAAAAAACCTGAAATGTTATTATGAATGTTATTCTGAAAAACGTTGTCGAAGCTCTCGATTGGAGTGCATTCTGTCACTGAATGATGGGTCTTCTTCATCGTGCCTTCTTCAACGTTTGGTACTGGATTCCTTCAATGCCTCCTTGCTACATGCCTTTAAGTCCTCAGTTCCAATGATCAGAATTGCACTGAACTGGCAATTCTAGCCCACTTGGCTTACTAAGGATCTATGTGCGGCAAGGACTTCGAAATCGAATCACTATAAACAGTACTGTAAGTTGCGTACGCCCGCTAGCTTCATCAGTTACAAAGTTTTTCAGTCATCAGTTTTAAGTCATCTTACTTGTCTGCAACGTGTAGTTCAACATCTTACCCATATAATATTTCTTTGGGTTCCACTGCACTACCTATAATTGACATGGTGACAGTTTTAAATGCCCTTAAAGCCATTAAATGCAATATCTTGGTCCGGATGGCATACCGGCATTAGGGTCACCTATAACGTCACTGTTCGAATTTTCACTTCGGACAGACTATTTCTCGAGCTCGTAGAAATCTTCATATGTTGTTCCATTGCATAAATCTGGTAATAGGGCTGACATAAATAATTATCGCGGTATTGCTAAACTTAGCGCCTTACCAAAACTATTTGAGAAGATAATTGTTTGCTACATTTCAAGAAGTGTTATCGCTTATGTTTCTCCAGCTCAGCACGGTTTTTGTGCTGGAAAATCTACAACTTCCAACTATTTGGAATTTGCATCGAAAGTGATCAAGAATTTTAACTTTGGTAAACAAAAGGATGATATCTACAAAGGATTTTAGCAAAGAGGATGTAGTGAACCATAGACTACTCCTCATAAAGCTTAACTTATTTGTATTTTCAGGAAACTTGTTAAGTTGGATATCCTCTTATCTTACCCAAATGGTACTCTTTAATAATACTAAATCTAAGGAATTTATGGTTTCATCTAGGACCATTGCTATTCTTGGTCTTCATAAATGATTTGCCGAAAGTTATAAAAAACTCAGACATATTGTTGTTTGCGGATGACGTAAAAATTTTCCTTTCCTATAAAAATGAAAATGAAGCCAAGCTGCTTCAACATGAACTTCAACGCGAACTTCATGAAATTAAACTTAAAAAAGTACAAACAAATGATATTTATTCCATCAAACGCAGTAGTTTTTAATTACACTATTGATAATTATAAACTTGATAGATTGGAGACTGTTGATCATCTCAGTTTAGTTTTGGATCGGAAAATTCGTTTTCATTTCCACATTAATCGTACGTCAAGCAGAGCCAGCACCGTATTGGGTTTTATAAAGCGATGGTTTAAAGAGTTTATGGACCCATATATTACCAAGATGCTATTCAATACATTAGTACGTCCCATTTTGGAATATGCCGTCGGTCATCGTCGGTCTGTGTGTCCGAACCTCTGCTGCCATATTGCGGAAATTGAGTCTGTACAAAAACAGTTCTTCTTTTTTGTCTCAGGAATTTGCGATGGGATGCAACCATAAGATTACCATCTTACGAGTCTCGACTCAAGCTAAGAAAGTTGCTGTCACTTGTTAATCGAATAATAATGCTCAATGGTTCCTTTATACTGCTGTATGGCGTTGCACACTCCTCATACTTGTTAAGAAATACACAGTTCAACGTTCCCCGTATTCTAAAACGTTCTAAAACTAAGCTTCTGTAGATGAACTTATCTTCAGCAGGATTCTGTTATGGTAACAAAGCGAAAAATTATAAATTTTTTATTCAATTAAGAAGAAATTGTAACTTTCACCCATACAACTCACCCATATTGTTTGTTCCGAAAAAAGGTTTCAATGAACTGTAACGAAGTTACGGTTTTCCGGTTAAAGCACGGATGAGCTCGCCGGTATCCACGTTTCAATCACAGAAATTTATTTAAACCAGTTAATTTTCCAAACACAGTGTTTATTCGTATTATTAGGTGTTACTGGCACTGCTCGGAATGTAATTTCTTCTTCGTCGATCGAGTCATCCCTTTCTGGGATCACGCCCACAAGAATTATATCGTCATCATCGCTAACGTATTCGGCCGGAATGTCTGGGGTTTCCTCTACTCGCTTTGCAGCCGGAAAACCTGGGATTGGTTGTGTTACATCGTCGTCATTTTCTCTTCTCTGACCGGGCTCCATTCGTCGAATTACGATCCTCGTGAATTGGCTCTGTGGGTCAATATAGAGCTCCCC
Source organism: Myopa testacea (assembly GCA_949629155.1). NCBI lineage: Eukaryota > Metazoa > Arthropoda > Insecta > Diptera > Conopidae > Myopa > Myopa testacea. The sequence goes on from OX451347.1 coordinate 32,648,542, forward strand.
TGGACTATTACTAGATGGGCAAGTGCGTGGCCTCTTTTGCTGATCCTTTAATAGACTGGTTCGAAACTTCTCCCGTACTCGATCGAAATCGTCGTCGTTAGGTGTTGTCATGATGACTAATCGGTCACCAGAATTTGCTTGCTTAGTGCTAACTTAACTACTCAACTGACTGCTTGTGTTGTTTACTGTGCACTGACTGATGCTCGGCTGATGATCCGTGTAGTTTATTTTGGAGGTACTTGCTCTTGACTCCCTCAGTTCCTTCTTCGCTACATCAATCCCCGTATTCGACTGTCGCTGTCGTGCTATATGGCGAGATCGCTCGTGGGCTATGGGGTCGACTTTTGCGTATGAAAGGGTTTCTGACGGGTAAAAATGTTTTAGTTCTGCCAAATGGGCTATGCTTCTTCTCATCCGGCTTGCGAATTTTTACTATAACCGGTGACACAAAGGATTCTATGCTGTATGGTCCTTCGTAACTCGGGGCTAATTTGGCCGCAAACTTTTCAGTTGCTTTTGAAAGATGGTGTTGTTTTTGCATCGCTAACTGCCCAATCTTTGGTTCCCATTTTCTACGTCAGAGGTTGTAATGTTTGGCTTGAGTTTGCGCTGCCTTTCGCATATTTTCCTGCGCTATCTTAACGGCATGTTGGATCCGAACTGCGTGCTCATTTGGAGAGGTTGCTCTTTGACCAGTACCGTCAGTTACTTTGTCAAATACAGGGTTCTTTAGGCGTGGTTCTCTTCCTTGCACTAGGTAAGCTGAACTATATCCGGTTGATTCCGAAACGCTGGAGATAATTGCCAGGGTCAGCTCGGGGAGGTATTCATCCCAAGTAGTCTTTTGGTCGCCGGCGAACTGCGAGATCATGGTCTTGATCGTACGATTTGTACGCTCAGTAGGATTCTCTTGCGGAGTATATGGTGCGGTATTGTTGTCGCATGCCCAAGTCCGCCGAAAACCGTTGAAGGCTCCTGCTCGTGAACTGAACGCTGTTACTGGTTTTTGCTGTGACACCTTGAAACGTTGATAGTTTTCACATCTTCGCAAATATCGACTGACTCTCTATCTCTATGAATCCCTGGCCAATTGGTTGGCTATGCGAACCCATGTTTTCCGAATTCCAAGGTGTCCGGCACTCGGTGTATTATGATTCTCTTTCAAAATATCCTTACGTAGGTTCTCTGAAACATAACTTTCAGGGTAAAGGATCGGCGCTGTTCAGTGATCTGGATATATACCGTCATAACTGGTTTTTCTTGATATGATAATCGGGGTATTGCTGGACATTTTCTTGTACTTCTTGATACTTCTTCTCATACCATGATTTGGATTTCTTCGGCGCCATGCCCTCTGTTGTTCTACCCGCTCTTTCCACTGGTTGGCGTGAAAGCGCAGCAGCGACCACGTTCTGCTTGCCTCTTCTGTACTGGATGCTTACGTGTGCTGTTGAAGTTCCAGGGCCCACCGAGCAATGCGTACAGTCGGGCTTTCTATCGAATTTAACCATTTGAGCGAGAGATGGTCGGTGACAATGGTGAATGCGTAACCCTCGAGATACGGTCGCATTTTCCGCGTAGCCCATACAACGGCTAAGCACTCCTTTTCTGTGACGGAGTAATTTTTCTCTGCCCCGTTGAGATGACGACTGGCATATGCGATCAGCCTTTCCTGTCCGTCTATGATTTGCGTCAAGACGGCTCCGAGACCGTAGTTACATGCATCGGTTTGCAGGAAAAACCTCTGATTAAAATCAGGACACGCCAATATCGGGGCTTCAGTAAGCCTACGCTTTAAGGTTTCAAATGCTTCTTGCTGGTCGGTATTCCACTTAAAGTGTTTTCCCTTTTTTAGTGGTAAGCGGATGTACGACGGTAGCGAATTCTGGCACGTATCGCCTATACCATGAAGCGATTCTTATACAGCGTCTAAGCTCACGGATATTATTCGGAGGTTTCAATTCCTTAATTGCAGCGATCTTGTCGAGATCAGTGTGAATGCCTTGTTCGCTCGCCATGTGGCCGAGATATTTTATTTCCTTTTTGAAAAAGCTGCATTTCTTCATGTTAATCCGTAAATTAGCGTTTCGGAGGCGCTTAAATACTTCTTCCAAGTTTCTTTGATGCTTTTCGGTGACGATAATATCGTCGAGGTACGCAAATGCCTTTGGTTCAAGCTCAGGACCGATTACGGAATCCAATGCTCGCTGAACCGTAGCGGGCGCAGAATGAAGGCCAAAAGGCATGACACACCATTGAAAGAGGCCGCGTCCCGGCACGGTGCTTTTGCTATTTTCTTCCATTGGGATCTGCCAATACCCGTTTTTGAGATCTATGCTGCTTATGTATTTGGCATCCCTCAAGCGATCAAGGATGTAACTTATTCGCGATAGTGGGTACGCTCCGAGACCGTAGTTACATGCATCGGTTTGCAGGAAAAACCTCTGATTAAAATCAGGACACGCCAATATCGGGGCTTCAGTAAGCCTACGCTTTAAGGTTTCAAATGCTTCTTGCTGGTCGGTATTCCACTTAAAGTGTTTTCCCTTTTTTAGTGGTAAGCGGATGTACGACGGTAGCGAATTCTGGCACGTATCGCCTATACCATGAAGCGATTCTTATACAGCGTCTAAGCTCACGGATATTATTCGGAGGTTTCAATTCCTTAATTGCAGCGATCTTGTCGAGATCAGTGTGAATGCCTTGTTCGCTCACCATGTGGCCGAGATATTTTATTTCCTTTTTGAAAAAGCTGCATTTCTTCATGTTAATCCGTAAATTAGCGTTTCGGAGGCGCTTAAATACTTCTTCCAAGTTTCTTTGATGCTTTTCGGTGACGATAATATCGTCGAGGTACGCAAATGCCTTTGGTTCAAGCTCAGGACCGATTACGGAATCCAATGCTCGCTGAACCGTAGCGGGCGCAGAATGAAGGCCAAAAGGCATGACACACCATTGAAAGAGGCCGCGTCCCGGCACGGTGCTTTTGCTATTTTCTTCCATTGGGATCTGCCAATACCCGTTTTTGAGATCTATGCTGCTTATGTATTTGGCATCCCTCAAGCGATCAAGGATGTAACTTATTCGCGATAGTGGGTACGCATTCGGTACTGACTGCGCATTCAACTGGCGGTAGTCAACACATAGCCGCCATTGACCTGTTTTCTTTTTCACCCCCTCGATTCTGGTGACGGCCCCTGTCGTTTCCCTCCTGTTGTCGGCAGCATTCGATAGTGCGTTTACCTTTCTTGCCACACGTCCAGCAAAAAATCAATTGTTTGTTCCAACAGTCACGTGCGAAGTGGCCTTCGCGTCCGCAGCGTCGACAGACTAAATGTGCATTGATTATGCGTGGTTCATCTTGGTCTACTATTTGTCTGTGATTCTCTTGGATTAGGGGAATCTTATGCTGCGGGCGAATGCCTATTTGCAGGTTCTCAAAGTCGCCAGCTAACTCCGTAAATTCACATATTGTGGTGAACTCTCTTCTCTTTATGTAGAGCTGAACGTCATGATTACTATTTTTGTAGATGCGCTCCAAACGTTGCTCGTCTGTCATCTGCGCATGACGCATGAGATTCTGCATTAAATTCATGTAGTCTTTAAACCGTTCGCCTAGTCTGTGTCGTCGTTGGCGGATCTCGTCTTCCAACCATCTCGTCTTGAAAGTATCTTGCTGGAAGAAAAAACGTGAGGAAGTCATGTTTGAAGTTTTCCCATGTCTGCCACTTCCTATTATTGTTTCTGAAGCACTGAACCACTATGTCTGCCACTTCCTATTATTGTTTCTGAACCACTGCAGGGCTTGGCTATTTAGAAACTCGGGCATAAATCTTGGAACGAGGTTGGCGTCCTAGCTATAAATTTCCGCCAACTCCTCAATTCGTTCTATGAATGCTAGGGGTTCTTTCCGAATCTTACTGACCATTTTTTGATTCGGTCGAGGATTGCTGCGTAAGAGTTTGATGGTGCTATGAATGCTAGGGGTTCTTTCCGAATCTTACTGACCATTTTTTGATTCGGTCGAGGGTTGCTGCGTAAGAGTTTGATGGTGCTGTTGGGCCGATCAGCGAAAGATTTTGCGTCCTGTACGTTGCGGGTAATTGTAATGTATTTTGCTGATTCGTAGCTTCGTTGTCGATCTCTGTTGTCATTGTACATAGCAGTGGTACGTCTTGGTGGGCTAATTTTTCTGGATTGTAAGTTTCTCTGGGCGAGTGATGAGAAATTATGGTTTCGGTAAGGCCCCTTTTGAACCTACTGGTGAACTGCTTCGTCTATGCTCTAGTAGATTTAGCCTTTGGATAACTTCAGGTTCTAGGTCTTCGCTTGTAGCGAATTCTTTAAACAATTTGCGTAATTCTTCACCAGGACCTTCAGCATCGAACCCAAACTCTACCGCGTACTTCAGTAGGTCTTCTCGAGACATATAAATCCTCGATACTCGAGACTCGATAAATTCAAGCGTTTTTACCATTTTAGCGTTTTTTCTTCTTAATTTTGAAGTGTAAATATATGTTCATACGTGTATGTCTGTGTTTAGAAAAGTCCCTGCTCGGGCGCCACTGTAACGAAGTACCGGTTCTCCGGTTAAAGCACGGATGAGCTCGCCGGTGCCCACGGTTCAATCACAGAAATTTATGTAAACCAGTTAATTTTCCAAACACAGTATTTATTCGTATTATTACTTGTTTTTAGTGTACTATGATGGTTTCTCAATCATTAAATAAAGTTTAACGCTTAAAGTAGCGAACGGCGTTCTTCCCTCTGTTGTATCCTCCGTGGACTCTCTGGAACACTGGTGTTGTAGTTAGTACGCCTGTATGGATTCACGGACTTCCGAGATTCCCTACTGGACTGTCACCTACTTGAGAACCTTGTCGCTGTCTATTGAACTGAACTATTGAACTCAACCCCCGAACTTTGTCTCAGAAGACAACGACTTGTCAAAATCTGAGGTCCACGAGATATAACCACGTGCAGCTAAGAGTTGGCTAGCATCTATAGACCACGAGTTGAAACCACGTCGTGCTAAGAATTTGACTAGAATCTATGGACCACGAGTTATAAGCACGTGCTACTTCTGAGACTTGTCGAGAATTTACGCTCCACGAGTTATAACCACATGCTGCTGAGAGTTGGTTAGAATCAATAGACCACGATTTATAACCACGTGCTGCTTAGGATTTGTCTAGAATCTGTAAATCACGAGTGAAAACCACGTCCTGCTGAGAACTTGTCTCGAATCGATGGACCACGAGTTATAACCACGTGCTGCTTAGGGTTTGCTAGAATCTGCTGACCACGAGTCATTACCACGTGCTGCTAAAAGATTAACAAATTCTTTCCTTTCCCTCAGGAATATATCTATATGCTGACCTAACCTCAAGTCGCCTTTATTCTAGTGTCTCTTCACTCGTCAAAAGCCTAACAAGTTCTCCCAGTTGTCTGTGCTATCGTCTTTCAGGTACCTCTGATCTCGTTGCCTGCCTGCTTGGTCTTCTCTCCTTCTCCTCCACGTTGCAAATTTTCCGACTTACTTGATCACGTTCGGTTTCTCGTTGTGGTCCTCTTTCTCGGATTTCTTTCCGCTTGTTCCGCACATTGCTTTCGTTAAATGATGTGACTTTTGCTCCGATGTTGCTCTCTCTCTCTTCACTGCAGGTCCTTTCTCGTCAAAAGCCTAACAAGTTCTCCCAGTTGTCTGTGCTATCGTCTTTCACGTACCTCTGATCTCGTTGCCTGCCTGCTTGGTCTTCTCTCCTTCTCCTCCACGTTGCAAGTTTTACGTCTTACATGATCACGTTCGGTTTCTCGTTGTGGTACTCTTTCTCGGATTTCTTTCCGCTTGTTCCGCACATTGCTTTCGTTAAATGATGTGACTTTTGCTCCGATATTGCTCTCTTTCTCTTTCTTTTCGCCGTTCGCTCACTTTACTGTGCTTATATACTGTGCTTAATAAGCTAAACTAAACTAAGAGTTTCTCTTCAAACTTTAAATCACTTACAGGCATAATAACAACTTAAGCTATTATGATTTAAATTGAATAAAATAATATATTGTATTAAAGAATTCATAGCATAATCAAAATGACAATATTCCATTTATAATTCATTCAAACTAAAAATTAACAAAAATACGGGTTAAACAAAAATATGTTGTGATGCCCAAATTCCACGATATTTGGACATTACAGAACATGGTATACCAAAATTAAGAATGATGACTGATTGCAAAACATAAACGAAAAACAGTATCCGACCGATACCCAATACCTGACACTAATGTTATATCGTCAAATTTAGGAAAAGCTAGTTTTTTTCCACCATCGAATTGGAATCGAGATTTCACAAGATATTCGCTTCGATAGAGATCACGCTTTTTCTGTAAGTTAAGAGATAATAAGTATCTGTTATTTTGCTTTTATTTTCATATCATGATGAAGAAATCGCGTGTATATTAACACGCGCCTCTAAATCTAATTAATACAGAAACTTAAAGAAAATTCGATTCGATTTTTCATTACAGAACAATAGCATTATAGATTGAAATACAAACTGAAACTAGAGGAAATATGTGGTTATAAGGAAAGCTACCTTATAATCACATTTAATCTCAGACGGTTATAAATACAGTAGCGTAACTAGGGTGGCGAGTTTGCGGTTCGCCCCGGGCGGCACCATTTCGGGGGTGGCAATTTTGGAAATCGAGTATTGACTTATTGAATTCTAGGAATTTTTGGGGCTGCAAGTTGATTAACACTAGATGTACCGATGGAGTCATTTTGGCTCCCTTTGGGTTTACTTATCGTTGTCAGTCACGTAATTATTTACCGATTAGCTTGCAATTTGGTGACTTTTAATGATTCTTATATTGAATTAAGTCGTGATAATTGAAATGGCCCTACATTCAAAAATAGATAATAAAAATTCTTTTTTACCTTTGTATACCGATGGAGTCATTCTGACTCCTCGTTCGAAATTTTGGGCTTTGCGTGTAGGTAAGGTAATAAACCGCACTACAGATTTTGGTTTCCAAATAAAATTCATGTTCGACCATACTCTTTTTATTGTTTTGACTGTTTTAAATATTTTTGAATTTTTCTGAACGTGAATGAACAAATTTTGACATTATGCAATTTTAAATGAAATAAGTTCGCTGGAATTCGTTCGATAATAATTCGTTGGATGAATAAGCGCTGGAAGTTCTCGAAGTACATTTGCATTTCCTTATTTACCTTCAGTTGATTCAGATGTGTGTTTGAAAAAATTATTGACATGTCGCGAATAAATATCACAAGTGAAGAAATTCTATAATTTTTGAATGGACTTTTTGAATGGATTTTTGAATTCATTGAATGGACTGCCAGAAAATGAATCGGGACGAGAGATAAGTGCTGAGGACTCTAATGATAGTGATTATAAAATAAGTGATTCTGAGGATTTGTTTGAAGAAAAAAGTTAAAGTAGATGGTTTTTGTGAACCGTCGACTAGCAGTCGTCGTTTGGTTTTGCGTCAATTGAATGTAGAGAAACAACTGTTAGAAGTTCAATCGCCGAATAGTTGTGAGGAGTTTACTGCTGTTGATGGTACAATTTGGATGGAAATACAGCCTAATTTCAATTTTACTGGTCGATTTCCTCAACATAATATTTTAAAAGATGTGCCCGGTGTAACTGCTCATGCTGAAAGGTATGTTACCTTAGGCAGCGCGCTAAGTGCTTTCCTTTTATTTTTTGACAATTTTATGTTGAAGCATATTCAAAAGTGTATAGTTGCTGAGGCTAAGAGGGAGACAGCAAATGAATATTGGAATATGTCCGTACCAGAACTTCAGTCCTTCATTGGTATAATGTACCCCCAAGGAGCCAGCGGAACAAACGATTTACATTTTCATTCAATATGGTCCAACTCACGGGGCAATTCGTTTTGCAAAAGTGCAATGTCGAGCAAACGATTTAGTGAAATTTTTAGATTCATTCGATTTGATGAAAAATCTACACGATCTGAAAGGCTAAAAACGGATAAATTTGCTCTATATTCGACAATACGGAACCGCTTTATTGAAAACTGCATTTCGTACTATCGACCAGGCCTGTTTATAACCATCGATGAACAATTGTTTCCGAGTAAATGTCGGTGTGCATTAACACAATTTATAGTATCTAAGGATGATAAATATGGGCAGAAGTTCTGGCTTTCCATATTTAGGAAAAAATGAATGTAGGCCTCACAAAGAACGGTTGGCTGATCACGTGGTTCTGAAATTAATGGATCCACAAGGGTACGAATGTCACTACAGATAATTTTTTTTTTTACTTTACTTAATCCAAACTTACAAAAGATTATCTTATTATAAGAAAATGTTTAAAACTCTTGGGAAAACTAAAATTTTATATAACTAAACATAAATATTTACGTATGACGATGATATTTACGGAGATCACATGCAGATCAAACTCTTTAAAATATACAATATAAGAGAAGGAGTCAAAATGACTCCTTCGGTATATAAAGGGTGGTCAAAACTGCGGTACACCTAGTGTTAACGCTCCATGAGTCCTAGCTACGCCACAGTATAAATAGTAGGCGTGGTCGTTACCTGTTTCAAAACAAAATAACTAGCTCAATAGTTTTATTATTGTGTTCAAATTTAAACTTTATTTCCGTGGTAATGAATTTGTTTTCATGAGCTATACTATATAAGTAGTGCGGACCGCGCCCAGTTTTGCTGTTTAATGTTTTATTGGAAAATAAGTTCTTATCTAAAGTTTTATTCAGGAAGTTTATATATGTAACAATATAACCATTTAAGACCCTCTTTGGCCTGTGTAACCTAAAGCGCCCATATTTGGCATATTAACGGATATATTAGTTCGATAATAATTCGTTGGATGAATAAGCGCTGGAAGTTCTCGGAGTACATTTGCATTTCCTTATTTACCTTCAGTTGATTCAGATGTGTGTTTGAAAAAATTATTGACATGTCGCGAAAAAATATCACAAGTGAAGAAATTCTGTTTAATGTTTTATTGGAAAATAAGTTCTTATCTAAAGTTTTATTCAGGAAGTTTATATATGTAACAATATAACCATTTAAGACCCTCTTTGGTCTGTGTAACCTAAAGCGCCCATATTTGGCATATTAACGGATATTGGTACTCTATACCCAGGAATGAAATTTGAATTGAATGAATTTTGTTGCGATTTTGCCCATTTTCAATAGCAACCTACACAGCATAACAAAGAATACTTCTGTAATTTCATTATGATATCTTCACCGGTTCTCCTGTGATCGGGATTTCAACAGAAAGACATACAGACAGATGGGCGGCTCAGGAGGTGACGCTGATCAAGAATATATATACTTTTCTATTTCTATATTCTCTATTTCTATGCGTTACACATTTCGTGACAAAGTGAATATACCCTTAACCTTAAAGTGTAGGGTATAAAAACAGCTGTTTCTGTAAACAACGGGAAATATGAATGCGCCACCAGACGTATATGTACACAGCACATTTCATTTATTTTACATTTTGTTGCCAGTAGTGAGCGAACATGCGGAAGAAAAAAGCGGATGATGTGATTGCCATTCTTGTTGAATATATTTTGAAAAAAAGACAAAAAAGTTTAAAAGAAATTAAACGCAAACTTTGTTTTTATAAATGTCACTTTTTACCTGCCACAGTGAATTTTTTTAAAAAATCGATCAAGCTTGCGATAAAAGTTTTTTCACTATTCATTCCTCCGAAGTGGACTCCTTCACGATTAGAACGGAATGATTTTTCTTTTGCATTTTTCTTTGCGCTGGGTCATCTAGGGACCACCTAAAGAACGCTCCAGGCATTTTGCAAAGAACCATGGATAGTGTTTTAAGAAATTACGTGGGAAAAGCATGTCATGTACTATATATAGGCCCAGTTTTTCAGTGCTCGTTTAAACGGAGTTTAAACGGAGATTAGTTAAACGCCAAACAAAAGTTAACTGAGATTTGAGTTTTACAGTGCGAGTTTAACTTATCTATGTTAAACGTATCTTTTCTATATTTCATACAGAAGTTATCTAAATTCAATGAATATTTAGCGTATACCTAAACCTTTTTTGGCAGCACTTGACAATATTTTCATTTTTACAAAGAGAACAGCTGTTCTGGTGCAAATAAACAAAATTATTACCATTGTTTTGAACAAAGGTAAATGCCTGTACTCGAAGAAACAGCTGTTTCTGTATCTATTAAAAAGATAAATTTACCGGAGTTTAACTGAGCAATATCGGCCGGTTAACCTCCGTTTAAACGAGCACTGAAAAACACAATGTGTCGTTTAAACGAAGGTTAACTGAGAAACGACGATAACCGAGCACTGAAAAACTGGCCCATAGACGATAAACTATATCGTCTTTATTAAATTATAATTCAACAGCATACAGAAGACTTAAGAAAAAGAACTAATACATTGAAAAATTCGAACATTACGTATGAAAGTATGAAAATATCACTTGAACATTCTAATCTGTACAAGGAAGAAATGGAATTTCAGGGCTACAGAGTTGCCCATGATATTATTAAAACAGATCCGAAAAAAATGTAAACTATAAAACAGAGATAATGAGATAGGAAACTTCTAAAAAGTTCAACTCTGGTTGTCAAATCGTATGTTGGTTGTTGTGTTTTTGTATGGTAGTGTTTGTGAAAACTCGATAATTGATGACATTTTAGTGCAGAAACTCACCAGACTCGCGCCCCATTCTCGAAATTTTTTAAGAAACTCCCCAGACTCGCACCCCGGAATATGTACCAATTTTATTTTATACACCTTTGTCAGAACCCTTTGTTTCGAGATACCAACTTGGTGCAATGAATGAATGTCAAATATTTACAGATACGCTGTTTAACACCCACTCGAACTTACTAACTGCAATTTCAATTTACGCTATTTTGTTATCTCAAGAGGACAAACCGTCAAATTATCTTCAATGTACATTAACGGTGGACAATTTAACTCCTGTTTTGGCCGGTTATGAAATTACAATGCGTGAAGCAAAATATTTTTATCAAACTTTAAAAGAAATGTTTTAATATACTTTGCATTTAATCGAAATTTAAAACGTGCCTTTTATTATTCAACTCTCAAATACAACGAATTAGTTTTTAATCACAGAGGAAAGAATTTTTTGGAGTTCTGGAAAATTAGAAAACTGAAGTAAGTTATAGATATATGCACATATTGTTGGTTCTTTGAAATACATATACATATTTAAATTTGTATATACAAAGAATTTCAGAGGCTCTATTTCAAAGAATTTTTCATTTTGAGGCTATTCCATAATTTTTATAATTTAGACCAATCCTAACTTATTGACCAATTCATCGAAGATGCAGATTGTTTAAGACGTAATAAAAGATATTTTGTTTTTCAAGATTTTTTTCGTTAATATGATATAATAAAGAATTGCATCGCAAATATAAAATAATTTTCTCACATATTTGATATATTCCTTTTTAAATATGTAGTTTTTATATACCGCTCATAAGTATTCGAACGATGCATATATGTGCAATTTAGACCGATTTAAAGAAAAAGTAAAGCAGTTTAATCGAGGTTTGGTATACACTTGTGTGCCTTACTATATATTTATTTAAAAAAATAACAATAACAACAAATAATACAAAAAATGAGGTCACTATACATTTTCATCTATATATCCGACTTTTGCCTTAATAACTGCCTTACATAATCTCGGAATTCTCTGGAGTAATTTTTCCAATATTTCAGGGTTGATCTCGCCCCAAGATTGAAATAATTTTTACCAGAGGTCTTCCTTACTTGTAGGACTTAGAGCTTTGGCCTTTCTGTCCACCTCGTCCCACAAAAGTTCGATGGGAGATAAATCCGGTGATTGTGGTGGCCACACCATGCGTTTCAAGATATTCTTCCCTTCCAGATCATGTAAAAATACTATGCACAAACGTGAAGAGTGCTTCAGATCATTATCTTCTTGAAAAGTGAATCCTTCACTTATAATTCTAATTCCTGAAGGCACAGCATGTTCTTCTAGTATCTTCTTGTATCCTTCCTTGTTTAGTTTTTCAGTAATTCTGACAAGGTCGCCGGTGGATCCTGCACCGAAACATCCCCAAACCATCGTGTTTCCTCCTCCATGTTTAACTGTAGGTACGATACAGCCATCCGAAATACGCTCCGGTACGTCGACGAACAAACACACGCCTGTTGGACCCGAAGTTTTCAAATTTTGACTCATCAGTCCAAAGCAAGTTCTTCCATTGCTCCAACGTCCAATCTTTGTGTGTCTTCGCCCATTCCAATCGCTTTTTCTTATTTGCAGGCCGAAGTAAAGGCTTCCTTGCTGCTATTCTTCCTGAAAAACCAGCTTCCTTGAGACGTCTTTTTACTGTGGAAACAGATATGGGATTTGGGCGGTTGCAGTTTATCTGGTTGGTGATATCTGGCGCCGTTAGATGTCTGTTCCGTTTGTTCTGGACTACAATAAACTTGTCATCTCCTGCAGTCGTCTTTCTCTTTCTGCCGGGACGATTTCTGTTGGCAACACTGCCGATCTCTTCCTTTTTTTTAAGAATGCCCAAGCAGAACTCATGGATATCTTTCAACCGGCAGCAATCTGCCCGTAGTATTATCCTTCTTCGCGGAGAGTACAAACTGCAGAACGTGTCTCAATTGATAATTCTTGCCGTTTTGGCATATTTGTGCTGCCTTTTTTACTTTTTAGGACGATATGCAAATTATAATTGTTGGCAACTTTACAACCCAACTGCAACTCAACGTAACACCTTATTTCTCAGGATTACCAACTTAACCTCAAATTTGTATGTATAATATTAAAGTTACACTCACTTGAATAAATGAAGTCAAACAGATCGGTCGTCGTGTTTTTGTCGTGTTTGCATAAGCAATAATTCTAACAAAGGTTATGGGCCCAGAACCACGTGCTGAGTTAAAATTATAATTAACAAGTCAAAATGAATTCTGTAGCAAGCATTGAAAAGCTAAATGGTGAAAATTATCTGACATGGTCCATACAAACAAAAAGTTTGTTAATTACGTTGGATCTGTGGGAAGCTGTCGTGTCAGATTGTCCGACGGAGGCTGAAAAGGCTGCAGTATGGAGAATTGCTGATCAAAAAGCGCTTGCGACGATAACCTTGACTGTTAAAACAAGTGAATTGGTTCACATCAAGAATTGCAAAACAGCAAAGAGCGTTTGGAAAATGTTGAGTGACTTATATCAAGCAAATACGGCATGCAGAAAAGTTAACCTTTTCAAAAACTTAGTACGGTTCAAAATAAGACCTAATGAAAAAATTTCTAGTCACATTGGTGAGTTCTGCGGCATTGTAGACGACCTAAAAAGCATTGGTATTGAGATGAACGAGGATTTGATTTCTGTTCTATTATTATGCACTCTACCGGAAGAAATGGAGAGTTTCGTTGTAGCAGTGGAGAGTCGAGATGACTTTGTAACGACCTTTCTTTGTAACTGGGATATTTCTCAGTCGCGTCCAAGGTTCGTTCAGTTATTTGTTTTTATTGAACCAAGCGCACACTTTTATTTTGTTGAAATTGATATTTATACTTTATTTCTTTACTTCGGATTTGTGACAAATGTTATTAATACGAGTACTTAAGATACATTAATAAATTATTTTGTTAAATTCCTGGTGCCTTGTATCCCGGTGTGTCGTGGGCGTCGCCTGCGACGTCGTTGCTTCGATTTCGTCGTGGTGGGGTTGTCTACATCGGTGGGGTTGACGCGATTGATGGAGTCTGCTTGGTCGTGGGGTTGTAACCCACGCGGTAGGGAAAACTTAACGACACTGGTTTGGCCGTCGAGCACGCGCGGCAGAAGATCTTATGATGGCCGTGGAGTCGAAACCCACCCGGCAGAACACGTCACTGGTTGCGTCGTCGAGCACGCGCGGCAGAGGATCTTAGGATGGCCGTGGAGTCGAAACCCACCCGGCAGAACGCGTCCCTGGTTGCGTCGTCGAGCACTCGCGGCAGATATTCTTAGGATGGCCGTGGAGTCGAAACCCACCCGGCAGAATGACTTTATGATGGCCGTGGAGTCGAAACCCACCCGGCAGAACGCGTCCCTAGTTGCGTCGTCGAGCACTCGTGGCAGAATATCTTAGGATGGCCGTGGAGTCGAAACCCACCCGGCAGAACGAGTTTATGATGGCCGTGGAGTCGAAACCCACCCGGCAGAACACGTCACTGGTTGCGTCGTCGAGCACTCGCGGCAGAATATCTTAGGATGGCCGTGGAGTCGAAACCCACCCGGCAGAACGACTTTATGATGGCCGTGGAGTCGAAACCCATCCGGCAGAACGCGTCACTGGTTGCGTCGTCGAGCACTCGCGGCAGAATATCTTAGGATGGCCGTGGAGTCGAAACCCACCCGGCAGAACGACTTTATGATGGCCGTAGAGTCGAAACCCACCCGGCAGAACGCGTCCCTGGTTGCGTCGTCGAGCACTCGCGGCAGAATATCTTAGGATGGCCGTGGAGTCGAAACCCACCCGGCAGAACGACTTTATGATGGCCGTGGAGTCGAAACCCACCCGGCAGAACGCGTCCCTGGTTGCGTCGTCGAGCACTCGCGGCAGAATATCTTAGGATGGCCGTGGAGTCGAAACCCACCCGGCAGAAAACAGTTTACACTGTATTACCGCGGCTCTGCTGAAGTTGGCGGTTGCCCTCGCTGTCGCTGTTGTCTTGCTGCTCGGTATTGCTAGGCAGAGGTTACTTACCAGTTTGATGCTCCCAGCTTGGTGGTCCGGACCTGAATGACTCTTCTGCGTGTGATGCCTACTTTCATATACACCGCGTTCTCAGTCTGTTTCTGATGTTCACGTGTTCGCCGCTGTGCGAACCCATGTGATAGAAAGAGACAAATGCATGCTGTTACCATGGTTCAATGGTGTGTTATGGCGAGTGTAGTGTGTAAAATAAAACAGCTGGTTTACGAGTATGTAAGAAAGATTTTATTTTATTAAAATTTTCATTGCATTACCCCCTCCCTTTATTGGGGTATGGTTTTGACATGGATGTTATCTTGCCATAGGGTGATGCGCACCTTGGTGCCCTCAATGGTTCTTGTCATTCTGACCCGTTTTCTTCCTTTTTCGAGTTGTTTGAGGGTGATCTCCTTTTTTATCCATTCCGGCATATTTTCGAGTGTGATCTTGGTTGCGGCGCTGGTTCCTATGTTGGTTGATGGATCGTTTGTGGGGGACATCCAGCCGTTCAGAGTGGAGTCCCCCCCTGGCTAGACTGGACTCGTTGCCGATCGCTTTCCCAAGAGTGAGGTGGTTGCTGGCTCGGAATCTGTCATGTTGGCGATTGCGACGGCGGCACTGCTGTTGTTGTGATCCTTCTCGCTTTCTTTATTGTTGCTGTTGTTGCTTTTATTGCTGCTGATACTATTGTTGTTGCTGGTGCTGTTGTTACTGCTGGTGCTATTGTTACTATTGGTGCTACTGGTGCTGTTCTTACTACTGTTGCTATTGTTGCTGCTGGTGCTGTTGTTACTGCTGGTACTATTGTTGCTGCTGGTGCTGTTGTTACTGCCGGTACTACTGCTGCTGTTTATACGACGTCTGTTGTAGTTAGTGGTACCGTGTTGTGTCGGTTCCATTGGTGTTTGTATCGGTAAGTATAATCCTGGGAGATTTTTCACTGGTTCATTACCCATGAGTAGTTGAAACGTATCGGCTAGTTGTCGTCGTTCATTTTCTGCTTCTGATGGGTCAAACCAGGTGCTGAAATCCCCTTGTGTGTAGTCGTATTCTGGGTCTTGTAGAAAAAGTCCACCATATTTCGTTGTTTCGGTACTGGAACATTAAAGGTTGGCAGCGTTTCGGCCGTATACGTTGGCTCCTGCCTTCCGGGGTGCTGGATCTTGTTCTCACTATTTAAGTAGGCGCGTAGTATAATGCCGACTTGTGGCCTTGGGTTGGTGCAATATGAATCCAAGATTAAAATATATCCTCTCTTCCTAGCAGTTGTAGTTCTGGTATATTGTATTATGGCGAGGAACCAGTGACCTGAGTCGTTAATCGGGATTACCATGTAGCTTTTCTTTGGCATCTTCTGTCCTTGTGTCCACTTTCTTACCCGCACATAATCTTCAGTGGTACGAACACTTCGCAGTTGCGTGTAGAAATGCGTACCGAATAACTGGACCCTGTTTTGGATTTCATCTGGCTGGTGGTTCAGCAACCAATGTAAGTATACATCGATGAGCGTGTCGTTTATGAGACGGTTGTGGGCGATTCGGTCATAATCTTCCAACTACACTGGTATACTTCCCACGCCAGCCGGGTAGAAGTATAATGGTACAGCGGCATTGTCTTCGTCATCGCTGTTGATGGTGATTATTTTGTTGAGTTTGTCGTCGTACTCTTCTTTGATCATGCTGGCCTTTGAACTTGTCTTGCCTTCTAAGGATGTTTGCTGCGAGGGCTTCTGCGACTGAGGGGTCTGCGGCTGTACTTCTGCGCGTTGTGCCCATTTTTGGACCGGCAGAAACTTTTTTTTTTGCTGGGACCCTGCCTGTTGGTTTTGTTTTGGTTGTCCGGTTATTGTTGTCGAGGCAGCTAGCGGTAGCGAAGTTGGATGAAATTTTTGCAGCTTCGGCGTTGGGTGCGATTTGGTTGTTATCGACGGTGACCCGTACGCGTCTTCCGGCATATGCTGCGCATCCGCAGAGAACGGCTGTTCTCGGCTAGGCTGATGACTAAATGTTGATGTTGTGCGCTGCGGCGCAGTCATAAGTGGTGACGTTGACTGATGTTTATTTATTTTCATTTCTGGATTGTTGAACTGTCCTCGATCACTGATGAACTCTTTCTGATCTTGCTTTATAATTATTCTGCTTGAACTGCCACTTATTGTCTATGATCGACCTAACGGGACCTGTTGATTTTGCATGCAAATGCTGACCGCGGTAGTTGTTTGTATTGTCTTGTTGTATTGTTGTTTTTCTGTCTGGCTTCTCGAAACTCCTTCTTTCTGTAAGCGCGTGTTTGTATCTCATAACTTTGACACTACGTAGTTTGTGCGTAGTGTTGTTGTGTTTATTAGGAGTGCTCGCGTTTACACCTGTTGACTGCTCTGAATGGCATATGTTTCTATTTTTCCGTCCGGCTTCTCGGAACTCCTTCTTTCTGTGAGCGCGTGTCCATATCAATGCTTTTGTGTAATTTTTACACTACGTAGTTTATGCGTAGTGTTGTTGTTTTTTTTTTCCTTCTTTGTTTTTTTTTTGTTTTTTGTGTTTTCTTTTCAAAATCGTTATAATATTTTTTTGATTAAATGTATAAATAGATTTAGAGTAACATAGGTAAATAATTAAAATTTATAGATTTAACTACATTTATATTAAAGTAAATATAAGAAGTAATTCGAGTTTATATATAAGTAAACTTAGGTTAAAGTATAAGTAAGTTAAGTAAAGGTGAAATAAGTAAGTAATTCGAATTTATACATATAACTAACTTGAATCAAAGTGAAATAAGTAAGTTATTCAAATGTGTATATAACTAAATTTATATTAAATGAGAAATAATTCGAATTTATATATACATAAGTAAACTTAGATTAGAGCATAAGTAAGTTAATCGAATGCATATGTAATTAAGTTTATATTAAAGTAAAATAAGTATTGTATCTAGTATCCTCCAGTAGGATACCAGAACAAACGTAATGTCGTAGATCCTTCCTCAAGAAGGATCACTAACAGTGCATTTATGTTGTGGGGTTGTCGTCGTTGGTCCTTCGACGTGAAGGGCCACGGACGCTTGTGCCACGGGCAAGGATGTGCCGACTGTGTGGACTTACTGTTGGGATCCGGCAAAGGTGCCGCAGGTGGATCCCTTGGACGACGGTGCCACGGGCATGACTGTGCCGACTGTGTGGACTTTCCTATCGGGATCCGGCAAAATGCCGCAGGTGGATCCTCTTGCCTAGTTACCACGGGCACCAAGGTGCCGCCTTTGTGGTCCTTTAACCTGTCGGGCAATGCTGCCGACTTTCCGACAGGTGCTGAAAATAAAGCCTTGGGTTAATTTTCTTACGTTTATTTCAATGCTTCTTCTTCCGACTTCTTGGTCCTTTTACAATGTTCTGTACTTCACTGTGTAACTTAAACTGTGTAACTGCAACTTCAGAACTTTTACTCTATAATTACAACTGCCACTTTAACTGCTTAATTACAACTGCTTAACTACAACTTCAGAAGATGGGTTTATATCTCTTCTGAGATTCGTTGTTGGTCAGAATCATTTCCGCATCGTTTTGCAATTCTCTCAAGAATTAATTTTGACACTCATTGCAAATTTGGAATGCGATCAAGTTCGCGCGCTGTTCCACTTATTGGAATGCGATCAAGTTCGGCTTTTATCTAGGCCACAGTGGTGTGTGATTCACCTGTACTTTCGAGCTTCGCAATTAATAAAGAATGGCCTAGAAGTATGCATTTTGTGCATTGTTAACTACTGGGCCGAAAAGTATGTGGTGATAGCAACGTTAAGCGTTGTTATTACCAGAGCAATGATTCTGACCTACAACATCCCTCCACCCTAGGGGAAGAAAAATTTAGTATCGTAAGACGATATTAAATTTTTCTTGTACATTTATGTTTTGTTGAACTGTGGGTGTGCGTATGCTTATTATGACTTTACTTAGTGTATAATTATGTATGTTCGTGTTTTTCTTTCTTTGTGAACAATAATGATTAATTATTAGAAATAATTAGAATAATTACAATACAATTAATTATTAACAATACTTACAATAAAAGCAATTACAATAATAATACAATAATACAAGTGGTAACTGCACTTCTTCGGTGTCGTCTGTGTGTAGGTTGATGATGATTTGATGTTGGTGTTGACCTTGACGTAGCTGTTGATGTTTTTGTTCATGTAACTGTTGATGTTACTGTTGACGTTGTTGTTGATGTACACCCCGTTGAATTGATGTCTTCTTCTCGGTGTGTTGTGGGAATTTTGTTGCTACTGGGTAGCTGGCGTGGTTGTTGCTGTGTTGTAGTGACTATACTCGGAACGGCCGTTGTTAGCTATCGACCTTAGTTCCCGTTGTTCTGCTGGTACTATTCGGTTGTTCGTTGGTTATAGTGTCGGTTGTCCCACAATTGGGATCAATTGTTGTTTGCTTGAACTGTAGTGGATGGTTGGGATGTTTCCGGAATCATCGTTTTAACGTCTTGCTTCATCGTCTTCAATATTTTGCTTGTAGCTAGTGGTGATGCGTTTTTAGATCGCTGCCACTTGAGGTAATGTTGTAGACGTCATAAAACCGTAAATTTCAAAATGTCGCCGTAAATTCAACTGGCGAACATCTGGCTGCATTAGTGGCTTGTCTACTTGCTGCTATTGGGTCGTGATTTTGCTGTCGCATACGCGTGACGTAACTTCCGCTTAAACGTAGACTTCCGCTTAAAAGGCAAGCAGATCACTCGCAGGCATTAATTGCAAAGCTGTCATCACTGAATATGTTGCCGTACTATGGACTCATAATACTGACGATTGGCTATTTTTCTTCAGCGACTATCTTCTGGTTATGTTGTTAGACCTCTTGGAAGGTAATTTCGTGTTTGTTGTCGACTGTTGTTGCCTTGTTGTATTGGTTTGCTTGTTTGCAACTATTCCATCTTTGGTTGCGATGGTTGTTGTCCCTACGCTCATCAGCTGTTCCAGCTACCCTTCGCCCTTCGAGTTGGCTGGGCGCTTATCGTCGCCCTGTTGTCGACATGTTGTGGTGTGACGTTGCACTTTCGCTGTTGTGATGGGTGTACATCGGCATTCAGGTCAGCTTCTCTGCATGCTGGATTCTTCTTTAATATGCATGAACTAAATTTTCAGGCATAATTTCGCGTGTGCAATTATTAATATTTGTAATTGCAAACGCGATGTAATTTATTTCATTCGCGTTTCGTACTGGATTTCCGGGTTGGGTTCTTATAAATACGCTTGGTGCTGTAGTGAATTCATTTAGTAACCTTCAAGTAGTTAAAGTTAACCTTCAAGCTAGGATGCCGCGCTACCCCATCCCCCATTACCGGTTTCCGGTTGGACTGTGCATCAAGGAGTTGGTAGCCTTCATCAGGACTGATGCATGGGATTTGGAGCCTATCATCCCCGTGCTGAGTGATCTTGAGGACGTCTTTGGGGGCTAACCCCACTGAGGAGTGGCTCCTGTTTTTCGTTGGAACCCTTCAGATGTTGCGCCGAGCCTGGCCGGAGCTGCCCGCGCTATACCCCTGTTTGCAAGAGCTGATTGATTAGCCGATGTATTATATTTTATGAATAATGCAATAATAAAAAAAAAATAAAAATTTTATTTCGACCTCTTTTCTATTTTAAAATGCTGTAAGAAGTTTGGATCTCCCCTTTTTTTTTCTGTGTCGGTTTCAATCCGTTATAGTTCTTTCTAGGTGTTGTCTTCTGGTACTGGGGTTGCCCTCTAGGCAAGGAGTAGCCTCCGCGAGTTGGGGTTGTTACTAACAACAACAGCTATTTTATCTCTTTGTCTCTAACACTTTTTCCCGTAGCACTGTTATGCCCCTTCTCACCCACTTATAAGGATTAATTACTTTACATTATTATTTGCCTTCTACTTTAACTAATTAATTTAAATTATGATTAATCTACTTTATATCTGATTAATATACCATTATATCTCTAGTGGTATTAACCTACTATTTATGTTATAATTACTCTTTATTTTGTGCATGTCGACACCATTGTTGTGGTGTCTTGGTACTTATCCCGCTAATGTAATGTAATGTTTTCCGGATAAGAAGATTAAATTCATTAATTTAAAATTATCTATTTATTGCCTACGTAAAAAATTCAAATTCTATAATAACATTTTAACATTTATTTTTCATATATGGGCCCTGAAGGTGTGGTCTTCGATCGGTTGTTCGTAAATGCCCACATGTTGTTTGTCTTGTGCTATTTGGTTTGGTGGTTTTGGAGGATCAAACGGTGGTATGCTTATTTGCTGCATTGGCAGTGATATTGATGGAAATGGCAGCGATATTGATGGTTTTGGTGGTGTCAATACTTGGTGTGATCTGTAGTTGTTCCCTGCGTTATTTCTCATGCTTCTATAAATCATTAGTAGTATTCCTATTCCTATTAATAACAGGAGTGTTCCTGTCCCAACGACACCTGTGGTCTCCAATACTGTCTGTTTGCTACTCAAGTGGATGATACTTTGTTCCTGCGTAATTTCCTTTTTTAATTCCTCGATCATTTTTCCTCCCGCTGCTATTGTCGCTTTTACCTCCATGGTCTCCGTTAGACTGACCGGTTTGAGCCTGTATTCGGAGATATCCGTTTTAATGGTTTCTGACCAGTTGCCCCGGAGAGCGTTGATCAGTATTGTGTGGTTCTGAGTCTTGTGCACCCCGCCTATTGTAGATTTTGCGTTGTCTTCGTAATTTAGAACTATGTCCATCCCATGGACTTCGCAATTCTCTTTTATTTCAATACGACCAAATCCTGAGACCGTTACTGCGGTGGTGCCATTTTTACATTTAATATCAAAGTTTTGTTCTCTCCGGAGGCTGTACAGCCATGCGTTTGGAGCGTTCAATTTTACTATTAGCCCTTCACTCGCTGGTATGGCCACTTGCTTGCAGACCTCCTTGTTCAAGTTGTTATGATGTAATAGCGTTATCTCACATACATCGCTGTTCCCTGTTAGGGACTTTCCTTGTGTTTTGCATACTCTTATTACCTCTTGGTCCATTTTTCCTTCAGCCTTCTGTACTGAATGGCATTCATTTAGACTACTCTGTGATATCCCGATAAACTTCCACTGCATTTTTGATTCCGCTAAGTAATCATAAGTTACCTGTGTCGTTATATCCCACTTATCGTTCAGAAAAATGGGAATGGGGTACGCTTTTAGCACGTTATATCGTTCATCTTTCGGTAGCGGAATCCTCACTGCTACTATGAGACCTTCCGCGCCTCGAAATGCTTTGTTCTTCCAGTACCCATACCGCTTTGTTCGTCAAGTCTAAAGTTTTCGCTGCCTCGTTTAGTTTTTCGTCGCTTATCACAGCTGGATGCAGCTTGCCGCTATATAGGTCATCTATTATTGCCATCTCTATCAGCTGTTGCCCCTGTATGTCGATGAGGCTCGCCTCTACCGCTGACTGTACCTGCACCATCCTCAGTCCTAGTTCGATATTTCCCAGCTCCTTTCTTGCCATGTCGTTTACCTTATTTTGCTCTTCCACGGTGTTGTTTAGTTCCCCTTGTAGTGTGTTTATTCTTTCGACGGCCGCCGTTATTGGTTTCGCCAGTGCTTTGTAACTTGCTTCCATCACCCTCACTTGTTTTTCCATTAGATTGTAGTGGGTATGTTGCGCTACGTCCAGTTCTTGCAGATAGACCTGATTTGCATCTTTCTGGTCCATTACGCCGAACGCCCAGATTAGTGCTTCCCCTACGAAATTTAGTGCCCGTTTGGTTCTTTTCCTAGAAATTGCGGCGTTTATTATCCGCTCGTTTTCCCTCAGTCTTGTTAGCACTATCCTCATCGTACCATCTATGGCTCCGCATATGTTTTTGAAGTTGGCCAGTAATAAGTCCTTATTTATTTTATTGCACGTACCCTTGAGCTCTGTTGTGTAGTCTTCCAACTTGTCTACCAATGAAGCGTAATCAAATGGTTCGAAACGTGTGAATAGTGTCCAGTCGCTATTATAAAACAACGCCTCTTCTAGGGATTCGAAGAATATGGGGGTTGGAGGTATGTCCTCAAAAGCTACCGGTGCTGCGGTGGCCCAGTTCACGATTAATAATATCAAAAAGCCTTTCATATTCCTGTTTGTTCCTTTGGCGAAATCAAGTGGTTTGTATTCTATTTTGTGGAAAAGTATCTATTAGTTTTTCATTCATTTTGTCGTTGTATAACATATTTGTCTGTTATAACTCCATTGTTGCCCCTCTTATCCTATTCTATCTGTCTTATTCCTAATAAGGTGCCTATCATTATTAATTTACTTTAATTTATGACTATTTTCTTAGTTTAAGTGATTCTGATTCCTATATAATTATCTAGTTAATTCTATTTTCCTATTTAATTGCTGCTATATAACTTAAGTAAGTTATTGTGGAACGGCTTTTCCTTTCCCTTAATATTTAACACTCTCGTAATTGGACTTTTAATTCCTACTACTTTATATGACCCTATCCATATGGGAGAAAACTTATTTTTCCTAGTTGGATTCTTAATTAGTACATTATCTCCTACTTTAAATTCTACTAAATTTAGTTTGTTATCGTACTGCCTTTTAGCTACCTATTTTGCAAAATCCTGATTCTTTCTCACGATTTCGTGAGCCCTTTGTATTTGAAATTTCAACACTTTATTTGGATCTTCGGCATTATATACCGGACTACACTTCCTTTTTAGGTTAGTCGGCATTTCTGTATCGAATCCAAACAATGTACGGAATGGTGTTTGCTTGGTCGTAATGTGGGGTGTGTGGTTATGAACATGCATCGCTGCAGTTAACCATTGATCGCAATTCGACCCGTCTTCTTTCGCAAAGCTACGCAAATATTCCGCTAAAGGTCTGTGGCTTCTCTCTAATGAACCATTAGCTTGTGGGTGGTAAGGCGTAATATGTAATTTCTTAATACCTAATAATTTACAAGTATCCGAGAACAATTTCGAAATGAAATTAGTTCCGTTATCTGTAATAAGAATTCGTGGAATTCCGTAACGCGTAATTACTTCGTCATAAAAGGCCCTGGCGACAGTACTTGCTTCCGCGTCTGGGATAGCTGTACATGCCATAAATTTTGAAAAATCATCTTGGAATGTTAAAATATATTTGTTACCGGAAACAGTTTCTGGTAGAATACCTACTATATCCATGTAAACTTTGTCGAATGGCCGCATTGGTGTATCCGTTAGCACCATGGGCATTTTTGTCAATTTCGAACTTTTGTTCACTTGGCACTTTGGACAGTTTTTATTGAATTCTTTTATTTGTTTTTGCATTCCTGGCCATCTGAATTGTCTCCGCATTCTTAAATACGTTTTCACCGCACCCTGATGTCCTCCCAGTGGTGAATTGTGAAAATCTTTTATCACTGTTCCTATTTGTTTCGGGTCGGACAGCAATGTTGTTGTGTTATTTTCTCCGTTTCCTGGTTCCTCATCATCTTTATCTATTTCTACGGGTGTTCCTTGTTGTTGATCTTGGTTACCTGTTTTTGCTTTTGACCGTGTTTGTACGGCTCCTATTGTTTTGTGTTTCTCCTGAGGAATTCTACTTAGCGCATCTGCGTTTAAATTTTTCTTTCCTGGCTTATATAGAATTTCGAAGTCGTATTCCGATAATTTATGCCTAAATCTTGCCAGTCTTGAAGTTTGGTCCTTTAAATTGGCTATTCCCTTCAATGGCTGATGGTCAGTAAAAATTTTTGAAATGTCTGCCTAGGAGATATGCTCTAAAGTTTTTTGTTGCCCAAACTATCGCTAAGAATTCCTTCTCTATTGTTGAATATCTCTTTTCTGTGTCGCTCAGCGCTCGGCTAGCGAAAGCTATTGGTCTATCTTCGCCTACTTCTGCTTGCGAAAGTACTGCGCCTAACGCTTCGTTACTTGCGTCGGTCGTTAACAGAAATTCTTTTGAAAAATCTGGATATGCCAACACTGGCGGTGACATGACTGCTTCTTTTAATCGTTCAAATGCTTGCTGGCAGCCTTCTGTCCAGATAAATTTTGCGTCTTTCCGTAGTAATTTGTTGATAGGTAGCGCTATCTTAGCTGTGTTTTCAATAAATTTCCTGTAGTAATTTATTAGTCCAAGAAATGCTTGTACCTCTTTTCTGTTTCTCGGTACTCCTATGTTCCTTACACATTCTACCTTGCAGGGGTCTGGTAAAGCACCATTTTCCGAGCATTTGTGTCCTAAATAAACTATTTCCTTTCTAAAAAATTTGCATTTCTCTGTATTCAGTTTTAAATTATGTTCCCGTAATTTGTGTAATACTGAACATAATCTTTGTTGGTGTTGTTTCAGATTTCTACCGTATATCACTATGTCATCTAAATAAACAAAACAGTCTATTCCTTGTAGACCTGTAAGGATATGATTCATTATCCTTTGGAATGTTGCTGGGGCACCTGTTAGCCCAAATGGCATTCGATTGAATTCGAAGTGCCCTAGTCCTATACTGAACGCTGTTTTTTCCTTATCTCTGTCGTCGATTAAAACTTGGTGATATCCACTTGCCAAATCTAGCGTTGTAAAATATCTGCTATGGCCCAATTGCTCTAAAATTTCGTCGATGCGCGGAATTGGAAAAACTTGTTTGATTGTAGCTTCATTTAGTTTCCTGTAATCTATTACGAGGCTCCACTTTTTCTCGCCGTCCTTGACACTTTTCTTGGGCACTAAAAGTAACGGTGAGTTCCACGGTGATGTGCCATGTGTGATTATGCCATCATCTAAAAGTTTGTTCACTTGTTTATTTATTTCCTCCCTATGTATTTGAGGTAATCTGTATTGTTTTCTATTTATGGGCGGCTGATCTGCGCCTGTTGGAATTTCGTGTTTCAATACACTTGTAAACGAGAGTTCGTCTCCGTCTAATAGGAAGACGTCATGAAAAGATTTTACTATTTCCTCTATTGAATTCTTTTCTTCCATATTTAAATTTTCATCTAACTCAATTTCATTGAGCAATTCATTTATTTTTCTTTTGGCATCTATTTTGCCTATACTATTAATTGACGTAGTACTTTGTATTGTGTACTCGTCGGAATTTGCGAATTTTGGTGTAAATTCGCTGTTTATCTCGGAATCATACTCTGTTGTATTTAATATGGGAGCATAAACAGTATTATCTTTCACATTTACTAATGTGTCTGCTATATAGATTCCTGGATCTATTTCTTCTTTATGAATTACAACATTCTTAAATTTCGTACGTAGTTTCAATGGTACTGTCGTAATTGTTCTTGCGTTAACAGATACATATGTACTGTTCTTTACTTTCCTTCCCAATCTGTTCGATAGTTTTTATCGGTAATTCTAAAATAACCTCTTTCTTTTCAGTGAAGGGTGTTAAAATCTTTTCCATAGTATTTATAATGGAGTTGTTCCACAAATTATCTCTTCCTAATATGCCATCTGCTGGTACTCCTTGTTTAAGTGACACAACGTGTAGCGTTAAACGTAAGGACTGTACCTCATTATGACATATAGTAGTTGATCCTTCTGTGGTCACACAACCTCCAAATGCTCCGCTTAAGTCTTTCCTATTCGACTTGTCTATTATTGTGCTATCTTTTATCGCGCACTTCTTTATCAGGCTTGTATCTGCCCCTGTATCTACCAGTAAAATGAGTTTTCCATTATTCGCCTCTTCGCAAGGTAATTCAATGAACACGTCATTTAGCTTGGTTTGATTGCAGTTAGATACTCCTGTTTCTGTATTTCTATTGTTATTTGCTAACTTATTCATTGAGCACGGTATTTTTGGTTTTAGTTTTTGGTTTTTCCCTAACTTAATTGGCATTTCTGAATCAACTGCTTCTCCCAACGTATGATTTCTCTCCGTTACATTGTTTTCATTATTATCCGTATTCCTTAACTTGTTATTAATTTTTAAGTCTCTTGAAGTTGGTAACGTTTCAACAATCGCTTCCGATGTCGGACTTACGGTTACCACTTTATTCGTTAAAGTTGGTAACGTATCCACAACCGGTTCGGATGTATGAATTACTGTTACTCCTTCATTTGGCCTTAAGTTACTAATATTTTTGGGTCCCCAGATTATTGGCCTATTCTGGGCCCTTGGCAGTTTCCCGGACTATTACTTTGTAACGATTCCCAATTCTTTTTTGCCTCGCAATTTTTTATCATATGTCCTGGTCTATTACACCAATGACATAACGTTTGGTTTGCTCTGTTCGGCTGATTCCTCTGCAATCCGTTAAGTGTAGTTGGGTTAGGGTTTATTGCCCGTTTTTGGTTCCCGTTCTGCTGGAATGGGTTTTGAGGCCAATTCTGCTGTGGTCGGTTTGTCTGCCAGTTTTGTTGGACTTGGTTAGACTGCCAATTCTGATGAGGTCGGTTCCATTGCTGATTTCCTTGACTTTGGTTGTTAGTCCTCTGATGCTTATTGATGTACTCACTTCTGTTGTTGCCCTTATTGTCACACCTCCAACTTGTCTCGTGTCCATATTTTAAACACTTCTGACAATATGGCGTGTTCTTGCGAGTCAAACAATCGTCTCTGGTATGACCTCGCTTGTTACAAAATGAGCAAATTACTCTATTCGCCGCTCCTTGTGTAGTATTTTGTACTGAGGTGGGTTGCCTGGCAATTTTTTCTCCTGAAGCTATGCCCTGACTTCCCTGTTGAGTTTGCTCTTGTTGTTTATACGGCATGGTGGCAGGACGCGGTGCATTCATATTAATGTTTAAGGGCTCTGTGTGGAGGAGACTACTGTTTTCTATGGTTTCGAGTGCCTCTATGGCTAATTCTACCATTTGTTCGAGGTTTTTCTTCGTAACATTGAGCATATAAATTCTCAATGCAGCGTTCTTTAATCCTGTTTTAAAGGATTTCTCTACGGCTCCTTCCACCATACTCAAAAGTGCCATATCACCGTTTCCATTATATTTCGTTCGCACTAACTCTGCTGCCTGTGTTCGTAGGGTGGTTAGGCGTCTTGCAAACTGTCGTATATCTTCGTTAAGTAGCTCGCTACAACTTTGGATACCTATTATCACTGAGTCTAAGGATACCGTTGGTAAATATGCATTTTTTTATTGTGAGGTAGAATTCCTCGAGGGTATTGAAGCGTTGTGACCTCACTAAATCATAGGCATCCCCATGTAACCTCTGCTTAATGCAGTCTATGTAGTCCTGAATGTTGTCCGCACCTACATCTCTTGCGGCTAATTCGCACCCGTGTATGAATTTATACACTTCGCTGCGTAAGTCTGGCGAATGTGTTCCAGAAAAGAGCGGTACCAGCCTATTTTTAATTTTAGCTATTTCTCCTATACCCATTTTGATTTGTGTTGCCACTAATGGTTTAAATGTAGGAAATGAAACTGAATTATATTCCCTTGGACTGGGTATGGCTGGGGTAGGTTCCTTATGGTATAGTGATTTTTCGTGCGCTAGCTCTATTTCCTGTTGTAGGCGTCTATTTTCCTCTTTAAGTTCTTGTATTCTAGCATGCGCCTTTTCTAAGGATGCACAGTCCTCTCTTGATTTTTGTGCTGATTCCTGTTCTAGCGTTTTATTTAATGTTTCTTCTGTTAAACCCCTGTCTTTCAGTAATTTCCTTAGTTGTTCGTTCTCGTCTTCTAAGGTCTTTAGAATGTTTTCCTGAAACTGTCTTTCCTTTAAATAAGTATCGAACTTATTTTTTAACGCGTTGAATTCTGATAAACAGTCCCTTAAACTTTTATTTTTGTTTTCTACTATATTTTTTAAAAATACTAGCAATTCCTCTATTAATGCGTCTGCTTTTTCTACAGTTGATATTTCTCCTAGTGCGTCTATTTTAGTTTTTATCAACTCTAAATATTCTTTATTGGAAACGGTAGTTTTTAAGATGTTCCAAACTTTTGTCACTAGTTCTCCTACCTGTCTCTTCAAATCCCTATGATCCTTTTCTAATGCTAAATATGCTTGTTCTTGAAAAGATTCGGCCATTAATTATCCTATACTTATTTTTCCAAGTATTTATTTTGGATATTTTTGGAAACAATTAACACTTTAATTGATTCTCTTCAAGCATTTAACTTTTGCTTATTCAGCTTTAATACGGCTCATTGACACCCTTTTTGGCTGAACACGTTGTAAACATTCGTACGCTTATATATATTATTTTTATTATATTACTTTTTTTTTTGTAATTCGAGCTCGTGGCTCAATTCTGTTCGCCCGGTGCCTGACGTACGTTTTGGTTTTGTTATTTCTTTGTTAGCGTTTTTGCTACCAGCTGCCGCTCGGTATCGATTTTGTCGCTTCTGACCTTGCTTGAAGTTCAAGCTCAAGTTTGCGACCTACTCCTTGTTGCAATGAGTTTCTTGCAATTAAGCATAATTTATTTTATTTATTGTCTTGCAGTTATCGCTGCCAGCCTGGTAATTATTAATTAATGCGTTATTAAAAAAAATACTAACGGATTTGTTTGTTGTATTCATTTATTTGTTCTTTTACAATACTTAAGTGTAAACATAATTCCAAATTTGTTTAGTAAATGGGGTTGTGTCTATCTCAAATTTATTCCTGACTTGCCCGGAAATTTTATTAAAATTTTCTGTTTAACAAAAATAATTTATTTATACTTGAATTGCCAATGAATTTTTAAAATTCTTCAATTTAAATTCTAATTGTAATGAATTAAACAAAAGTAATCTATTTAGACAAGTTCCAACATTTAAAGTACTACCTTTAATTGTATTTGTATTTTTTTATAATATTTTAAAATATGTATATTATATCTCAAAAATTTCAGTTAGAACAAACGTAATGTCGTAGATCCTTCCTCAAGAAGGATCACTAACAGTGCATTTATGTTGTGGGGTTGTCGTCGTTGGTCCTTCGACGTGAAGGGCCACGGACGCTTGTGCCACGGGCAAGGATGTGCCGACTGTGTGGACTTACTGTTGGGATCCGGCAAAGGTGCCGCAGGTGGATCCCTTGGACGACGGTGCCACGGGCATGACTGTGCCGACTGTGTGGACTTTCCTATCGGGATCCGGCAAAATGCCGCAGGTGGATCCTCTTGCCTAGTTACCACGGGCACCAAGGTGCCGCCTTTGTGGTCCTTTAACCTGTCGGGCAATGCTGCCGACTTTCCGACAGGTGCTGAAAATAAAGCCTTGGGTTAATTTTCTTACGTTTATTTCAATGCTTCTTCTTCCGACTTCTTGGTCCTTTTACAATGTTCTGTACTTCACTGTGTAACTTAAACTGTGTAACTGCAACTTCAGAACTTTTACTCTATAATTACAACTGCCACTTTAACTGCTTAATTACAACTGCTTAACTACAACTTCAGAAGATGGGTTTATATCTCTTCTGAGATTCGTTGTTGGTCAGAATCATTTCCGCATCGTTTTGCAATTCTCTCAAGAATTAATTTTGACACTCATTGCAAATTTGGAATGCGATCAAGTTCGCGCGCTGTTCCACTTATTGGAATGCGATCAAGTTCGGCTTTTATCTAGGCCACAGTGGTGTGTGATTCGAATTCACCTGTACTTTCGAGCTTCGCAATTAATAAAGAATGGCCTAGAAGTATGCATTTTGTGCATTGTTAACTACTGACCTACAACATAAGTAGTAACCCAAATTTGTATAAGAGTAAATTTAGATTAAAGCATAAGCAAATTTAGATGAATGTAATATAAAATAAGTAAGTAAAGTCGAATATATGAATATATATCTATTATAAGTAAACTTTAATATCTCAGGATTTAACCTGAAATAACTAAACCATTTCGTTGTTAGTTGGTTTTCTGGGCGTGTTTTCC
This sequence comes from Myopa testacea, assembly GCA_949629155.1. Taxonomy (NCBI): domain Eukaryota; kingdom Metazoa; phylum Arthropoda; class Insecta; order Diptera; family Conopidae; genus Myopa; species Myopa testacea. The sequence continues at coordinate 32,679,151 of OX451347.1, forward strand.
TCGTGAAATGGTTTCAGCTCGCTTATGTGTGCCGTACGTAATGACGTACCGCCTATTTTCTTGACTTGCACAATCACTGGGGAAAGAAATGAGTTTACGCAATGGACCCTCGTATTTAGGTGCCAATTTTGCTGCGAAGTGGTCCGCAGCTTTGGAAAGGACATGTTTCTTTACCAGGACCTTTTCCCCTATTTGGGGTGACCACTGGCGTCGGCGGAGGTTATAATGTCGCGCTTGTTCCTGTGTTCCTTGGGCCAGTCTTGCTCTTACCAGCCTAAATATTTCTCGAAGTTCTTCTTCCTTCTCTCCTGGATTGCGTGGTATCTGACCTGTGCCGGATGTTACTTCGTCAAACAGTGCGTTGGGCAAGCGGAGTTCCCTTCCTTGAACTAGAAATGCTGGACTGTACCCGGCAGGTTCTGCTTGGCAGGAGTTCAGGGCTAATGTTACCTCTGGTAGGTATTTGTCCCAATCACGGTGTTGGCCGTTTGCCAATTGTGCGATCATTGTTTTTAACGTTTTGTTTCGTCGTTCGGTCGGATTTTCTTGTGGTGTGTAGGGAGCCGTGAATTGCTGCTTTGTTCCTACTTCTTGTAGATAGTCTTTGAAAATTTTGCTTTTAAACTGCTTCCCATTGTCCGTGATCAATATTTTCGGAACTCCAAATCTAGCTAGGATTCTGTCCCGAAATCCCTTAAGCAAGTGTTCGCTGGTTGCGCTTCTTAGCGGTACTATTTCTGTCCATTTGGAAAATTTATCGAAGAAGACTAACAGAAATTTGTTTCCTCGTTTGGAGCGTGGTAAAGGTCCGATAAAATCTGCACACACGGTAGCCCATGGTTCTTCGGCGGTTTTGTTAGCATGAATCCTGCTTGTTGTCGCTGGTCAACTTTATATTTCTGGCATAGCTTACAGCAGCGAACGTAGCGGCTGATCTCCCTGCCCATACCTGGCCAGTGGTAACGGTTCATGATGCGGGTAGTAGTCTTTCTCACCCCGAGGTGGCCGGCGCTGGGTTGATCGTGATTTTCTTCAAGAACTCTTTTACGAAGATGTTTGGCTACGCAGAGTTTCCAGGGTGTATTGTCGTCATCTCCTGCTGTCCTTTGGATGTGCCTGTAGAGTTGTCCTTCTTCTAGCCGGTAGTCGGGATATTTATCTGGCAGTCGTACTACCTCGCGAATTCTGTTCTCCAGCCAGGAACATTTAGGTGGCGGCGGGATTTCCTTGATAGTTCCCACTACTAGCTCTTCCGGCTGTCGAGAGAGTGCATCGGCCACCACATTTAATTTTCCCCAACGATATTTTATATCAAAGTTGTACTGCTGGAGTTCAAGGGCCCATCTAGCGATTCGTCCAGATGGACTCTCGATGGAGTTGAGCCATTTTAAGGATAGATGGTCTGTCATTACGGTGAATCGGTACCCCTCTAAATAACATCGCATTTTCCGGATTCGCCAGATGATAGCCAAACACGCTTTTTCGGTTGCTGAGTAATTACGTTCCGCCTGGTTTAAGTGTCGGCTAGCGTAGGCAATTACCTTTTCTGCTCCATCGAATTCTTGCGTTAATACTGCTCCTAGGCCAACATCGCTGGCGTCGGTCTGTAGAGTGAATTGTTTTGAAAAATCTGGGCAACTTAGAATCGGTGCCTCGGTAAGCCTTGTTTTTAGCTTCTCGAAAGCTGACTGTTGTTCCGCTTGCCACTTCCAGTGCTTACCTTTTTTGAGAAGACTGGTTAAAGGGTGTACAAGGGTTGCGAACTCGGGCACGAAACGTCGATATCAAGATGCTATTCCTAGGTAGCGCCTTAACTCTCGCAGATTCTTGGGTGGCTCGAGAGCTTGTATAGCCGAAATCTTTGCAGGGTCCGTGTGGATACCATTTTCATTGACAACATGTCCCAGATATTTTGTTTCCTTTTGAAAGAAATCGCATTTTTCTATATTGAGCTTTAAATTCGCTGCTCTCAATCTCCGGAATACTTCTTGAAGGTGCTTGACATGTTCCTCCTCGGTAGCGCTGGTTACAATGATATCGTCTAAATATGCAAACGCGTGTGATTCTAGCTCAGGCCCTATTACACGGTCCAATGCTCGTTGAAATGTTGCCGGCGCCGAGTGAAGTCCGAACGGCATTACTCGCCACTGAAACAGACCACGTCCCGGTACGGTGAACGCTGTGAATGGCTTGCTCCTCGTCCATTGGTATCTGCCAGTATCCATTTTTGAGATCCAGAGTACTAATATATTTGGCGTCTCGTAGACGATCTAAAATGTAATGGATTCTGGGCAGTGGGTATGCGTCCGGGGTAGACCGAGCATTTAATTGTCTGTAGTCAACGCAAAGACGCCAGGTACCTGTCTTCTTTTTGACGATTGGGGCACTGAACGCGCTGAGCGATGGTTCAATGCAGCCCTTGCTTATTAGTTCGTCTACTTCGCGACTGATGATTTCTTGTTGTGCTGGATTCCGTGGAATATAGCGTTGTTTGATAGGGCGGTCATCGATCATGTGGATGCAATGTTTCGTGATGGTTGTGGTACCCTGAAGATTGTCGAACGCCTTGAGCTCTTTTTGTAGGAATGATTGAATATTTGCTGGTGGTTCTGCGGTAGGTTCTTCCTCCGAAATCACTGTGCATGTGGCAGTTGGGGGTGTGCTGCTCTGGTTTGTGTCCGCCTTCAGCTCTATGGTGTGTCCGCCGCAGGACAGACTTGCGCCAGTCATCATCAGAAAGTCGATGCCTAGTAATATATCCTCTATTGCATCCGGTAAAACCAGTAAATCGATATTCGTTGCCACTGTTCCCACACGAATGTACCATTTGACGGAATGCGATATTACCTTTTTTGAGCCGTCGGCCATACGGATGTTTATTGGCTGGTCCAACTCCATTTCTTTTTCATCGGTTTTGTAAATGAAACGTTGGTTGTCGAGGTGCCCTTTATGGAATCGTAATGTTCCTATTGTTGTTGCCGAGGTTCGGCCCTGAGTTCCGCCTGTCCTCGGTCCTGGCGGAGGCCGACTGCGTTTCCCTGAGCTGGTGTTTGTTGTTGCCGGCAGCAGTCAATTGTTCTGACGCCTCTTTTCCCGCAGGTCCAGCAGAATAATACCGGCCTGTTCCGGCAGGATTGCCTCCAATGGCCGTTTTGTCCGCATCGACAATACGCTGTTGCGAGACCTATCGTGGAGGGAGAATACTCTGTTATTTCCTGGTGGCGTTCCTCCCTTGCTCGGGAAACCCCAGAGCGCGTGTCCTTTTTGGCCTCGTTTATCGTTTCGAGGTCTTCTGCTAGCGACACTAGATCGTCTAGATCCGTGAAGTCTCGTCGCTTAATATATAGCTGGTATTCCCGGCGTGAATTTCGGAATACTCGCTCCAATTTGTTTTGCTCCGAGAAGTTTGCGTGTCTCATTAAATCGCATAGTTCTAAAACGTAGTCCTTGAATTTTTCCTTGTCTTGTTGTGTTCTTGCCCGAATGCGGTCCTCCAACTGCTCGAAGTAACGCGCTGATAGGAAAAACTTCAAAAATGATTGTCTAAAGTCGTTCCAATTTTTCCACTCCCGTCGAGTGTTCCGCAACCATGTCAATGCCTTATCCCGGAGTAGTTCTGGCATCATGGCGGGGAGGCTGTCTATGGGTAATCTATAGACACTCGTCAATTCCTCCACCCGCTCGATGAATGCCAACGGCTCTCGTCCACCGTCGTATTTGGTATTCCACTTACTTACTTTGTCTATTATCAGAGACTGGTCCATGGGTGACTTGGAAATCTTGTCCGATGAGTTGAAAACGTGGTGATCAGTAGTAGTTGCTGTCCGATAAACTGGTTCTGTTAACTGGTCTTGAGATGGCTCTGCCGGGGTTAAAGCTACTGGTGCCTGCTCTGCGCTAGTGGGTTCTAGGGATCGGTGTGGCGAGTTTGCACGTGCTGCTGAGTGTAATGTTTCGAGTTCCTGTAACCGCGCCGTGACTCCTTCATCCCTTTCGCAAAATCGAACGAAGTTCACAAATCTTCTTCGGAGGTCCTCTGTTGTTCCCGACTCGTCGAAACTGAACTCGTGGGCGTATTCTTGAAGCTCTTCTTTATGTAAAGTATAAATCCAGGATGTCTTCGTCATTGCGGCAGACTTTATTTCTTAGCTCGAGTAGATTTACTGGAATAAAAGTGTGCAAGGTCCCTGTTCGGGCGCCACTGTAACGACCTTTCTTTGTAGCTGGGATATTTCTCAGTCGCGTCCAAGGTTCGTTCAGTTATTTGTTTTTATTGAACTAAGTGCACACTTTTATTTTGTTGAAATTGATATTTATACTTTATTTCTTTACTTCGGATTTGTGACAAATGTTATTAATACGAGTACTTAAGATACATTAATAAATTATTTTGTTAAATTCCTGGTGCCTTGTATCCCGGTGTGTCGTGGGCGTCGCCTGCGACGTCGTTGCTTCGATTTCGTCGTGGTGGGGTTGTCTACATCGGTGGGGTTGACGCGATTGATGGATCTGCTTGGTCGTGGGGTTGTAACCCGCGCGGTAGGGAAAACTTAACGACATTGGTTTGGCCGTCGAGCACGCGCGGCAGAAGATCTTAGGATGGCCGTGGAGTCGAAACCCACCCGGCAGAACGCGTCACTGGTTGCGTCGTCGAGCACTCGCGGCAGAGGATCTTAGGATGGCCGTGGAGTCGAAACCCACCCGGCAGAACGACTTTAGGATGGCCGTGGAGTCGAAACCCACCCGGAAGAACGCGTCACTGGTTGCGTCGTCGAGCACTCGCGGCAGAATATCTTAGGATGGCCGTGGAGTCGAAACCCACCCGGCAGAACGACTTTATGATGGCCGTGGAGTCGAAACCCACCCGGCAGAACGCGTCCCTGGTTGCGTCGTCGAGCACTCGCGGCAGAATATCTTAGGATGGCCGTGGAGTCGAAACCCACCCGGCAGAACGACTTTATGATGGCCGTGGAGTCGAAACCCACCCGGCAGAACGCGTCCCTGGTTGCGTCGTCGAACACTCGCGGCAGAATATGTTAGGATGGCCGTGGAGTCGAAACCCACCCGGCAGAAAACACTTTACACTGTATTACCGCCGCTCTGCTGAAGTTGACGGTTGCCCTCGCTGTCGCTGTTGTCTTGCTGCTCGGTATTGCTAGGCAGAGGTTACTTACCAGTTTGATGCTCCCAGCTTGGTGGTCCGGACCTGAATGCCTGTTCTGCGTGTGATGCCTTCTTTCATATACACCGCGTTCTCAACCTGTTTCTGATATTCACGTGTTCGCCGCTGTGCGAACCCGTGTGATAGAAAGAGACAAATGCAAGCTGTTACCATGGAGCAATGGTGTGTTATGGCGAGTGTAGTGTGTAAAATAAAACAGCTGGTTTACGAGTATGTAAGAAAGATTTTATTTTATTAAAATTTTCATCACAACTTGCCGAGATTTGAACAGCTGATCTCGAAAGTTCTGGAAGAAGAACGTCGGCAAGGCGGAAAAAACTACACGAGTGACGAACAAGTGCTAGCAGTGAATGCGAAAAATGAGAAGTCTACAAGGTATACAAACAAAAGACAAAATAAGAAAACAAGTAGGTTTGAGCAGGGCGAATATAAAATGTTATAAAAGAGGTAACATTCGCTCTCAGTGTAGAGCAAGTGGTGGTGAGTCAATTGCAGCAGCATTGTGTATTGCAGAAAAGAAGATAGACAGAGACGGCTGGATCTTGGACAGCGGAGCATCGAGTCATATGTGCAAGTCTAAAGAAATGTTTACGAATATAAAAAGTCAAAGACAGACAATTTTGTTAGCTTCCGGAGAAAGTGTTTATGCAAAAGGAAAAGGGGCTGTGAAATTGAAATCAGAATTTATTTACAATTTACATTCAAATTTTCTTTCGATTAGTAAACTTGTAGAAGCTGGTCATACTGTTTTCTTTTTCGAATACTAGTGCAGACATAAGAAACAAATGTAAACCAAGATTGTTCACAGCGAGCAAAGAAAATGGTATTTTTTGGGCAAGTGTTAAAGCTCAATATGTTTTCGTAAATAGTGTTGCAAATAATGATAACTTTGAAAAATGGCATTCGCGCTACGGTCATTTAAATATAAAGGACTTATATATACTGTCAAATAAAAATATGGTCAGAGGCTTAAGTGTAAATGTTCCAAAAACTTTTGCGTGCGAAACGTGCTCGATTAGTAAAATATGCGCAAAGCCATATGATAGTTATTCAGAGATTAATACAAATGAAATACTTTAGTTAGTACATACTGATTTATGTGGTCCTTTTCAAATAAAATCATTGGGCGGTGCATATTATTTTATGACATTTACTGACGACTATTCTCGCTACATAACAACGTATATTTTAAAGAAAAAATCCGAAGCATTTGAAGTCTTCAAAAATTTTGTTGTGATGATGGAGAAGCAACCAGGACATTCAATTAAAAACCTCAGGAGTGACAACGGTAAGGAGTTTGTGAATTCTAAATTCAATGATTATTTACAAGGTAAGGGTATACTATATCAAACCTCTGTTAGCTATACGCCTCAGCAAAACGGAATTGCTGAACGAGTTGATTTCAATTGAGCCATTTCAATTGAGAACTCTTGTTGAAATGGCGAGGTGCATGCTTCATGAATGGGGTCTTCCTCAAAACTTATGGGTCGAGGCTATAAATACTGCAACATATATTCGTAATAGATGTCCTACAAAACTTCTAGGTGATATTACTCCTTATGAAAGATGGTGTAAAAAGAAGCCCATTTGGATGTGATGCAATAGCGTTATATAAAAACCATAATAAGGGAAAATTCGAACCAAAGGGAATAAAATTGAAGGTAGTGGGATATGAAAATTTAGCTAAGGGTTATCGATTGTATAATATAAAAAATCGTACAATTGTGAAAGCAAGAGATGTTATATTTTTCGAAGATTCATTTCAGAAAGTGGTCAATCCTAAAGAGAATAAGAAGGAAGCCTTTTGCATAAATCTTTTCGATATCGTGCCAAAGATGGAGAAGGAAAATAAAATTACATCTACTTCCGAAGAAACTGTGAATGCTGAAGATTCATATGAAACCGCGAGTAGTGCAAGTAGTGAAATTTCAGATGCTGAGGAAGAAAATGAAGAACTTGAAGTTAATGGCGAAGTTAATGACAATGAACGAAAAGTCGAAAAAAGAGGAAAAGGGAGGCCGAAAATTATAAGAACTGGAAAGAAAGACCGACCGAGAAAACTGTATACTAATGCACCGGAAATGTTAAATTTAATAATTGAAAACCCACAAACCATTAATGAAGCCTTAAATTCAGATGAAGCCCTACAATGGAAGAATGCAATGGACGCAGAATACAATTCGTTGGTAAAAAACAAAACTTGGATTTTGGTAGATAAGCCGATTAATAAAAATACAATTGGATCAAAATGGGTGTTTGCTGTTAAAAGAAAACCAGACGGATCTATAGATAAATATAAAGCTAGGTTGGTGGCGCAGGGTTGTTCCCAAAAACATAATTTAGACTACAAAGAAACATTCGCACCAGTAGTGCGTCATTCAACAATTCGTATATTGTTGGCATTAGCGGTTAAGTATCAGCTGTTAATTAATCACATTGATATAGTTGCGGGTTACTTAAACGGAGAATTAAACGACGACGTACATATATATGCGGCAACCGTCCATGTTTGAAGATACAAACAATCCCAATAAAGTATACAAGCTAACGAAGGCTTTATATGACTTGACAAGCCGGTTATGAGGCGAATAAAAAGATCACGGCGATTTTATTGGAAATGGGTTTCCAAAGATGCAAAGCAGAGTCTTGTGTTTATATTAAACGTGTAAGAGACCACAAAAGTTCTTTGGCCTTGTACGTTGATGATATGCTCATTGCTTCCTCAACGAAACACGAGATGGATGAAATTATTGCTGGTCTAAACGAACAAGTGGAAGTAGAAAACCGAGGTCCAATATCATTCTACTTAGGGATGGAGATTGAAAGAGATGGATCCCGAGGTGCCATACGTATTCATCAAATAAAATATACTGAAGATCTACTCATGCGTTGGAATATGGACAAGTGTAAACCAGCGTCGACGCCATGGGCAAATGGAACAGTTCTTCAGAGCTGTACAAAGAATTGCTGTGAATTGGATGTCAAAGAATATCAGAGTTTAATAGGCAGTCTCATGTATCTAGCTGTGATACCGCGCCCTGATATCGCACACGTGGTGTCAAAGTTGTCACAGTTCAACACTCATCCACATCGGGAACATTTTCATGCGACCAAGCATTTATTAAGATATTTACGAGAAAACCCAATAGGTATGATTACTTATTCTAATAATCAGGAAGATTTTGTATGTTTTACAGATGCAGATTGGGGGTCTGACTCTCAAGACCGCAAATTATATACTGGTTACGTTATGTTTATGGCTGGTGGGGTGATAGCATGGGAGTCTAAAAAGCAATCTGTTGTGGCCCTCAGTACGATGGAGGCCGAGTACGTAGCACTTTGTCAAGGAACAAGAGAAGTGATTTTTTTACGAAATTTACTTCAAGAAATGAGCTTCACTGATCAACTTACGAAGCCAACAGTCATAAAGAGTGATAATCAATCTGCACTTTTTATGGTTAAAAACGCTGCTGTACAGAAGAGGAGCAAACATATAGAACTCAAGTTCCATTATATCAGAGAAAAATACAATGATGGTTCTATCCCGGTAGAATATGTACCCACAGAGGAAAACGCAGCAGATATACTAACTAAAGCATTATGTAAACAAAAGCATAGTAGAGCATATAATTTATTAAGAATGAATTTAAAACCAATGTAAAATGCATTTGGGTTGAGCGGGGAAATGTTGGCAACTCTACAACCCAACTGCAACTCAACGTTAAACCTTATTTCTCAGGATTACCAACTTAACCTTAAATTTGTATGTATATATTAAAGTTACACTCATTTGAATAAATGAAGTCAAACAGATCGGTCGTCGTGTTTTTTTCGTGTTTGCATAAGCAATAATTCTAACAATAATTAATGTCCGAGAGAATTCACTCCTGGTATTTAAAGGGATTGGGTACGGATTCAGGTAACTATAAAATTTAGTTCCCAACACCCAACAGATAAAAAACAAGACCTTAAAAAACGTTTGCATATCGCCAATATTGACAGGTTGTCATTAAAAGATTGTTGATGAAATTTTCCATAAAGTCGAATTCGGACAATATGCACCTGTGCCACAACAAAAAACTGTTAGGGTTTTTAGGTTTCTTCCAAAAAACAACAGAAACGTCATAAAAACATAAAATCGAATTTAATTTCCAATGAATTCTACTGATTCCGAAAAAATTTGAATTTAATTGTCGTTCGAATACTTATGAGCGGTATGTAAAGTTTTCAGGAACACACATTAACAAAACAAATTCTATGCCGAACATTCGTCTTACTTAATTTGCACCCTCAATCTCAATAGTAACCAAAAATTTATGAAAAAACCCCATTTTAAAACATATATTCTAATAAACACAATATTAAAACCAAATAGGTTAATAAATTGATATAAATATATTGTTGCGTGTGAAGCTGGAATCAAAAGACAAATTAATACCAATGTCAGTATACTAACCAGTTCGTATAAATGTCCGTCTCTCAATGAGGAAAATGTCCATTTCGAAAATCTGCAGAAAGTTTCCTGAAAATAAATTTAAATAGAAATAGTAAGAAACCTGTGTACTTATCTTGTCATCCTGTAAACCCCAACAGTTGACCTGTCAAAACAGTAAACAAGCGCCACATAATAACTAGTAGTTTAGAGATGGGTAAAGTTATTGTGCTATAAACTAAAGCAACATTGACATGTTGTGAGTCTCAGCTATCTTGGTTTGAGCTTAAAGAGAGCTAAGAAGGATCTGTAAATAGAAGAGTTGAAGGTTAAAGAAGTTATATGGGTAAGGGAATAAGGCAAGGTGGGAAACAGGGACAGGGAGACAAAGTTAGAGGGGGAAAATTATATTATATAGAAATAGGAGTTTCTAGAATTTCGTCATAACGAAAAAATTGGAAGGCCGATGGTAGATCGAAAGATTAAAAAAATAAGTCGAGGATTCTAGTACAGGCTGTCGAACTGAAAGGTTGTTAAAATTAGAAATAGACAAAGCCGAGCCGGAAGGGATTAAAACAACCGTTTTTGGTTTACTGAAAAAAAACTGAAACGTGCAAAACTAGACAGTAGTTTTATATATACGTGCCGAACAAGAAAGTTTAAACTTTGTTTTGTAAAACTCTTAAGAAAAAGAAAGGTTTAAGAGAAAAGAGGTTTAAGAAAAGAGAAAGGTTTAAGAGAAAGGTTTAAAGAAAAGAAAGAAGATTTAAAAGTGTACGGTAAACCTGTGAAGAAATATAAAATTCGGTGCGGTGAATAACAGAAAAAAAGTAGAAACGTTTTGTTCGACCGGAACCGTTAGTTTTGTGTAGCCGTCGTACGGCACAAAAAAGCTATTGCCGTTACGTAGCAATAGCGGTACCAACTGATTATCATAAAAGTGCCAACCAACAAACAAGTTCATACATATATTCGAGAATATCGCTTTACAATACCCGTGTTTAAAACGGTCAACCCTTAAGAAGATTAGTTTCTGGAACGCAGTACAAGGAAAGAAAAAGACAGAGAACCACATTGCACATTATCAGCCGAGCTTCCGTGTTTTCCATGACATCGTGTTTCGCCGTCCAGGAGCGACCAGGATACAAGAGGCAGATGAGTATAATCTAGAAAATAAATAGGTATTATTAAAATAAATGTATAATAGTATATGTAAGTACAATGTATGTGTGTCGACACAATAAGAACAAAAAATTAATGTAGTGTATAAAATGGAACCGAATTTACTCACCTCAGATTAATTCCGTATATCATGTACTCTGAGTAAAGATATAATGATATAAATGTTTAATATGATATAATGTTATAATATTAAAAAATGATATAATATTAATTAGACATATTATTTAACCATATCATGAAAACAGTATAATGTTTGGTAATTTAAAGAAATTTAAGAAAGTCGTTAGAAAAGCGACAATAAAATTTGTTATTGTTAATAAAATGGCGATTGTAATAATTGTAAAAAGTATGCTTCATTGTATCCCGGAAGTCCACCATGTCGGGCTAAATCAAGGCTAGAAGATGGGGGCGTGACGATGAAGTAAGGGGCGGATGAAGACTTGCGAAGAAAATTAAGTTAAGTGAAATTAATTTTATTGTTGTTGCTAAGTGTCTGAAAGGGTTAAGAGCCACCTCCCTGAAACTGAGATAGCGGGGAAAATGTAGAACAGACATTAACAAACCAGCAACGTAACAATATATGCAAATGAAATGTTTGTAACGAATTTTGTGGAAAATTCCTCCATACATACATATATACATGCATGCAACATATACCAAGAGAGTAAACAAGCGGGAATAAAACACATGAGAGTAAAGAAGCACGAAGGTAAAACACATGAAAGTAAACAAACGAGAGTAAAACACACGAGAGTAACCAAGCACGAGAGTAAACAAAGGAGAGTAACCAAGCACGAGAGTAAATACATAAGAGTAAACAAACGAGAGTAAAACATATGAAATAGACAAAGCCGACGTAAACCCGTACAATACATTTCAATACGTTTTCTAAAACAAAACTACTCAATGTGTTGATATGCCGACTAAAGCAGATCATCTGCCTATTCAAATTCTTCGACAGCACACTATGCTCGCAACGGAGATCGTGCCAGCGCTTTACAAAGCCTGGACATCGAAACAAGAAGCAGAACAAAGCTACGAAAGCAAAATTCCTTCCAAAAACCATAAAAGGCAAAATTTAAAACAAATCCAGACGGACGGACGGCTGCACATGGTTTGTTATTGTAAGAGAAGCAAAAGAAGACAAGTCGCACCGTTCTTCTCATCGACCGCTGTACTCAATAATGGATCGATTCTTTCTTTCACACTTTACTTGACGTACGAGTGCTGCATCGATTCTCTTCTTACGCATATTCGCTAGCATTGTTAGTGCAAAATAAAAGAAAAAAAGGCGATCTTTCGATCCCTTCATACTCATTCGAAAAGATCTTCGAACGAACGTGAACAAGAGAAACAGCACTCTCATATCATGTGTGTTTGTTGGTAGAGTGTGCACTGAACTCGCTCTTTTGATGAAACTTGCCTAGCTAATAACAGCAGAGAACTTCGTCGCCCGACAAATTAACAGCGACAAAGCTGTGTTAACCAAATTCTGTTATCCCCCTATTGCTTTCGGCCCGCACCCATAAATCAGATTGCTTCGTTGGGCGACATGCGCATTCTGTATACTGTTTATTCTGTGATTTAATTCAGTAAGCAACAGTTATTGCTCGAATCATTGAAAGTAGTTAAGTTAAGAATCATTGTTTTTTATTATTTACATTAATAAGTATATTGCATTTTCTTATAATCCTTTGTTCTCTAAGTTCTCTTAGTCTTCTTATTCTTCTCTCATTATTCTTTGCACCACTAATAATATTCTTTCTCTATATGAATTTCTCTTTCTCTTTTCGTTCTTTTATCTTCTCTGACTTCTGACTGTGTGTGTACATGTGCTCTGTTCACATTGTGTTCAGCTCCACTTCTGCTTATGACAGCTGCTAATACATGCAGAGACGGTGTTGACTGCAGGATGCTTCTTAATATTTTGTGCAATAGGCACTGGTGGGTGAATGTCGTTCACTTCAATGCGAGAAGTTTAAATGCTGACAAGCTGGACTATATGAAATACACTTTTGAAGATTCCTCGGTTGATATTATTTGTGTGTCTGAAACTTGGTTTTATGGTGATTTTACAGACAGTGTTTGTGGATTGAACAATTACAACATTTACAGAAATGATACAATAGATGTCGTCGAAAAGGGTGTGGAGTGGTTATTTATATTAAGAAAAATCTAAACGCTAGGATCATTGATAAGCCATTGACGTCGAGTAATGTTGAGTATGTAAATGTTTGCGTCTCTGACAACAACACAAAGATCTTTGTATCTTGTGTTTATAACCCATCCAGATTAAGCCTGTTAGATGAGCATTTTGTCAATATATCAAATAGCATAATAGACTTCGCATTTTTTATCGTCTGTGGTGACTTCAATGACTTCTTCTTTGACTAACTCCTTTTAGTTAGATGAGTATTTTGTCAATATATCAAATAGCATAATAGACTTCGCATTTTTTATCGTCTGTGGTGACTTCAATGACTTCTTCTTTGACTAACTCCTTTTAGTTTACACATGTGGATGAGGATGAGGTTATGAAAACTTTATATAAACTGAAGTCTAACTCGATTAGTGTGGATGGAGTAAGCTTGAGATTTCTTAAGGTAGTGTTTCCGTACGTTGTTGATACGTTCACTCATTTATTGAACCATTGCTTCACAACTTCTATTTCTCCTTCGTTGTGGAAAACTGCGATAGTACTACCACCAAAAAGACAAATGCTTCTAGTGTTGAGGATTATAGACCGATTAGCATTCTTTCGCCGTTGGCAAAAATTGCAGAATCGATCATGGCTGAACAAATATCAATCTTTTTAAAAAATAATAGTCTTTTAAGTCCACTTCAGTCTGGCTTTCGTAAAGGACACAGCTGTGCTACTGCTACATTAAAAGTATTTGAAGATCTGAGACCATATTATGATAATGGATTCTTTAGTCTCTTATGTTTGATATACTTCTCGAAAGCATTTGATATTGTGAATCATGAATTACTATGTTGTAAGCTGAAGCATCTGTTTGGCTTTGGGCAAGGTGCAATCTGCTTAGCAGACATAACCCGCAATGCAGCGGGTTATGAGCAAAAATTATTACTCAGACTTTAGACCAGTCAGCAGGGTCGTTCCGCAGGGATCAGTTCTGGGGCCTCTTTTATTCTCATTGTTTATTAATGATATTTTTACCGTTTGTAAATATTCCTCAATGCATGATTATGCGGACAATATCCAAGTGTACATATCTGGTGAGAGCAATTTAAAGGATGACTTAGTCTATCGTCTCAATGAGGACCTAGCCAGTTTTAAATTATGGACAGATAATAATGGCCTTAAAATCAATGTTTCCAAAACACAAATACTCCCTGTTTTTAACAGTAAATTTACTTTTTCGGACAATCCGGAAGTACTAATCGCAATCAACAATTAAATATGGTAACAACTGCAAAGAATCTGGGCTATTATATTAATAACTCGCTTACTTGCACTGACCATATTAATGTTATAATTCGAAAAATTTATTCCACCCTACGAAAGTTGAGGTATTTTTCTAAGTACACTCCGGTTGATACCAGACGTAAGCTTGCTATCCAACTAATTCTTCCTTTTATAACATATTTTGCTGAAGTTTATAGCAAGTTAGATTCTCGTTCCTCCTTAAAATTATCTATTGCATATAATCACGTCACGAGGTATGTGTTTGGTATCCGAACTTATGACCACTTAAGGCAATATAGAAATGGGATATTAGATATTATTATGGGATTATGATCTTTTGCTATCAAAGGATAAGCACATGCTTATTTTTGCATAAATTGATACACTAAAAGACACCCTCCTATCTTTATCAAAAATTACACTTTGGTCAGTCGCGAAGAGGCTTATTGCTTATTACACCAGAATGTAGATTATTGAATTCAAGTAGATTCTTTTTTGTCAACGTTGTCAGGCTATGGAACTCCTTACCTAACAATATTAAGTCGATTTCTGGGGTGAAAAAATTTGGTTAGGCCATCGTCACATACTTCACTTTAGGCCATCAGCTTTCCTCAACACTAATCTATCCTTCTTCTTTCAGCTTTAACTTATTATTTATTCCTATTTCTTTCACTTCTGCTTACTTAAATCCAAATTTATTTTAGTTTTTTCTTTCCTTCTTTTATTTTTTTTTGTATAAATGTTATATGTATTATATTGTTTAGTTGCTATTTTTAATATTGTTTTTTAAATGTAAATGTATTTCCTAAATTATTTATATATTGTCATTTATTGGTATTTGTTTATTATTCGTAACACATTTATACTATAAAAGATGTATATCTTATTGTGCACCAAAGTTTTCTAAATAAATTGAAATTGAATTGAACTTTTAAAATATATAACGTGTACAAAATTAGATTATGCTAAACAGTCGCCTAATAATATTTCACAATTTTTTTGATTTATTAAAATATTACTTCTTTTCAGAGACTTTCGACTTAAATTTTTGTTGGTTTACATTTTACATACATATACAGTTTACATTTTTCAATAAATGAAAGGTCTTTTATTAAATGCCTTTCCAACGATACGAATAACATGTAAGTAAGTAAGTAAGTAAGTTCAAAGGGATGTACCTCCGAAAATGAAAGCGACAGACCAGAACTTATACTATACCTGTAATAATAAAAATGTTCGTGTTATTTTGATACATTTTTTGGCGGACAAAGAGTTTCCCATTTTATTATTATTATTATTTTATAAAAGAATATCCCAATCCAACAACATTAAGATAACTAAGAAGCTGCCTAGGTCTCCCAAAACATGTCAAAAAAGCTGCATTAAAATTAGACAATTAGGCAATAGCAGCTTATAATAAATTGAAAGAATTATTAATTAATCAAGTGGACCAAAACAATACAACCAATACAACAAAATTTTAATAAAAGATTTATTTTGACTACCGACGTATCAAATATTGCAATTGGAGCAGTACTAAGCCAAGAAGGAAAACCAATAACAAATCTAAAACTTAAAATTCAAGAGATCAAAATTACGCAACAAATGAAAAATAGTTATATGCCATTTTTTGGGCATTAAAAAATTTACGAAACTATTTATACGGCGTAACAGATTTAGAAATTCACACCGATCTTCAGCTGTTAACATTTGAAGTTTCAAGTATAATAACAATTCATGTATTGTATAATAATAATATAACAAGCATTTAAATAAAACATGTGTTTATTTAAAATAGATCCTAATAATTTTAAATAAAACCCAATATATTATTTAATAACGTGGAGTTGTTTTCTGCTATCAACTATTTCTGCTGTTTCAAAAATATTTAAGTATACGTACGTAATGACATTTAAGAATACGTTAGGTTAGGTTAGGTTGAAAAGGCGTGTGGCCGCCCACGCGGCCACTTCCACCAAGGCCTTATAGGCTCATTGTGATTGCCCTCATTTGATTCTGTGGGAACCTCGTTGTTCTGGACAGCTACTCAGACTGAGCCCCTCGAGTGGGTGGGGTAATGGTCGAGTGTAAGCCGATCTGGTGCTCTTGATTACCTTTACTAGACTAGTCACCGGACGCTCTGCCAACTCTGTCAGCCTCTCGAGGTGCTCCGCCCCCACACTGCAGAGGCGGCCGTATGCGAGGGCTGAGCATTGGCAAAGCAGGTGGTGAATAGTCTCCTCCTCATCCACGTCGTCACAACATCTACAGTGATCCACTCTGGTGCCTGGCTTCCACCTGGTCACCATGGCCCCTATGGGACAATGCCCTGTGATCACTCCTACTATTACTCTAAGTTGGTCTCTGGGCATTGAGAGTAGCGTCTTAGAGTTCCTTCGGTTAAGCTCTGGCCAAAGAGAACGAGTGATAACGCAGTCTGTCCTGGTTTTCCAGGTGTGGTTGGTTATGTTTGTCACTATGGTATCAATTGAGTTCACCTGCTTAGAGATAGGTGTCTTGACAGAGGAGTCCGCCTCCTTGGCCCTCAGTGAGGAACCCGTTCTAGCCAGGAGATCTGCTCGCTCATTGCCTTCGATATTCGAGTGGCCTGGGACACAGCAGGTCCTGACGATATGGGTCCTCATTAGGTCCCGCAATTTACCTCTGCATTTCAGGACAATCTCTGACTTAACCTGCGTCGAGCCTAGTGCTTTTATGGCAACTTGACTGTCTACGAAGAAATTTATATCTCTTCCTGATAACCTTTCTTCCAGGACATAGTTTGCTGCCCGCTCGATCGCGAAAATCTCTACCTGGAACACGCTGCACTCGTCTGGCAATCTGTATGATCGCTGTGCTTGCAGCATGGCGGAGTAGAATCCGGCTCCTGTCCCTTCGCAGGTCTTTGAGCCGTCCGTGAAAACTGAAATACCTTTGTTGTATTTGCTCAGCAGACGACCACTCCTCCCTGCTGGGAAGGAGGGTCCTGGGTATTCCCTCGAAGTCAGTCCTCGGAAGAATATAGTCCGTTTCCACGGTCAGCTTCGTCCGATTGTTGGTGTTTCGTTGTTGTAGCGCAAGTAGTACATTGGCGTGTCCAAAATGAGCTTCCTTGCAAGGATGGAGGCCTCCTAGTCTGAGGAAGCTTTTCCCTGCTGAGCTCATAATGAAGAGGTCCAAGGGAAGGAGATGCATCATCATCTCCAGCCCTGCCTGCGGTGTGCTCCTTGCAGCTCCGGTGATGCTCATGGTGGCGCCTCTTTATACTGCGTACAGAGGTTCGAGGTTACTTTTACGCTGGATTGCTGTCCACCACACCAGGCATCCGTAGGTTAGGATTGGGCGGACCACCACCGTGTACAGCTAATGGGCAATGTACGGTGGCTGGCCCCAGCCCCCTTCGATGGCCTTCTTGCACGTGTATAGGGCGTTCAAACCTTTTTTCCTCCTTTCGGCTATGTTCTTCTTCCAGGAGAGTTTACTGTCAAGAACTATGCCTAGGTATTTCACGTCGCCAGACAGGGGAAGAATATGGCCGTTCAGGCTTGGTCTTCTGAAGTCTGGTATTTTATACTTCCTGGTGAAAAGGACAAGTTCGGTCTTTGAGGCATTGATGCTGAGGCCGTTCTTGTCTGCCCACTTTGAAGTTTTTTCAAATGAATGCGACATTAGCTCGCTAATGGTGCCGAGGAATTTCCCCGGTATTAGTATGGCCAAATCGTCGGCATATGCTGTTGCCCTGACCCCCGTACGTTGAAATTCTCTTAGCAATTCGTCTACCACTATGAGCCACAAGAGAGGAGACAGAACTCCCCCCTGAGGGGTCCCGCGTGTGGCGTTTTTGCGGCAGTTGCTTGCACCCATGGCTGCATTGATAATTCTGCTGTCTAACATGTTACCAATCCAGTCACTAATGATGCGGGGCACTTCAAAGTACTTCAGGGCGTCACTAATCGCGGTCGGGTTGACATTGTTGAATGCCCCCTCTATGTCAAGGAATGCCCCTATGGTAAACTCTTTTACCTCGAGGGACCTCTCAATTGTACCAACCACACAGTGCAGTGCGCTCTCAACTGACTTGCCCTTTAGATAGGCGTGTTGAGACTGACACAGCCGGTGTGTGATCTTGTTTCTTATGAACAGGTCCACTAGTCTCTCCAAAGTCTTTAGTAAGAATGATGAGAGGGAGATGGGTCTGAAATCTTTAGCGCAGCTGTGGGAGGATCTACCTTCCTTTGGCAGGAATAGCACCCTGACTTCCCTCCACTCCCTTGGAATGTACCTCTTAATAAGGCATTGTTTGAATATATCAATGAGCATAGGTAAAATGGTGGATAGGGATCTCTGTAGCATGGCCGGGATGATCCCATCTGGCCCCGCAGCTTTGTAGGGCTGGAAGGAGTCGACCGCCCACGAGACCCTTTCTGCATTTACCATGTCGCTCACAGCTCTGTGTGTCCCGTTATCATTGTCGTTGTCGACCGCCGTAAGGATTGCTGATGGCAAATCCGTAGCTCTGTCGGTACAACCTGGGAAGTGTGTAATGTACAAGAGTTCGAGAGTTTCGAGGCTGGATTAAGTCCACGAGCCGTTCAAACGCTGGATGCTGCTCGGTACTGCCCTTTCTCGAGCTCTGCGCATATTGACTCGCAGTATGCCCTCCATGTGTCCCTCTTGATCGCTCTGCTTCTGCTTTTATAGGCTCCGAGTCCGGCTTTGTAAAGAGCCCAGTCTGTGTCTGTACCGTTGTTGGTTGCTCTGTTGAAGAGTGATCTCGCTGTTTTCCGCAGCGCCGATAGCTCTGAGGTCCACCATGCCGGTTTGGCTTTTTTACGTGGACGGCTGATAGGACACGAGGCATTAAAGGCGCTACGTAGCCCTTCCGAGAGAAGTCTGACTAAGGAATCGATGTTCTTGTTTCCATCGCCTGGGTTGACCTTTGACAGTGCCCCAGGGATTAGACCTGCGAACTTTACCCAGTCAGTTTTCTTGGGGTTTCGAAATAGTGGTTCTTTTATTGGTTTCGTAGTCTTAATGTTGAAGAGTATCCTGTAATGATTAGAGAATGAGCATTCTGTGGATACTCTCCAACCCTCAATAGTAGTGTCCCTATCGTTCTTCAGGGTTATGTCTAACACCTCTGACCTGTCCTTGTTGCGAAATGTGGGTGTGGTCCCCCTATTACATATAACAAGGTCATAGTTTAATATAAACTCAGAGATTGACTCACCACTTTTGTTAATGTCCCGGCTTCCCCACTGAGTATGATGACCGTTCGCATCACATTCCATAACCAACCTCAACTTGCTCTTCTTGGCAAGGTTTGTGAGTTCCCGAACTTGATGCGATGGGGGCTCTTATTCTTCGTATGGGAAGTATGCGGACGAGAGCAGGAACGAACCATTTTGCTGGGTCTCGCACACTACCGTCGTAACATCAGGTGAGCTATAATGAGGGAAAAGAAAGGCATTAATGTTTTTCCTTACCAATATACATGTTCTTACATTCATTGTGGTATCCGTTGCAAATATTGGGTTGTTCGGAAAATCATTTCGTTTTTTTTTTTGGTGGAAATGAAAGACAGTTTTCGTATAATAAACAAAAACTTTATTAAATTATATATTGGCCGTTCTGGTCCAACACCTTTTGCCATCTTTCTGGTAGTAGCATAATTCCACGCTCATAAAATTTTTGGTCTTTGCTGGCAAAAAATTTATCGAGGAGGTTTTTGACCTCCTCATTTGAGGTGAAGGTTTTACCGTCTAAAAAATTTTGGAGTGACCGAAACAAATAATAATCCGATGGTGCTAGGTCTGGAGGATATGGTGGGTGTAGCATTGTATCCCATTCAAGCTGTAAAAGCTTTTGGCGAGTGACCAAGCTTGTGTGAGGTCTCGCGAAAATGCTGCTTATCGCTCTCCATATTTAAAAGGGCACCAACCAAAAACTACTGCGTAGAATTAATTGGAATTTTTCACACACAAGCCTTGCTATATGAGCTCTCAAAGCATATAAAAATTATACGGCTTAAATGTGAAGTTGGGTGCAAAAGAATACAATTAAATCCTCTGCCGGGAAAAAACTAAATGACTTTCCGAACAACCCAATAGTTGGTATCGGCCTGACACTAGTCCTGCAACCCTGTCTCCCCTCACCCAGGGTTCTTGTACTAGGGCCACGTCGATACCCTCCTTCTCCATTACCAGGAGGAGGTCGGCCGATGCCGCCTTGCAGTGATGCAAATTAATTTGCACCACCTTAATTTGGCTTTGGTCTACCTTCCCCTCCCGCCCCCCCATCAGTCGACTCTCGGACCCTTAGTGATCCAAAGCCGAATCTGATGGAGCCTCCTTGCTTCCTCAGCATCTCTAGGGAATGTCGACTGACGGCCAGCCAGAAGCTCCTACCACCGTTCTTCGGGACGTTGGACGAGAGGATCTCCCAGTCCTGTGCCCCTAGTGAACGGTTCTGCCTGCTAATAAGGCCTAGCATGGCCGCCCCCGATTCCGGAACTGGAGGAGGGATCCACACGACCACCACTGGTCGCAGTGGTAGGGCCGAGCGTGGCAGGGTCTCCAGTCGTGCTTTTGGCCAGATTTCCCCCAGGCTTGCGATTGCGGCTGTCAAGAAGTCCAAAGACTTCCTGTTGCCGCAGCTGACGACTTTAACCCCCCTCTGCCACCCCGCCCCCTCGAAGACCACCTCCTCGTAGCACCTATCCCCCTTCATCATCTCGGCCAGCACCTTCGTCTCCACAAGCAGCCAGATCGCCGATTGGATCTTCCCGTCTGGGTTCGATCTGTCGACGATGGCCATCTGCAGCTCCGCCTCCGCCTGCTGAGAGGGGCCTCCTCCAACAGTGCAGCCTCGGCCTCCAGATCGATCATCGTGACTTGGCTGGATTGAGAGAGAGTCACTGACTTGCTCTCATCCACCTCGTTGATGACTAGATCCACTAGCCGAGTGCTGCAGTCGACTTCGTCGGAGACTCCTGATGCAGCAGGGGTAGTTCGATGATTGTCACTGTTAGTGACGCCATCAGGTTCCCTCCTATTGGTGAGGTGGGTGATGGGGTAGTCATCACCGTCGGTCACCGTCCGTCCCTTCCCGTTATCGTCCTTGAAGTTGTTTTTGTTATCTATTTTGATTCCCACAAGTATAGGACAAGAAAAGGTCCGCCCACACAGAGGTCCTTGTGTGCAGGTAAGGCTGGTTAGTACCGAAGGTCGCCAGGTATTCGGTACGCTCCGTTAGTGATTGAGCTATTTTTAAGTCTGGGTTCTCATCCTAGTAGATCGTCGGCACGGGTCGCATGACACCTTAATCCAACCCAGATAGAGAATAGGACAGTGCAATACCGAGACTATTTCCATTCAGTTGTAACCTATAATTTTAATAAATCATGAAAAATTGCAACTTATCATCAATACAATTTTTGTAATCTGACCCAGAAGTTTACTCTATTTCCACTCTAAACGAAAGTGACAGTGTAAACCTCCTCAAAAATCCAAATGCAAACAATGAGTGGTGCCACCCAGTTTGTGTTGTTCTATGGACCATTGCAAACTACTGGAACAAAGTTGGTCCAAATCGGTTCCTACAATTTTTTGTTATCTGGCCCAGAACTTTACTCTATTTGCACTGTAAACAATATTGACAATGTAAACCTCCTAAAAAATCCATATATAAATGATGTGTTAATCCTTCTGTCCATAACCATTTTAAAACCTTTCTATCCACGGACTAGGTCTGGCTGGACCTACATACGTTTTGTATGAAAATAACCGGAAAGGAGCTAAATAATTTACATTTTTTGATGGTTTTAAAATTATTAGCAGGTCTGTTCTTTATTTTCTTACGTTTTTTATTATTTTACATCAATATTGTTATAAATATATGAAATTATTCATTAAAACAGTTACTACATTTAAATATCTTGGTGCTACGCTGGAAGCAAACAGCATATCCGCAAGCATTGCAGGAAAATTGGATTTTCCTTTTTAATTTTATCCTTCGATCTATCCAACATAAGCCAATCCTGAATCCCGCAGTTTCTCCACGCCGTCAAAACTTGTGAAGAAGTTGTCGGCTACGACCGTCCTCCCTCTAGCTCTGTACTTCGAAGTAAGTTCCAGCAGCACTTTTTCGCCCAAGTTAATAGATCTCTGCTGCTGGTCTTCTTTGCCTTCTTCGAATCACCGTCCCACCACATTTTGATACACATTTCGCCGCCTTCGAAGGAATATATTATGTGAATATTGTCTTTCATCTACATGTGAATAGTTGTTCATCTACGATTATAACTTCCTCCGTTGTATACGCAGTTTCTAGGTGATGATTCAGCATTGTCCATAAGTCCCTAATGGGCGCTGCTTTATCAGATTTATTGCGCTCTGCGCAAGTCCTTTGGTCATCAAACCTTATGAATCGATTTATAGACCAAAATCGACCTATTGACATTGTTGATCTAAATACAGGATCCCTGTTTGTTTTCCACAATTCTCGTGCATGCTGCATGTTTGCATGATTCAGACCTGCTGCTAGAAAAACACCAAAATAGGCATACAAATCATCTTGTGTGATAAGTTTCCAGGATTTCGTCTTAAGCGGATTGCTTTCGTTGAATTTTGCAGTTATCGTCTGCGCCTTTCTATTTGTATGTCGCATGATTATATCCACCATATCTTCAGAAATGACCGTTTTGAAGATCCTGAGATGATTACGAGGTATTCCACGTCTTCCGCTGCCACCGGCTCTTCGAATGATGTTATGAGCTCTTAGACGACCTATTGCTGGTGGTTGCTTATACCATTTGGTTCCATCGCGGGCCAAATAATACTCGTCTGATAGTTCGTCACTCATATCTTGAATAACTCCATCATTTTCAGCATGCAGCTCTTCCAGAACATCGTCGTCATCGCTATCCTCAATTTCGCTGATTCCTCCAACTAACAATTCTGCATCGCCATCGGACATGTCTTCTTCAGGAATATAATCGTCATCGTCGTCCTCACTAAAATCTTCCAAGTCAGAAGTCTCTGGTAGTTCCTCCACAAGACTTCCAAGATACTCCTCTCTTTCCTCTTCATTCATTCGCCGCCAGTTGAATGCTTGAAGATCTTCAGCCATTATAACAAGTAATTATATATTGCTTCTAACACTTTCAAAATACTTTTATGCAATGAAAATAAGGATCTTTTCATCTTCATTTATTTAGCGTTTTGAACTGAAAAGCTAACTACCTAGAGTGTCAAAAACCTCCCTAAAAAATATTCTGTATAATTATAAAAAATTTCAGGTGCCCTAATGAGCGCCATAAAACAATTAGGGAGCAATTCCAGGTACTAAATGCCTAGGTGAAAATCCGTAAAAAATACGTTTTTTATTATGGTGCAATAAAAATAAACTAATTATCAGTGGGAGGAACCTAATTATTACAAAAAATATTGTTTCCAATGAATTATAAAAACGTTTTCACATATGATATGTGGGAAAATCCCGCTAGGTCCAGCCAGACCTAGTCCGTTGATGCTAGGGGTTGTTATAGAAAAAACGCCTTTTTTCGCTAAAAACTTTTTTCTGAATTTTTTTTTCCGCACATAATCATAATAAAAACGTACAGAAACAAAGTCAGAAAGTTTCATCAACCGTGCTTTGAGATTAATATTAAAAAAGCCTTCTTGAAAATGCAAAAGGTCTGGCCAGACCTAGTTATGGACAGAAGGGTTAAAAGATTAAATTAATTTACACTAACTTTTCCTGAATGCATTTTATGCAAACGTTTCGGTATTTTTTACATGCAGATTTTTTACAAAAACAACAAATAGTTTCATATACATACATTATTTTTGGACACATAATAATTGTTTTCATAGCATATATGGCATCTTGCTCTACCCTTTGCTTGTGGCGGAACGCTCTTTGATCGTTTTGATGGGATATGGCTTCAAGCGTTGGATAACAATGATGCTGCAGACTCTGATCTAGGCGTACCAGTTCTGGCTCCCATATATGGTTTGACAAGCAAATGTCCAAGTTCCTTTATAAAATTTCTTCATATTGTTGCTCTTTGCGTTTTTGTCAATTTGGGTTGAGTTTTTTGAATATATGTATATAATTATTGCGATCAAACCAGAAATGTAGAAACGTTCAAACCATTTTATCGACTGTATCAACTCCACATAAATTGAATGATAAAATGAAAATATTGAAATAAGGAGGTTTTGTAGAAACATTTTATTATTATAACAAACCC
This sequence comes from Myopa testacea, assembly GCA_949629155.1. Lineage (NCBI taxonomy): Eukaryota > Metazoa > Arthropoda > Insecta > Diptera > Conopidae > Myopa > Myopa testacea. The sequence continues at coordinate 32,703,629 of OX451347.1, forward strand.
TTAGTTTTGTTACGGAAGCCTTTTACATTTCAGAAGCTTTGGTGGAATAGTTCGCTTGTTTTTTCTCATGGTTCCAACCATAATTTTTATTTGATTTATAAAAATTTGTTTACAACTTTTTTTTTATTCACTGATAGAGAAATCATTCACTGATAGAGAATCAATTGCGCTCGAAAAACAGGTGAAATGACCGGTGGCGTAGTTTTTGCTGTATATCGATGCTGTTAATAAAGTCAGAAAATTTGGTAAGATTTCAGTTAGCATTTTGGAGAAAACTGCCAAAGTGTATGCACGATGTGTAGTTTTCTACACAAGGAGCAGATGAAGGTTAAAGAAAATTTGCGCATGAGCCGAGGAGCTTTTCAAAGATTGTGCGCATATCTTAAAAGCCTGCAGAAGAAGAGATGCAACTCACGCGGAACTATATCGCTGGAGAAGCGTGTTGCTATAGCACTCTATACTCTCGGCTCATCAGCGGAATATCGAACTATTGGAAGTACTTTCGGCGTAGCAAATGCACAGTTTGCAAAATTTTCCTGGATTTTACAATGGAAGTGTGGAAAGTACTTTTCACACTTTACCTAAATAATTTGCCATTCACGTCTGGAAAAGTCGATGAATGTGTTAATGGGTTTGCTCGAATAGGCTTCCCCCAGTGTCTGGGTGCTGTTGGTATGTTTATATTAGTAATGTTAAAAGTATTCACTGCTCAATATAATCATTCCTTGCAGATGGTTGCCACATAGAGGTTCACCCTAAAAAAGAGGATGCAGTGGACTACTATAATTATAAAGGGTGGTATTCCACAGTTATCTTAGCTCTGGTGGATGCAAGGTATCGTATGCACATATACACAAAGGGTGGTTAAATTTAAAGGATCGATGTTGAATGTGAACCACACCTATACGTCAAGTTTTTTTTTGCATTTCATTTGACATTTCTCAATTTCAGACTAACTCAATTTTAACCATGGAAAGATACACAATCGAGCAAAATCAAAGTTCAGAGTTCAAATCAAAATGCATATCGTGCACTTCGTGATTTTTTCGGTCAATTTAATGTGCGTACAATCGGAAAAATCAAAAAAATTTGAGCAAACGGGGTCTGTAGGAGATGTGAAAACACCAGTGCATGCTCGTACAGCTCGTACTGCAGAAAATATTGCTGCTGTTCGCGATAATGTGGCTGAAGAGCCTTCTACCTCAACTCGTCGTCGTGCCCAACAATTGCACCTCTCACGCTCGTCGTTGATGAACATTATGATATGGACGATATGTGGTTTTAACAGGACGGTGCCACTTGCCACACAGCTAACGAAACAATGGCTCTTTTGCGCGACAATGGCCATGTTATCTCACGTGGTGGCGATGTCAATTGGCCGCCAAGATCATGTGATTTGACACCGTTGGACTTCTTTCTTTAGGGTTATTTGAAAGAAAAGGTGTACGTCGATAAGCCAGCAACAATTGAAGAGCTAAAGGATGATATAATTCGGCACATTAACGGCACAGAACCTCAATTATGCCTCAGCGCCATCGAAAATTTGGACCATCGGATGGAGGTGTGCCGCCGAGGCGCGGCGGCCATTTGGCCGATATTTTGTTCCATACATAGTTGAAGCATACCAATATTATCATAATAAAAAGAAATGACAATAATTTCCTAAATAATTTGTGTTTTATTCATCGGCCCTTAAAATTTAACCACCCTTTACATACATTAATGTTGCAATATAAACCCACATTTTATTTATCTCTTTACAGATACAAATTTTTATATATAAATGTCGGCAGCCCAGGTAGATGCAACGATTCGCAGATATTTGAGAAATCGGCACTGAAGCGTGAACTTCAAAATTCCTCTATTCTGCGGGAGAATACTGAATGGAGCTGGATGGGGTCAATGTGGGCGTGTTCATAATTGGCGACTCAGCCTTCCGTTTGTCGCCCACCTTGATGAAGCCTTACCCTTTCAGCTTGGAAAATAGTGTGGAACGCCGCGCATTCAACTACAACTTATCAAAAGCCCGCAGAGTAGTGGAAAATGCGTTCGGTCACATTAAGGCCAGGTATCGTACGAATAAATTGCGTTTAACTTTCCTTTATTAAGATTTCAAAAAATCATAGATTCCGTCGCATTGTCAAAGGCGTGGACAACAAAATTGGAAACGCCAATGCTGTCATAAAGGCGTGCTCTGTGCTCCACAACTTTCTTGTGGATGAGGGCGATGGTGTAGTGCCTCGGTGGTCAAGAGCACAGCGGAGAATTGAGAGGGGAAGGCAATACCCAAGCACCACAACGGACTTGTCTCGTGATAGAGCACAAGCAGAAATAGTTCGAAGCGCACTCTGCTCCTATTTAAGTAAAAAAAGCATGGTTTATTTTTATACCCTACACACGAAGTGAATAGGGTATATTCACTTACTGCTTCCGTTTGTAACGCATTAAAGGAGGCGTGACAGATATAGAAAAGTACATATATATATTCTTGATCAGCGTGACCTCCTGAGTCGATTTAGCCATGTCCGTCTGTCTGTCTGTCTGTGGAAATCACGATTACAAGAGAACGAATAGATATATCTTCATCTAACTTCATCATCATCAAACTTTGCACGAATATTGTATATCACTAGAAACTCATCGCTATTGAAAATGGGCAAAATCGGATAATTACCACGCCTACTTTTCATACTGAATATCAATTCATCCATGCTTATAGCTCAATTTCTCAGCTTGTAGAACGAATTTGGGGTTGAAATTTTGTCCAGAAGTCCATTGTCTCTGACCAAAACAGATCACCAAAAATGGGCGTGGTCCGCCCACTAATTAAATAAAACTCGATTACAGGAGAACGAATAGAGATATTTTCATCAAATTTGGCATGAATTTTATCTATCATCAGAAACTTATTGATATTGAAAATGGACCATTACCACGCCTACTTTTTATAGTGAATATAAACTCATCCATGCTTATAGCTCAATTTGTCAGCTTGTAATATGAATTTGAGGTTGAAATTTTATTCACAAATCAACTGTCTTTGACCAAAACAGACTACCAAAAATGGGCGTGTTCCGCCCACTAATTAAATAAAACTCGATTACAGGAGAACGAATAGAGATATTTTCATCAAATTTGGCATGAATTTTATCTATCATCAGAAACTTATTGATATTGAAAATGGCCAACATCGGACCATTACCACGCCTACTTTTTATAGTGAATATAAACTCATCCATGCTTATAGCTCAATTTGTCAGCTTGTAATATGAATTTGAGGTTGAAATTTTATTCACAAATCAACTGTCTTTGACCAAAACAGACTACCAAAAATGGGCGTGTTCCGCCCACTAATTAAATAAAACTCGATTACAGGAGAACGAATAGAGATATTTTCACCAAATTTGGCACGAATATTCTCTGTCGTCACAGGCTATTTGAGATTGAAAAGGAAACAAATTAGACAATTGCCACGCCTAATTTTTAAGTAAACGTGTGTAGGGTGTATGAACTTCGGCCAGGCCGAAGTTAACACTCTTTCTGGTTATTATTGTTTTTATTTTTGAGACTTGATAAAGTCACTAATGCAGACATATTTTTGCAGTCATCCATCATTTGTGTCATAATTTCTACTTTTCTTTCTTCTAACTCTAACAATCTCATGTCAATCTGTTGCTGAGCCTCCATTCCTTTTTTCAATTCTTTATCTGCATCATCGCAATATTTCAGCACCCTGTCAATTTTATTTGCAGGTGATGATTGCGGCGATGAGGGACGGAGTAGTGGAGAGGACCGCATTGATGATCCTGGTAGCGGAGATGACGATGGACGAAACACTGGAGATAACGATGGACGAAACAGCGGAGATTACGATAGACGAGACAGCAGAGATGACGATGGACGCAATAACTGAGAGGACGAAGATGGACGTGACAATGTCGACGGGAGCGGACGTGGCAATGACGTTGGTGACAGACGTGGCAATGGTGATGTCGACGAATGGATCAGTGGTGGCGAAACTGTGTGAAAAAGTAAAATCAATAAAATAATGAATGAATGAAATGTATTATAATAAAGGTAGATTTTGTCCAAATGTTTTATGGCACTCGCCTCTCTCAACCACCGACTCCTCCACGACGACATTATGAACGGCAAAACTGCCGATTATTTGGTGCACTCGCGAAAAGTGCACCCATTCTGCTGGTGAACCACCCGATACCCCAACAAGGTTTTTAGTTTTCCTACTGTGAAAGCATTATTATTTATGATGAATACATGCACATCGTAATAAAAAACAATTACCGGTATTTGGTCGTCATGTTTTTTATCTTTATCCCGACCTCCTCCGGACCAACCATATAACCGTGTTGGGCCATATCCGCCGCTATCTCCCTATATATATGGACATTTTTTTGGAGTCCCGGAGGCCGTCAATGTTCTCTTGCCAGAGGTCCACCAGCATATATTCCGCCCCTATCGACCACAAAATTCGTTTTGTTGATTTCTGCATGTGATATAGTTAAATTTTTGTTATTTATTAGATATTATACTTATTTAAATAAACATATTACTTACGACATAAAACGCTTACATTTCTTTTGACATTTTGCAGAATAGTTTGGTGGCACTTTCTTTTTATCTCTTTCTAACTTATTGGCACTAGAAAAGGAGAAAGATAGTGTGTCTGCAATTCCGAACTTCGAAGCAGACTTGCAAACTAAAAACTGAGGCTAAAAACCAAAAGCATTTTGGTTTAGCGCTGGAATCGCAACAACAATTTCAAGGGAGTTAAAACAGTTTACGAGTGGTTTTGGTGCTTAAAACAGTTTATTCCAAAAACCTGGAAAAACCATTTTATGGAAACACCATATTACTTATGAAGGAGATGTGATCAAAGCGCCACCGCATAAGCATACCTTGCAGCATTGTTAAGTGCCACCAGGATCTTATACTGCGACTGAGAATCAAGACGACTAAAAACAGTGCAAGAAAGAGTAAAGTGTAAAGAGTAAAGTGGGGTACAATCAATTGCTTAACAAGCCTTAGTCTAGTTTCAAGAGGAGTGTAAGTCGCAGAAGAACGCAAGCAGCTTAAAATTCCGTAGATCTTTCCGACAGAGCCATTAATATGGTCAGTACATGTAAACTTAGAATTTAGTGTGAATCCTAGGTTTTTTACCGTGCTGAGTAATTATCCATTAAACAAAGGGGAAGAATCACGTCAAACTTGACAAGTGATACGTCAAACAGTTTTTGAGAAAATGAATGCCAAAATTAAAATTTGGAATAAAAATTCGGAAAAAAAATTTTGGTCGCACTTTGCTTTTAAATACGGTATTAAGTATAGTTTTCCGACCATAAAATTCTCTAATCAATTCTAGAGAGAATGCTTCAAACTGGAAGGATCTGTTTTGTAGTTTCCGAGAAAGGTGAAAATTACGAAGCATACTTTCCTTTCATTTCCAGTTTTATTACTGGTGCAAATATACTTAATACCGTCTTTTAACGAAAAAATTGCGACCAAAAATTTTTTTTTTAGAATTTTTATTCAAAATTTTAACTTTGGCATTAATTTTCTCAAAAACTGTTTGACGTAGGAACCTAATTTAAAGAGGATGTTAAGAGGCCGATATTTGGCTTTCAAACCCAATAAGCGAAAGTGATCCAGATATCGCCGTTATTTATTAATATTTTTTTTCCGGTTTTTAGTCGAGTTTTTAGAAAATGGCCCCTCCCGCCTAAACGGGGGGAAATGCACCCCCCTCCCATACGATTTTTTTCCTGTCTCGACCCAACCTATATGCCCTAGCCTTTTGTCTCCTCTTATGCGAAACATCCTGTATAGCTAAAAAAAAGCAAACTCACAATATGATGCATAAAATTTAATATATATAATTTAAAAAATGCAGGTATTAGTTAATTATTATGATAAAAAAACTATACTGTATCACTAATATTATGCATATTCTTGAATATGAAGAACATTTAACCATTATTAAAAATGTTTGCTTCATTCTTTTTCGTTGATACAAATTTCACATTTTTTGCAAGTTTCATATGAATGTGCCACGTCTTTCTGTTATCCGATCAACTTCATATTTTACAGAAATTATTTCTTTATCCAATGGAACAATTTTAGGGGGCGGCGTAAAAGAATGCTGCAAAAAATTTTCGCCCAGTACAGCTAAGGTCCACCCTAATGTACATAGAAATAGAATTTTATTACAACTTATGTCAATGACTTATACAAAAAACTTTAAAAAAAGCTTTTAAATGACTTATACCGTACACAGCTCAGTTGAGATCAACCATTTCTTTGGTTTTATCTTTGTTTTTTGTGCTTGTTTCTGTTGTGTGTCTTCTCTATTATTTTCTTCATTTCAGTTTCAAAATTCACTTGGCCAGACGAACTGAATACATCTATCGTTAAAAGAAGTGGTACAGTTAAACACAGATAAGAATCAGTTATTATATAATTACCATATAAAATGTCATTAAACACATGGCATTCTTTCAGCGCCCGCTTCTCTCACATTCCGTTCCAATTAAAGCACGACTGGAGCTCGTTGGTGATAACCTGCTTAACGACGACTTCAAGACTCCCTGCCGAGCCTTTCACTTTTATCTTTCACTTTAATATTTTTGCACATTCAATGTGAATTTTTTCTTATACCTGTTTTGTTCTCTGCGTTTATAGTAGCGATGTCCAAACGCACACTATCACATTTTGAGTGCGTATTGGAAATTTTTTTCACTCATCACTCAGAAAGATATATGCGCTGAAACACAAAGCATGAATTTTTGTTCGATTTTTGGGCATAAATCTAGTTTAGCCCATTAGCCTTGATCTTGTTTCTTTTTCTACCATACATGTAGAATTGCGAGAAAATCCGAATGGTGAAAAAACCAACTCTGCTCGCGATTAATGTGGTCGTGAAGGCGTGTTGAAATCTAAAATCGGGATACGTATATATACAAAACTACTGCGTGTATCTTAGAGTTATGGGTATCAAAAGAAAGGTAATTTCATTTGCTGTATATAAATTTCAAACTGTATATAAATATTTTTAATAGTTGGTAACTATAAGTAACTAATGCACATTATGTAAAAATTATCACAAAAACCATTATATTCTTTAAAAAATATGTTAATATATAATAAATTCCATAAATTTAAAAGTACTGTTTCATTACCTTTAATTTGGTATACGGCTTTTCAATATACACCATCATCAAAAGATATTCCTAAATAAAATGTTCCAAACTAAGAAATTTCATAACTTAAGTTGTTAAAACGAAAATGAAATTAAGTCGTTATGGAAATATCTTTCTTTCAATTCCAATGAAATTAAGAGCTGGGTCACAATACGGCAGCGACAGTGTCAGTGTTTCTCTCACTTTCGCTGTCAGCCTACAATGAGAACAGTGGCAGCGCGCAGCGCTATCTGTCATTTGTCATTTGTTTTCACATTTGTATTTGGTTGAGTATTTGTTTTGTTTCATTCCTATAGAAAAAGTGAGATTTTGTCTAAAAGGGTTGCAACACTTTTATCCAAAAAATGAGAGGATTTTAATTTCACTGCTCACTGCCGGACTAGAGTCTATAATTTTTCCCCTACTCGGCAGTGTTTTTTCCCATAAGAGCTTGGCCACAATACGGCAGCGACAGTGTCAGTGTTTCTCTCATCATGCAAACCTTATGGGAAAAAACACTGCCGAGTAGGGGAAAAATTATAGACTCTAGTCCGGCAGTGAGCAGTGAAATTAAAATCCTCTCATTTTTTGGATAAAAGTGTTGCAACCCTTTTAGACAAAATCTCACTTATTCTATAGGAATGAAACAAAACAAATACTCAAACAAATACAAATGTGAAAACAAATGACAAATGACAGATAGCGCTGCGCGCTGCCACTGTTTTCATTGTAGGCTGACAGCGAAAGTGAGAGAAACACTGACACTGTCGCTGCCGTATTGTGGCCCAGCTCTAAGGTTTGCATGATGAGAGAAACACTGACACTGACGCTGCCGTATTGTGGCCCAGCTCTAAAGTTATGAAAAATCGCGCTATTTTTCCAATAATATACTTTCAATAAAACTTCAAACAACTTGAAACTTTTCACTTTCGGTGCACTTTATTTCTTCTGTATAATAAAATTTCAATATAACTTCAACAATTTTTAATGAAAACTTGCGTGCTTTTGATGTTCAATTATTATTAATGTATATTACAACTAACCCTTGCTCCAATCATTATTATTAGATGCAATGCTTCCTTTAAGAATGCCTCCAAAAAAACAATCAAGTGCCATCATGAGGTGACACTTAGAACAAACACGTTCTTCAGCAAATCTCACCTTCCAATGTTGAAGATTGTATGTTTCTGCTACATGTGGCTTAACATAAAAAAACAGGATTATATAATGAGAGAAAAACTGGAAATCTCTCGCCAAACCGCTTTAGATTGGTCCAATATTTGTAGGGAAGTTGTGTACGACGCAGTTATTCTACACGAAAGAAAGATCGGTGGTCCTGGCATTACGATCGAAATAGATGAAAGCAAATTCGGCAGTAGAAAATACCACAAAGGACATGACGTCGAAGGACAATGAGTGTTTGGTGGCGTGGAGAGGGTCTCCGGAAAATGTTTCCTGTGTCCTGTAGAGAAAAGGGATAAGGAGACTTTACTTAAGATAATTAAAGATTGGATCCTACCAGGAACCACAATAGTTACAGATTTTTGGAAAGTACGCTTTATAAATTAAGTTGTACATGAAGTACCAATTAAAATTTGCATTTATTTTAGGCGTATGATTGCCTCAAGGATGAAGGATTCATGCATTTCAAAGTGAATCATACACTCCACTTTAAGGATCCGGAAAATCAGCAGCACACCAACACCATCGAAGGGATGTGTCATGTTAAAAGTTCGATGCCCGAGAATCATGGATATTTAGCAAAATTTATGTTCCTAAAAGAGCGCAAATACAACGGGTACAATGAGCTCGAACTTTTGAAATTGATGGTGTATACTGAAATGCCGTATACCAAATTAAAGGCAATGGAACCGTCCTTTTAAATTTATGGAATTTATCATATATTATTAACATATTTTTTAAAGAATATAATGGGTTTTTGTGATCATTTTTACATAATCTGCATTAGTTACTAATAATTATTAAAAATATTAATATACAGTTTAAAAGCAAATCACATTACCTTTCTTTTGATACCCATGACTCTAGGGTACAGGCAGTAGTTTTGTATATATACGTATCCCGATTTTAGATTTCAACACGCCCTGACGACCACATTAGTTGCGAGCAAAGTTGGGTTTTTTCACCATTTAGATTTCCTCGCAATTCTGAATTATTGTAAAAAAACGAAAAAAAAATCGGGGCTAATGGGCTAAAGTAGATTTGTTCCGTTGTTGTTATTGTGTCGTTATTAATTTATTATAGTTTGCCTTGATTGTACCATTTTGTGAAGGCATGTAACTCATTTTGGCGATTTAGGCGATGTACCACCCTGTTATCAACCTAATACTTCAACGTACGCTAGCGGCCTCAACAACTCTAAACCAAATGTCTGAACAACTTAAATTGCTTCAGGTTGACACCGCATGGTCGGTCTTGCCATCTCACTCCCCCCCCATCATAGTCGGCACAATAAGCAAAAGGTTGGCGTGATGTAAGGGTTCATGTAAAAAGGATCCTTTCTATACCTTCGATCAAAGAGAAAATCATGGGCTTTAAGATTATTGATTCTAATACATACCTTATTTGTCATATAAGAGGTAGAGTGAAGGTTTTATAATAGCACCTCCACCATTTTTTTCTTAAAACTAAAATATCTCCTAAACAAATGACAATATCGAAAAGTAGTAATATAAAATATATATTACTAAAACATAGGTGCAAATATTTCCTTTCAATCGGTATATATACCTTCTCTATAGGGCTAATAGTTTGGGACTTATCGCTCGCCAAAGATTCTGCATTTCCGCAATTCAAACGCCCATATCTTCTATATGGAAGCCACGCCACCAAAAATATTTTGGGATTCGATTCTTCGGTGAAAAACGAAGGCTTAATTTTACTTTAGCGGTTTGGCTGCGCCAAATGACGATCTCAAGGTTTTCTATGAAATTAAATCTTTCAATGATAGTATTATCCTTCAGTCTGACCTTAATAATCTCTATAACTGCTTTGTAACTAATAAATTGGTTCTAAACCTTGATAAATGTTGCTATATTACATACCACAAGATTCGGTTGCCTATATCTTTTTCGTATTCATTTGGTCACAATATGTTAAGTTCAGTAACTGAAATTCGCGACTTGGGTATTTTATTCGATTCGAAACATTCCTTTATTGGTCATGTTAATAGAATCGTGATTAAGGCGTATTCGCTGTTAGCTTTTATTAAACGTAATAGCCTTGAATTCAGTGATCCCTATACTTTGAAGCGCTTATTTATTGCCTTCGTTAGATCGCATATTGAATATGCTTTTTTAGTATGGAATCCATATTAATCTGTTCATATAAGTCGTATTGAAAGAATACAACGTAAATTTCTTAAATTCACCTTTAGAACTTTATTTCCTGGTCCGTCTCTAACTTACAGATCTCGCTGCCTTCTCTTGGGCATTCAACCACTTAAAAGTTGCATGCGGGTATTATGCTCATATTTGACTTGATTAATGGAATAGTGGACTGTAGTTCTTTTTTAAAGGCTATTTCCTTTAATATTCCATATAGAAGTTTAAGACATTTAGAATTCTTCAATATTCCTAGTTGTAGAACAAATTACGCAATTAAGGAGCACATTAATAGAGCCTTAGTTGCCTAAAATAAAATTTATGATGATAATGTCGATTTATGTATGCCTCGAGTAATATTTTAAAATACTACTTTTAGGCTCTTACTTTTAGATTCTTAAGCTTAGTCTGTAAGATACCATATCATAGACGAATAAAATCGAATTAAATTGAATTGAAAATCTTAACTCTACTTTAAAATACATTCTGTTATGTTATACATTCATTTAATGTATAACAATATGAATCCTTATTAGTCATAGTATTTTACATTCTCAATAAGTCTATGGCCCATAGCTAGCTTACTCGATGGTTAAACAATTAGAAGAATTGGTTTTAATTATAGATTTTTTTGTTAAGTTGTAAATAATGCTTATGTACAATAAACTTTGAAATTATTCTGTAAAACGGCAATTCAAAATCATGTTGACAGGTTAAAATAGCAGGTGAGTAAGCGGTTTCATCCCGCCAGGCGACACACTAAAAACGGCTGGCGCACCACGACATTGGAACTAGCCAGGTTGGGTGGGTAAAGAAGGGCAATAGACAATTGCAGCTAGTCCTCCCCCTCCTCCGTCTTCTCTCCATCAGGACTCTCTCGACTGCCGCCCTAAGTCATCCATCTCCGTCTGCCGGGTTGTGTTATTGCTTTCGCTCGTCTGGATCGTGCGGCTGTTTAGCCACTGTAAGTCTTGGGTCGTTTCTGTTTATTTGTAACAGGGGTTCTCTTCCGCTGTCCAAGGGGGTCCAAGAACCTCCCCACTTTCCCTGAGCATGGCCGGAAGAGCTGAGCCACCCCCCTTCTGCAGTGGAGTTTTGAAGTTTTTTTTTTCTAATAATCCCCCCGTTCGTTACAAAATGTGGCGCCGGCGATCCTGGTCTGCTACAACAATGACATAGAGTTGAGTCACTCTATTCGGCGGGTTCATGGGACTTTGATTCCTTTGCTCCCCGTTGAGTGTATCTCATTTCTGGTATGCCCTCGCTTGTTACAAAATGAGCAAATTATGCTGGCAAATTATAGCATGGTGACAAGAAACGATGAATTCATGTTAATGCTTGAGGGGTTTGTGTGGAGGGGATTACTTTTGTGTATGGTTTCGAGCGTATCTTCCATTTGTGGGATTTTCCCCCCGTAACGTTGAGCATACAAATTCTCAATGCGGCATCCTTTAACCCTGTCCGCTTCCACCATATTCAACAGTGCCCTATATCCGTTTCCGTTATAGACAGCTCGAATTATCTACATTGCCTGTGTTCGTAGTGCATTTAGACGTCTTGCAAACTGCCGTATATCTTCGTTAATTAATTGGCTACAACTTTAAATACCTATTATCACTGAGTCGAAGGATACCGAAGGTAAATATGCTCTTTTGATTGTGAGGTAAAATTATTCTAGGCTATTGAAGCGTTGTGACCTTACTAAATCGAAGGCATCCCCATGCAACCTCTGCTTAATGCAGTCTACATAGTCCTGAATGTTGTCTGTACCTACAGCTCTTGCGGCTAATTCGCACCCTTGTATAAATTTGTACTTCGCTCCGTAAGTCTGGCGACTGTGTTCCAGAAAAGAGAGGTACCAGTCTATTCGTAATCTTCGCTATCTCTTCTATACCCATTTTATGTCTGTGATATGTTGCCTTTATTTGTGGGAATGCATTTGTGTTATAGTCTTTCGGGCTAACTGCGAACGGAGAAGCTTCCTTATGATAAAGCGCTCGCTCGTGGTCTAGCGATATTTCCTGACTTAAGTCTATTCTGTTCCTTTAACTCTTGTATTCTTTTACTTGCTTCTTCTAAAGAAGTACAGTCTTCCCTCGATTTCGGTGCAAATCCCTAATTGTTTATTTATCGTTTTCTCGGTTAACCCCTTTTCCTTCAATAATTCCCTTCGTTTTTCGTCCCTCTGTTCTTTATTATTTCTTCTGGGTTCTTTCTAATTCTATGTATTCCAGTGGTGTACCGATTCTGCCATTAATTATCCAAATTAGCCGCTGTCTCGTATTGTTCAAATTTTTATTCTACTCGTAGTAGATTAAAACGAAATTTTAGGGATATTTATTTCTTCTATTTTTGTGCCTATATTCTACAGCCGTTCATGCAAGCAATTCAATTTTGCTTATCAAGCATTAATTTACCTAATACTGCCCAGATTCATTGCAGGATAACTTTTGCTTGCTGATTTTTAAAACCAATATCCGCTTCTTAATATTCTTTTTAATTAAGGTTCCTAAGTCAAACAGTTCTTGATAAAATTAATTCCAAAGTTTGGAATAAAAATTCCGAAAAAAATTTTTGGTCGCAACTTTTTTTTAAAATTACGGTTTCCGAGTGATCACGCATCTTTTGCCGTGATGTGCTAGTCGCAGTTAACAGGTACAGGACCTGTTAATTCTTTGAAGTGTTTGTGGAATAGCCAGTGCAGAACCAACTAAACCTTGCGCAAAAAATGTCTTTTTAGTTACTCCTTTGAAGTGTTGATGGAATAGCCAGTGCAGAACCAGCTAAACCTTGTGCAAGAAAAAGGTCTTGTTTTTTTGAATTCCAAAATATTGGGAGTAGGAACTAATAATGCGGATTTAGATAACAGATGGCGTAACTAGCGTTATGTGCATCAGAGCACACCGCGGCCATTCTCTTTGTTCTTGTCTGTTGTCATTGTCATTTCGTTGAAGTGTAAACAACAAAGTTTTTTATTGCATCAAACATGTCGAATGTCGAATTGCATCAAACATGTCAGAAGGGTGTGGTGTATTACGCGCTGTTAAAACCAAATGAAACGGTTACAGCTGATCGCTGCAGACGCCAATTGAACGAACTGGCAAAGAAACTGAACGAAAAACGACCATTGATAGCTCGAAAACACCACAAAGTTCTGTTCCACGATGACAATGCCAAACCACATCGTACAAACATCGTTAAAGAAAAAATAAAGAGGCTCGGTTGGGATCATCTTGATCATCCCCCGTACTCTCCAGACCTTGCTTCTTCTGATTACCATTTGTTCCGATCCATGCAGATCAGCCTGGCAGATGTACGCTTTAGAAATGCTGAATGGATTGTTTATTGTTTATTGAGAAAGTTCACAGTACAATAAGAATTTAATTCTTTTACAGCACTAAGTATAAAAAATATTTAGCATTAAGTACAAGGTATTATAAATTATAAAACTAGCTTAAAACTAGAAGAGTAAGGAGAAAAAGTATCAGAGAAGTTAGAAAATGGAAAAAGTTTTAGTTTTAGAAGTTAAAGAGTAGAGAAATGAGAAATAACAATTCTTCTGAAGATCTCCCGGCTAGTCACATCTTTAATACATCGTGGCAGCGAATTCCATAATCTAACAGCATTGACAAAAAAAAGTTTTGATGTATGCAAGGAGCCAGATCGAGGTACAATTAAAATACGACTACGTTGCGACTGTGCGAATTGTAATTTTGTGAATAAATATCAGTTTTAGTCAGGATTAACTTATGAAGGAAAATGCAGTTGCGAGCATTTAGATAACTAATAAGATCACAAACTAACAGGGACCTCCTAAAACTAGATATATTGTCAAATTTATTCAAGCCATATACATATCGAGTAGCATAGTTATAAGCTAGAAGTAGTTTTAATTGGGAAGAAGAGTCCAGTCTACTGAAGTGCGTGAAGTTAAATTCGTAAATCCGACGCGAATTTAGCAAAGACACAAACCAAAATACGAATTTAAATTCGTGCGTAATTAGCAGTGCCAAGGTAAGGTGTCATTCAGATTTACTCATTCGTTTAGTAAAACATATATTCTGAAAACGGTTTGTATATTGTTGGGAAGGTCAATATATCAGCTACCTTATCCTGAAAAATTCATCCGCGCACAGGCAAGGATGTGGCGTCAGTGGCCAATGTTACCCAGTGTACCTCCAGAAGCACTTCTCATACACATTTTGTTCAACAAAAAACATAACTTGGACAAACGTTGTATACAGTTCGAAAGGTCACTATATCAGCTACTTATTTCTGAAAAGTCTAGTCGTGCACAGGCAAAGATGTGGCGTCAGTGGCCAACGTTTGGTTACCCAGTGCACCTTCTCATACACTTCGACAAACACTTTGTTCAACAAAAAACATAACTTGGACAAACGTTGTATACAGTTCGAAAGGTCACTATATCAGCTACTTATTTCTGAAAAGTCTAGTCGTGCACAGGCAAAGATGTGGCGTCAGTGGCCAACGTTTGGTTACCCAGTGCACCTTCTCATACACTTCGACAAACACTTTGTTCAACAAAAAACATAACTTGGACAAACGTTGTATACAGTTCGAAAGGTCACTATATCAGCTACTTATTCCTGAAAAGTCTAGTCGTGCACAGGCAAAGATGTGGCGTCAGTGGCCAACGTTTGGTTACCCAGTGCACCTTCTCATACACTTCGACAAACACTTTGTTCAACAAAAAACATAACTTGGACAAACGTTGTATACAGTTCGAAAGGTCACTATATCAGCTACTTATTTCTGAAAAGTCTAGTCGTGCACAGGCAAAGATGTGGCGTCAGTGGCCAACGTTTGGTTACCCAGTGCACCTTCTCATACACTTCGACAAACACTTTGTTCAACAAAAACCATAACTTGGACAAACGTTGTATACAGTTCGAAAGGTCACTATATCAGCTACTTATTTCTGAAAAGTCTAGTCGTGCACAGGCAAAGATGTGGCGTCAGTGGCCAACGTTTGGTTACCCAGTGCACCTTCTCATACACTTCGACAAACACTTTGTTCAACAAAAAACATAACTTGGACAAACGTTGTATACAGTTCGAAAGGTCACTATATCAGCTACTTATTCCTGAAAAGTCTAGTCGTGCACAGACAAAGATGTGGCGTCAGTGGGCAGTGATTGGTTACCCAGTGCACCTTCTCATACACTTCGACAAACACTTTGTTCAACAAAAAACATAACTTGGACAAACGTTGTATACAGTTCGAAAGGTCACTATATCAGCTACTTATTCCTGAAAAGTCTAGTCGTGCACAGACAAAGATGTGGCGTCAGTGGCCAGTGTTTGGTTACCCAGTGCACCTTCTCATACACTTCGACAAACACTTTGTTCAACAAAAAACATAACTTGGACAAACGTTGTATACAGTTCGAAAGGTCACTATATCAGCTACTTATTCCTGAAAAGTCTAGTCGTGCACAGACAAAGATGTGGCGTCAGTGGCCAGTGTTTGGTTACCCAGTGCACCTTCTCATACACTTCGACAAACACTTTGTTCAACAAAAAACATAACTTGGACAAACGTTGTATACAGTTCGAAAGGTCACTATATCAGCTACTTATTCCTGAAAAGTCTAGTCGTGCACAGACAAAGATGTGGCGTCAGTGGCCAGTGTTTGGTTACCCAGTGCACCTTCTCATACACTTCGACAAACACTTTGTTCAACAAAAAACATAACTTGGACAAACGTTGTATACAGTTCGAAAGGTCACTATATCAGCTACTTATTCCTGAAAAGTCTAGTCGTGCACAGGCAAAGATGTGGCGTCAGTGGCCAACGTTTGGTTACCCAGTGCACCTTCTCATACACTTCGACAAACACTTTGTTCAACAAAAAACATAACTTGGACAAACGTTGTATACAGTTCGAAAGGTAACTATATTAGCTACTTACTCATTCCTAAAAAATTCAGCCGTGCACAAATTTTTACTCACCCGGTAATTACATTATATTTAATATGTATTTACGAGAATAAAGTGCATAATAAAAGTGCACTGGGTAACCAAACACTGGCCACTGACGCCACATCTTTGTCTGTGCACGACTAGACTTTTCAGGAATAAGTAGCTGATATAGTGACCTTTCGAACTGTATACAACGTTTGTCCAAGTTATGTTTTTTGTTGAACAAAATGTGTATGAGAAGTGCTTCTGGAGGTACACCGGATAACATTGGCCACTGACGCCACATCCTTGCCTGTGCACGGATGAATTTTTCAGGATAAGGTAGCTGATATATTGACCTTTCCAACAATATAGAAACCGTTTTCAGATTATATGTTTTACTAAACGAATAAGTAAATCTGAATGACACCTTACCTTGGCACTGCTAATTATGCACGAATTTAAATTCGTATTTTGGTTTGTGTCTTTGCTAAATTCGCGTCGGATTTACGAATTTAACTTCACGCACTAGTCTACTGTACACCACATCCGCATATGTTATTATGGGCAATATAAGCTGCAGAATCAACATGCGTCTAAGACTGACTGGTGTGCAATAAGCTGATACCCTAAGGTTGCGTAAAATATAATAAATTTTCCTAACTATCATGTTAATATGATCTGCGCATGTTTGTGTTGAATTAATTACATAGCCAAGATTCTTAATGTTGGTAACAACCTTTAACTGACTATTGCCAATAAGGACCTGCGGGAGATTGAGGTTTTTGATTTTAACTTTAGTAATTGGTAAGATATAAGATTTGGCAGCATTCAGTTGAAGTCTATTAGCAATAGCCCACTGGTAAATGTTACTCAAATCCTCATTCATTGCATTACACAGTTGCACGACATGGTCCTTGTGGCTAGACATATATATTTGGATGTCGTCAGCATACGCATGTAATGATACATTTTTGCATACACTAAATATATCATTTAGGAAAATTGAGAACAGCAGGGCACCGAGGATGGAAAGCTTTGGAAAAATCAAGCATTCCGAGTAAGGATATTGATCCCGAATCATACGCAGGTCTTAAGTAATCAAGAATCTTGACAATAGCAGTAGTGCAACTGTGGCCTGAGCGGAAACCTGATTGAAGAGGCGAAAGGAGATTGTTCTTATCTAAATAAGTGGATATTTGGATAAACATTAATTTTTCACATACTTTAGATAAAGCCGACAAGATGCTAATTGGTCTAAAATCACTGATTTCAGATGGACTATTTGATTTTGGGATTGGTTGAATAATAGAGATTTTCCACAGATCAGGGAATGATGAGGATTCATCAGCCCTGAAGAACATATTTATATTAATGGAGCAGAAAATTAAATGATGGTCAGGTATAAAATATATTTGATCAAATATAGAGATATAAGATTAACATCAGACACAATGAAATAATTCAACAGACTGGGGCAATGGCCCGGAGAAAAACGAGTAGGATTGGTTTCAATAACAACAGATAGCCCTAATGTTGCAAGGTTGTCATACAGGTTTTGCTTATAACAGTCATTTGATAAGATATTAACATTGAAATCACCACAAAGCATCACGCAATCATACTCTAAAATACAATCTGACAAAGTAGACATTAATGGACTAATTGAACTCGTTTTGTCAGGATTATAAACACAACATAAAAGTAATTTATTCTTGTTGTAGCTCACACACAAATTTAAAAACTCCACAGACATTCCAGAAGATTTACACAATATATTCACATGCAAATGTTTCTTACAGTAAATTGCGACTCCACCCCCCTTCTCCCTAATCTGTCATTCCTAAAAATATTATAATTGTAAATATTGCACACTGAATCACACAAATACTCATCCCACCAGGTCTCCGTGACACATATTATGTCAACCAAAGACTTCTCAAAAATAACGCGTATGTAGTCCAATTTGTCCACATTCAAACTCCTTGCATTGAATTGAACAACATTTAATCCAGAATGCTGCTTACAAAAAACATTCAGTAATGCTTTATGGTTTTCGTCAATACCGTCAGAACGGTGAGCGCTACCCATGCACAATAACAAGGAAATCTTCATACAGAACTATTGATAAGAAAAAAGATTGTAAGAAAAAGATTAAGTAAACAAGATAAGGAAGTAAATTAAAAGGGAAGGATAGAACAGTAAGCATATCTGGAAGAGATGAAAGTATGTTAAACATAATCTTTAAAATATACATGCGATACAAATCAATTGATGCACAAAGCAAAAACCAAGATAAAAGGAAAACTGCTACATCGAAGTTCCATCAAATAGTTGAAGATCTTGAAGATGTTTAACTCCGATATTAGCTTCACCATCCTGCTTTCTGACATAAACGCAACCTCGACTAGAAAATGCAGCAACGATCAGTTTTCTTCTTTTTAATGTGACCGCAGCTAGAAGAAGAACTCTTGTTTTCCTTATAAGGCTTTCATTAACATAACAGCTGCCATCGCCATCCACACCAATGTCATTTAGTTTAATTTCACATTGCTTCTCTCTCCGATAAATAGCTGCAGCTCTTAAAAAGGAATTCCTATCTTGCCGGCAACCGAATTTCATTATTATAGGGACAGAATCAGACTTATTACTTGCTGACGCCATATTAGGACGAAAAATACTTTTAATTGCAGGAGGCTTACATCCAATTGTAAAACATAATTGGTTAAAAATATTGGAGAGAATTCACCTCTGAGAGCAGACAATTCACTTCTTATGTTGTCCAATAAAAGAGAGCAATGTTTCGTGAGACGATCTTAAATAGCTTGAACAGAGAGAATGCTCAGGCCACCACCGTTAGGCGAAGATGAGTGCTTTGGCGTGGTGAGTCCAGCTTTGACATCAGATTTCGACCTTGTGCTCATTTTATTCATTTTTTAAAAATAGCGAATAGAAAAAACGTATGCGGAAATAAATATCCAACACCGAGTAAACCTTTTAATAGAGTTTTTAGAGCACGATCAAACAATTAAACCGCACAAAGCCAAAACGGATCAGAAAACATGTACTAATTCGACGAGATCACAACGACTTGATGTACAGTTCAAAAACACGTCTATCCTCTACACATTCTAATCACTCACTCCTTGCCTCGAAAGATAAGGACTTCTTCAAACGAGGAATCAATAAACTTCCCAGAAGATGGGAGGAAGTCATAGTCAACGATGGGCAATATATTGGTTAATGTACTCATTCATTTTGTTATTAAAATAAATGCCATTTTCAAGCCAAAAAATCCGCATTATTAATTCCTAACCCTATTAGTAACTGAACTTTATTTACATAAATTCGGGTATTTATAATGCAGTTGATGACGGCGCTGCTGCCTTACCCTGTGGTTAATGCACGCGTAAGGTGGTTAATGCACTCGTTCTCGACAAAATAGCTGACGCGTATGCTCATGGATTGTGTGTGACCGTTGCGGAAATGCGATCGCTCGAATTATAATAATGCACAATTTTCTAATTACATTATGTACAAAAGAAAAATATGTTAGTATGAACACTGAGAAAAGTGAAAATTACGAACTAAACTCCTTCCGCAGAGAAATCTTCTTCCATATTTTTGTACCAGTAATAAAACACAAGTAGCCAAAAAATTGGTATTTGAAAGGAAAGTATGCTTCGTAATTTTAACTTTTCTCGGACGCTACAAAACATAGTTCCTTCCGGTGTGAAGCATTTTTCTAGAATGGATTACAGCATTTTCTTTGAAGACAATTTATATTTATAATAATATAAATATAATTTATATTTATAATAATATAAATATAATTTATATTTATATTATTAACATAATTTTTTTAAAAAATGGGTATAAAAAATTTTTGTTCCAAATTTTTTTTTTTAATTTGAAATTTGGAATTAATTTTCTTAAAAAGTGTTTAAATTTGGTACCTATGTACATAATTTAAAAAGGAAATTGAGAAGCACATATTTGTCTTTATATACTTTTTCTGATGTTAAGTCGGATTTTTAGAAAATGGCCCCTTCCCGTCCTAACGGGGGGATATTGACCCATCCTCCCATACAATTTTTCCTTGTCTCGATCCAACCTACACGTCCTAGTTTTTTGTCCGCTCTTATGCGAAACACCCTGTATATATAAATCATATTATATGTTTCGAATTTTCGTCATACCTTGGAAACTTCAGAAGGAATGATGGAAATTCGTTCCGAAACCAAACCCTATTCCAAAAAGTTGGAAAAATTAAAAAAAGTCAAGAAACTAAAATAATTTTGTTGAAGAGCCATCGTTTTATTTTATCTTATAAAAAAGCCCGATTTAGAGTAATATATTTATAAACATTCATAATTTACAAAATTACTACGCACATAAAATAATGCATATTAAACTCCATCGACATTCATGCTATTTTTAAACTTTCCATCATTTACTTTAGAAGCGACGACTTCCTACTGGAGACCGTGACCTGAATCGATTTCCACCGTGTTGATTTCCACCGTTGCGTGTACTGCTCCCGAAACCAGCACTATAAGTGCGTCCAATGTCACGATTATTAGCATATCCATCTCTACGATTTATATCAACACTGCCGCTACCATCACGGCCTCCATTATAACCACGGCGACTTCCAGTGTTGTAGTTCGCATCCTGGTTATATCTACTTCCTGATCCTCGGGATGGTCGAAATCCGCCGCCACCACTACGAATTCCACTAAAACCACTTGCTGGTCGACGAGTGAAATCACGACCTCCTCTACGACCTTGCCGCGGTCGACCTTTAGAAATCTCTACACGAAGCTGTGATCCTAATATTTCCGATCCATTCATAATGTCACAAGCTTTTTCTGCATCGTTGCGATTTTCAAATTCCACAAATGCAAAACCGGGTGGATTAAAAGCAACCCATACGGAGTTCAGTTTTCCATACTTTGTGAATTCACCTTCTAAATCCTCTTTTTTTACTTTTTCAGTAAGATTACCAACATACACTCGTGTGCCTCGAGTATCACTCATGATGTAGTGTTGTTATGGACAGCTTATGTATAAATATATAAATATATTATATATGTATATAATATATATTATATATGTATATAATATATATATATATATATATATATATATATATATATATATGTAGATATATACGCAAGTATGTGTAGGTTTTAAATATCTGTAAATAAAAGTAATCTGTAAATATAATAATCTGAAATAAGAGTAAATTGTTTTTAAATAAAATAAAATAAAATTTAAATAAATTTATTAAAAGAAAATAAAATCTGTACACATTCAAAATATTATACACATATAAAATCAATTTGACGCTTAAGGAATACAAAGTCCAAACTAGAGGACTGCACAAGAGTACCTTTAAGACACATACAATTATAAGCCTTTCCAGTGCTTCGTTTGCTTTGCAGTGCTGCAGTGACTGCATATACTAATGAAAATATAATGATGTACGGCAGAAAGAAGTAGAAACGTTTTGTTTTGGATTGCGGAACAGCATTGACTCTACAACACAGGTAACACACATCATACAGCAAAAACAAACAAATGTTATGCATCTCTATTTATACGCTACATCTTAAGGTTAAGGGTATATTTACTTTGCCACGAAATATGTAATGCATAAAAATACAGAAGAAGGATATAGAAAAGTATATATATTCTTGAGACGTAGTTTGAGACGTATCTGCTTCCACTACAGCTTTCAGGTTATCATTATCCAGCTAATCGCGGGCTTCCGCGTTTTCATTTGCAAGGCTAAAATCACCAGAACGAAGCTTATCAAACCAACGACATAAGGTCCGATGGTTAGCTGCAACTTCCTCAAATATGATGGTTAATATGGTTATGATATGATTGATGTTTCGAGCTGCCTGCGATGCATTGGTTCCGCGACGAACCAATTCATATTCGAAAATATGAATTACCCTTCCATTGTCTTGTGAAAGCTACCTATATCACAATATCATCATATATCATCTATATCACAAGATTCAAAGAGGAACTATTTGCACTATGAGTTTGAAAGAGTAATGATACACTTTCATGATATGAAAAACATAAAAACCGTCATAGCCAAGTGTCAGAGATATCAACTCTCAAACTCAGCTCTTATGAAAATCGGACATTTCATATTTAACCCATTAACGCCCAAATTATGTTCGCGCTAGTATTTTTGAAAGATATATTTATCTGATACTTATTTGGATTAATTATGAGGATTACAACCAGAAAATATGTTTTTGTTACGTATTTTAGATTTTAGGAGTTGATCTCGTTTGAGATCACTGGGACTTAACTAAGTCATAGTAGCATACAAGAGAATTATGGCTAATTAAAAGTACAAACCTTTTTGGCTAAGTGTATTTAACTTTAACATAAGTTTTTAATATTTTCTATAAAAATGAACAATATAAAGACGAGGAACTTAAATTGGTTCAATTTATTTTTTGTCATGGTAATGTTTGAAACACGGAATACACAAAGTAACATCACATTTCATGCAAAATGTTCTTGGCCGACCTCCGCATCCATCCAGTTGACAACGCCGTTGATTACTTCTTTTATTTAAAATTTGGTTTCTGCCATCGTATTTAACTATAGGTAACACTTTAGAATGTGATGAACTTAGTGTTGTTGGGCGCCCGCGTCTTATCCCATTATTTTTACCTATATTCAAATAAGTTTGTGCTATTTCTCGCAAAAAATTTTTCAAAGATATTTTGCTCGATTTATTTACGATCTTATAGAGGATATAGGAGTTTACCACAGCCATATCTATCATTCTAGTAAATAGACGCCAGTACCACTTTCCCCCCCCGTATAGTAATTCCATGTTTTTCTAAAAGCAAACCTTCGATTTGCCACTTTCAATAATTATTCCAGATTATCACATATAAAGTAACATAAATTTATTATAATTGCCCAGTCATTTACAACCAAATTCAAAATTATACATACTTTATTCACGTTATGCATAAAGCACACACATCAGCCTAGTGGCATCAAACGAGATCACTAACGTTTGCGTAGTGATTGAAAATTTTTTGGCTACTGAAGTTATAAATATTAATAATAGTCTTTTATAAACAATTTTCTTCAATAATGCGTATTCACTTCAACTTTAATACTTTTTATTTTAACTTTTGGCGAATTTTTTGGTTTTTAACTTTCTTTACTTCAAAATAGACTAAACTAAGAAGTCGTCGCCAACGAACTACATCCTCAATAAGCAAACAAACAAAATTTACAAGTGCCGTTATTCGTGGAAGAGGCATTGCAACATCTGCATTTGTTTGAATTCAATCGAGAAGTTTTTTAGTAACGTATTAGTAAAGTGATCTCGAACGAAATCGCTGGATTTTAATGAGTTAATGACTGAATATATTATGTATGGTCACCCCGGCAAAAGAGGTCGTAAATGGTTATAAGTATTGTTAAATAATAAACATCCTGAATAAAACTTTACATAACAACTTATTTTCCAATAAAACATTATTATTATTATTTATACATTAGAAACAATATGTATATTGTTCTAATTAATTTTATGAGTACTGGCTGCCAGGACCTACGACTCGGAAAGGTAAAAAGAAAGGATAGAGACAGATAACAAACACAATTTTAAACATCCTTGCGTATGGGGATTCGAACCACCGTCCTCAAGGTTGGAAGGCAAGTGCGTTACCTTCCACGCCATCGAGGACCGCATTAAAACATTATTACAGCAAAGGAGGAAGGTAAACCTACACCATTGTAAGGCGGCCTCGGTCGACCTCCTCCTCACCCTGACGAAGGATGACATTGAAGTGGCTTTGATCCAAGAACCCTGGTTGAGTGGAGGGAGGGTTGCAGGACTAAAATCGCGTCAATACAGAACCTTCTAACCTGCGGCAACATCAAAGGTAAGGACCTGTATATTGGTGAAGAACAACATTAACGCTTTTCTTCTTCCTTCCTACAGCACCCCTGATCTGACCACTATTGTGTGTGAGCCGAGTCAGGAACGTTCACTCCTACTCTCGTCCGCTTACTTCCCGTACGATGCAGAGGACCCACCGACGCACCAGGTCCGCGCGCTAGCAGGATTTGCCAATCGGAATAAATCAAGGCTAGTGATGAGATGCGATGCCGACGGACATTACCCGCAATGGGGAAGCAGCGACATCAACAAGACGGGTGAGTCGATTTTTGATTTTATTCTTGATTACGACCTAGTCATTTGCAATAGGGGAAACACTCCCACGTTTAGCAATAAAACTAGGTCAGAAGTTATAGACCTGACCCTTAGTCGTGCTAGGGACATACAAATTGTAGATTGGAGAGTGTCCGCTGAGTATTCCTTTTCGGATCACTCCAGGATTCTCTTCAATATTAGTGTCTCACTACCACCGATAGCACCATTTAGAAACCCCAAGAAAACGGACTGGGAGCGTTTCTCTCAACTAGCCGCAGCCAAACTGTCTGGTTACAAGGCGAGGCTTATGGGGGAGTACACCAAAAGCCAGGTTCGTCTGGTGCACTCCGCAGTGCCTTCACAAGCTCCTGTCCAATAAGGTCTGATGGATCGTGGACGCAATCCAAACGGGAGACTCTGGAAGTGCTTTGTGTCAAGCACTTTTCGGGTTGCACTGATCATGAGTTACAAGCGGAAGTGTAATGTGGCACTCCAAGTTCGATCTGTGGTACAGCAGCGAGCACAACGTGGCGTGCAGTCGGTGACATTGTGGATGAGGAGAAGGTTAAATGGGCGGTTGGATCGCTCAGTCCCTTCAAATCGGCGGGACAAGACGGTATCATACCGGCCATGCTGCAAAAGTCTCTCACCTCAATCTTAAAGCTGCTCATCGAAATCTTCAGAGGGTGTCTCAGGCATAAGTATGTCCCTGAGGAATGGAGGGAAGTAAGGTTCGTTTTCATACCGAAAGCAGGCAGACCATCCCACTTCTCCGCTAAGGACTACAGACCCATCTCTCTTTCGTCATTCTTGCTGAAGACGCTTGAGAGGCTGGCGGATCCGTACATCAGGAACAGGAACACCCATAGGTTGTGCCAGTCCCAACACGCCTACATGAAAGGCAAATCGGTTGAGAGCGCACTTCATCGGGTGGTGTCCACGATAGAGAAATCTTTTGGAAACAGAGAATACACTCTGGGTGCATTCCTGGACATCGAAGGGGTATTTAATAATGTCAAACCGGAGGCTATTAACGAAGCCCTGACGCACTTTGACATTCCTGAGGCCATTAGGGGTTGGAATGATGAGATGCTGAAAGGCAGGATCATAAATCCATCCATGGGGACGACCAAGCTGCGTAAGAACGTCACGCGCGGGACACCCCAAGGAGGGGTTCTTTCCCCCCTCCTGTGGCTCTTGGTGGTGGACGGAATTCTGAGAGAGTTCCAGGGTTCTGGGGTTAGGGCGACTGTGTACGCTGATGATATAGCTATCTTGATATCGGGTAAATTCCTACACACAATCAGCGAGGTTATGTCTCACGCTCTAAAGACAACTTCGAGATCGGCGGACAGGAATGGTCTCGGCACGAACGCAGCTAAGACCGAACTTGTCCTCTTCACTAGGAAATACAAGATCCCGGACTTTAGGAGGCCCCGCCTGAACGGCCAATGCCTACCTCTGTCCGGACATGTGAAGTATTTCGGCATAATCTTGGATAGCAAAGTATCATGGAAGCTCAACGTGGCTGAGAGAGCGAAAAACGGACTAAATGTCTTCTACGCCTGCAAAAAGGCCATCGGAGGGAGATGGGGCCTATCACCGTACATTGTTCATTGGATGTACACAGCAATTGTACGCCGGATTTTCTCCTACGGGGGCCTAGTGTGGTGGGAGGCGCTGCAGCGAAACAGCAATCTTAAAACCCTAACAGGAGTATAAAGATGTGCTGCCAGGGCGATTACTGAAGCAGTAAAAAGCACACCGCAGGCTGGACTGGACACTCTATTGCATCTCCTGTTTATGCTGAGCACTGCAGGCAAAAACCTGCTCAGGCTCAGAGAGCTCAACCTCGGTAACGAGGCCCAGCTCGGACATGCCAGCGTGCTTCACAAGCTTAGACTCCAGCGCGCTGCAGGTTGAGCGCCACTACAGGCTGCCTGACTACTGTAGCAAGTTCCAAGCGGAGGTGTTTGCGATCGAGCGGTCCGCTCAGTTTGTCCTGGAGGAACGGATATCGAACGCCGATATACACTTCTTCGTGGACAGTCAGGCCGCCCTGCTTGCGCTGGACTCCGATGTGGTAAAATCAAGGGTTGTATCGAAATGCAGAGGGCATTGAGGGCAATGAACAGGCGGATCGTCTGGCAAGGGTGGGTTCCTCAACCAGTTCCACAGAAGCTGATACCTCCGTTGGTATACCAATTTCGTCCCAGGCTAAAGAAATTGACGTCCTGGCAACACGCGCAGCCAATCTTGCCTGGATTAGCAGGAGAGATTGCACTACGACCCGGTCTCTATGGCCAAAAATTAACCTGAAAAACTCGAGGAAACTCCTATCCTTACCGAGGGAGCAGCTGAGAGTCACAGTTGGAGTGATCACGGGGCATTGCCCAATAGGCCAAATGGTCTCCAGATGGAGGCCTGGGTTACAGTTGATCACTGCAGCTGCTGTAATGACATAGACGAGGAGGAAACTATAACCCACTTGCTCTGCCAGTGCCCCGCCCTATCACGAAGCCGCCTCCGGCTGATGGGGGTTGGTTTCCTGGATAATCTGGCGGAGCTGGCAGAGCGACCGGTTTCTAGCCTTCTGGGATTTATTAGGAGCGCCGTTATGGCTTTCTCGCGGCCTCTACTTGACCTTTACAGGGAGGGTCTGGCTGCGGGGGGCTGGTGATTCGGCGCGCGGACAAGGAGTTCCCACCTAAATTTTTTTTTGATATGGGCAATCACAATAGGCCGAATGGGCCTAGGTGTTGGTAATCCCCCTTGGGGAGTACAAGCCCTTCTTGCCTACCTTATTACAGCAAAACTGGGCGCGGTCCACCCACTTTTACACGACTTATACAGTATAGCTATGAAAACATGCCATGGAAATAAAGTTTAAATTTGAGCACAATAATAAAACTACTACAATAATTATTTGTTTTGAAAACAGGTAACGAGCACGCCTACTATTTATACAGTGGCGTAGCTAGAATTCATGGAGCCCGGGGTGGTTGGTTAATCAACTTGCCGCCCCATAAATTCTTAGAATTCAATAAATTGATACTTGATTTCCAAAAATGCCGACCGATGCGGACCAAACCTCCACTCCTTCCTAGCTGAGAAACTCTATTCTTCTTTGATTAACAGCCTTATTCCATACCAACGCAACGCAACGCAATTTCGCTGCGCTTCTAACTACCGCGCTTCTTAAATATGTATTCGATAACTGTGTATATTCTGCAGCCGGATTCTAAGATTGTTCTAGCTAAAGCTAAAACCCCATCGCTAAAATGCTAAAAATCAACTGACCGAAAAATTTTAGCGGCGTCGCTAAAATACGATTCTGAGTTTTGCGTGTCGCGATTTGAAGTGCCAAATTTTTGAGTGTAAATTACAAATGAAATTTCAAATTTTTATACTCTACACCTTAAGGTTAAGGGTATATCCACTTTTTCACGAAATGTGTAACGCATAGAAATAGAGACGATAGGTATAGAAAAGTATATATATTCTTGATCAGCGTGACCTTCTGAGTCGATTTAGCCATGTCCGTCCGTCTGTCTGTTGTCACGATCACAGGAGAACCGGTAAAGGTATGAAATTTTACAGAAATATTCTTTCTTAGGGTGTGCAGGTTGGTATTGAAAATGGGCAAAATCGATCCACGACCACGACTATTTTTTAGTAAAAATGTGATATCAGCCGTTGTTTTTTAGTTATGACAACAAAATTTCATTTCTGAGTATAGAGTAACTCCATCTGTTTATGTGCCAAATATGGGCCTGATCCGCCCACTTTTAGATTATACAGGCGAAAGAGGGTCTTAAATGATTATAATGTTAAATATCTAATCTTCCTGAATCAAACTTTACATAACAACTTCTTTTCTAATAAAACATTATTACAGCAAAACTGGGCGCGGTCCGCCCACTTTTGCACTGCTTATACAGCATAGCTCATGAAAACAAATTTATTACCACGGAAATAAAGCTTAAATTTGAACACAATAATAAAACAACTAAGCTAGTTATTTTGTTTTAACTAGTTATTTTAAACGGGTAACGACCACGCCTACTATTTATACCCGTCTGTGATTAAATGTGATTATAAGATAGCTTTCCTTATAAGCACATATTTCTTCTAGTTTTTAAGATATAACAATAAAATTTCGCGGCGCGCATACTTTTACGTTACATGGACGGAATGGTAATATGGCACAATCGTCCTACATAAATCCTTATATAAGTCTGTAATTTTATAATATGTTATTAATTAATATGGAATTTTGTATAAATAATCTTTGTTCGGATTTGTAAACGAGCAAATAAAACGAATATAAGACATATGAATATGGAATCAATGTATAAAAAATGCATCGGTATAAAACCTTAATTCCTAAAAACTTTTAAGGTGAAGGGTATCTATCCCAGGGGTGTTAGGAGTGATCGACGGTTCGCATATTAAAATCAAATCAAATCAAACATGTTCAATCATCTGTCCCTTTCGTGGAATGGAGCACATATATGTATGGAAAAAAGGAGGATATTCCATCAATCTGCAAATAGTAAGTTAAGAAATGTTGCCAGTAATTTATGATTCAGGTTAGGTATGCGATAACAAACTCTTTTTAACAACAACTTTTTGTTTATTAGTTTCGATATATTAACATTTAATTCTTCCAAAAGCCTGTTTTTTTGTCTTAGTTCCCTTAATTTTTTATTTCTATATTCTGCTTTCATTGCAATTTTTTTCTCTCGAATCGAAAATTAATATCGAATCGCTTGTTTTGCTTCGATCTTTTACATGGAGTTGGACCTACTTCCAGGTCCACTTCAGTTGGTTCTAGAATTGCATTCTACAAAAGAAAATAGTGGTTAAGTATGAAACATAACCTATGTTATCCAATCTTTATGTTTACATCGATATCATTTTCCTCGGAAAATATATTCCGTTCAGGAATAATATTGGCACTTCTCTGAAATATTAACATTATTAATAAAAAGAATATTAATCTGACACGTCGACTTACCAGAGGTTCTCCAACTTAAACTTATCCAACAAAGCCTCCTTTGTGATGAGCACTATAATCCTTTTGTCCAACTAGCTCAAGTTCAATTCATTTTGGAATTGATGCCAGTGCTTTCCAGAGCACTTAAAATAGAATTTCATACATTGCTCTTTTTCCATTTTTTTTAAATACGCGGACACACCCGCTTCCATAATAAATCGGATTTTCATCTGGCGAATTCGAAAGCCATTGTGTGAACGAAATTACGTGTGGAACATGGTTAACCATTCTTGGTTCACACGAGCTTTATGAAACGGTGCCCAGTGTTGTTGGAATTTCCATGTTGTACGACTGAAATGTTTGCGTGCCCCCGGCTTTAAAGCAGCTTCCAAAACATTTTCCCGATAATAAGTCGCATTGACTTTGACACCAAGCTCGATAAAAACGATTGGACAGCGTCTATCGGCGATCACAGCTGCCCATACCATTACTTGAGATTGAAAATTACTTTGGGTTGCCGTTCGAAGGCTAAAATTTTCGTAAGTGCGTTCAGTTAAGTAAACACGATAATTTTGAGAGTTTATGAACTGCTCAATATGGAACTTCGCCACGTTCATGCAAGCGTAACAACTCTTTTGAGTTTTTTTGCTTTGGTGTAAGATCATGTGCCTTTTGGAATTTGAAGGCTTTACCTTGAGCTCAATTTGGAATATGCGTCAGATGCTTCGCTGAGATATTTTCAGTTCTTTGGCCATTTGATTACTACTACTGCGTGGATTTCGTTCAAGTCGAGCCTTCACTTTCCGAACCATTTCACGTGATGTTGCTGTTTTTTTTCGTCCACCACCATAGCGTTTAGCAATGCTGCCTCTATCATTATAACGATTTAGGGTGCGATACACAAACATTTTATTTACTTTGAGATGCTTGAGCTCTCGAACAATAGCTGATTGTGATTTTCCACTCAAATATAACGCAATCACACTATTGAATTCCATTTCGAATAACTTTTATTCTATAAAACTTAGAGCAACAAGCAATGCTTGTGGTAGCTTGTAAACAATATAAACAGCTGTCATTGGTATGAATTTGACATAGTTGGCAATATCGCGTTGCCAGATATACCGGTTTGAAGTTGGTAACACTTCAATCGCCTAAACATGTCTGTCGCCGAGGTCGGTTCAAAAAGTAAAGTAAAATGTAAAGTATTGGGACTACAAATAGAAACCCGTCGGTTTTTAATAAAAGGCGCCAGCAATAAATGCTGGTCACATGTGCAGGTTAAAAACGTCACACACTAAAGCTAGGCATCTGTCAACATTTCCCCGTTATTACATTTGTAAATTTGTAGTGCCGATATATGTATTTTTGTGCGCTAAAATGCGATATTTGAACCAAATAAGCTTCATTTGCGGGAGATTTTACTATTTCAGTTTAATTCCAAAAAATCTGCAGCTGAAGCACATCGACTGATTGTAGACACTTATGGTGAGGCCTCTATTAGTGAAAGAACGTGTCGTGAATGGTTTCAGCGCTTCAAAAGTGGTAATTTTAGCGTGAAAGACAAGGACCACGAGCTATTGCGACCAGGTAATACCATCACTGGATCTCTTTACCGAACACAAATTATGCGTTTGAGTAGAGCATTGAAGGAAAAACGACCGCAATATGCCAAATCGTAGCATTGCAGTTGTGCTCAACGCATGCCGTAAAAACCAATCATGCTTCGTTTATTATATTTATGAATATCAGAACTGTCTAAAGTAAATGTTTTCAGAAAGAATGGTTCCCCATATCACATTTTAAATCTTGGGTGGAACCAGATCCATCTTCGAAGTTTCATTTCATTTGTCATCCTTGCGGAGGCAAAAAACTCGATGCAGAAAAAATGGAGGCATAGAAGCACATGAATTCCAACATACATAAAGCAATGATGGAATCAACAAACCATAAAATTCTCGATAACTTATAATAACTATGAAAAAGAAAAATGCGCTCTTAATGGCATTATTTATAGTGTGCAATAATTTTCCGGAGGCTTTGTCTTCTGAATCAAATGGCGTATGCAATACCATAAGGGGTTCTCGAACAAGATTAGATGGGACAAATGCGAGATGTCTAATTAAGAATGTGTTGGGTGAAGAAAGAAGGAGACATCTAATTGCCATTTTAAGAGAACAAACATTTTCTATTGTGTGCCATGAATCCACCGCTATTGATTGTACAAAGCATTTAACAGTGGTGGCATGATATATTGATGAAGATATGAACGTGCATGATGACTTTTCAGCAGCTTTAAAAATGGAAGACGGGAGAGCTGGGGACCTTTATACTGCAGTTTCTACATTTCTTATTTTTTCATTTTTTAGACTTTTTTAAGTAAAATGAAATCAACCGAAATTTAATAAAACTATAATAATTTAATGGGTTTCGGTGGAAATGGAGCATGTTATGTTTGATGCTTTTTGCGCATTTTTAAAGTGGGACATACCAGGTACATTTTTAAAAATTAATTTCAATATTTAATTTGCCATGAAATGTATCTGTCATTCTGTTCATCTTTGCGCATCACACGCCTGTCAGCAGTTTCCAAGTTTCATGGAAACATTCTTTATAAATATGGCAAACTATTTCTGCACATCAAAAAGAATCCGTAAGTTACACACCTGCCAGGATATGCTTGACATGAGCCATGAAAAGATACTTCACCCCGCTCCTACGCAATGGCTCACTTCATAAATGTATAAAAAGATTACTAAAACAATTTAACGCTTTTTTTGAAAGAACTAAAAACCTAAAAGCACCTGATTCAATCAAATTATTGATTCTAATACCGAAATATAATTAATGTTCTTAGATTTGATCCTTCCAATCTTTACTGATCTCAATTTAGAATTGCAATCGTCGCATATTAAAATTCATAAACTTTATTTTGAGATTAAAAACTTGTACATATTCTTATTGGACAACTTTGGAAATGTTTCGAATGCTGAAAGTGATGATTTCTACAGCCAAGAATACATAAATTATTCTTACGACATTTGTTTGAGGGACAATTTTTCTAATTTGAACTTAAGAGCAGCTATTTTTATATTTTCAGAGAAAAACTATGTAAATACTGATCTTTACACATTTAAATTAAATTGTCTAAATTTTTTTAAAGAAGCTTCAAAGGAAGTTCTAAAATGTTTCCCAAATGAGAATTTAAATATTTTAATACAAATTTGTGCTTTATATCCTCAAAATGTTACCAGTGGAACAATTACACCTCTAGTTACAATGAATCCTCACCTTGTCGAACACAGTAACGTAAATGAAAATACATACATTTGTCACACAATTTATTCGTACACCCTGCATTGCATACAAAATATGCAGTTTTTTACTTTAAGTATTTGCAATTAGTCCATTATTTCTCTTGGATCAATGTAAGAATGTTGTTTTCTTTATGATCTGTCACAACCGTTGTGTCTGCTCACACAGAAGAGTTCCATGAAAAACAGAGATGGTAAAATATTGCAAAAAAATTATTCAAACACTCTCTTCTTATGATCCTGTTGCTGCAAATATAACGGTAATCGACATATGTGTTTTGACTAATTTTGTTGAAGACGAAGTATCATTGGTTTTTTAAAGAATTTTCTGCCGATTCGGTTGGCAATTGGCATCAAATCACCAACAAGCCGGAAGACCTAAAATATTAACTCCGCATCAGGAGCGTAAAATAATAACTTCCGTTGTGCAAAACCCGAAAATAACCGCCACGATAATATGTCAAGATATGCAAGTCTTTAAAAAAAATAAGCACACAAACAATTCGTAATTGCCTGCATAATGCTGGTTATCGCAGCAGAGTGGCACGCCGTAAGCCATACATATCTAATATTAACAAAAAGAAGAGATTAGAATTTGCCAAATGCTACGTAAAGGAGTCATCTTCAGCGATGAATCAAAATTCAATGTTTTCGGACCAGACGGAACTCCACAAGTTTCAGCAGCATACACTTGAAAGCTGAGGCTGTACGAATAAATTGTATGACCACTGTACGTATGAACGTATATAAAAAATAGGTAATGACTTGAATTTACCATTTATTGAATTTTGGGAACCTATATTGAGTCAAAAAAATTAAAATAATTTATATATCTTTCCTCAAATGAGAAATGTACATAATTAACCCTCAAATGCTACAATTTTTATTTGACCTCAAAAAATTAATTTAAGCTAATTTAGGGTGGAGAAAAACGAATATGAAGTCAGTTTTAAGTTTTGATTATTTGTTTAGCTGCTACAAGTAAAAGTGGTTACCCCGCCTAAAGGCGGACATGGGCATATATGAACAAAATAATATAAAAAATTAGATTTTGAATTATAGGAATAAAACATACTTTTTAAAGAGGCATTGTTTATTATTAGTTTATTTAGCGAAATATGTTTGAAGTTACTTTTGTTTGATAGTATTATTTATTATGAAATGTGTAATTTCCACATCCACATTTTTTAGTGGACGAGTTACATAAGTTGAGCTTACATTTTACACAGAAACCTTGTGTCATTTTGCAGCCATTTTGCACATTTTCTTGCCCGATCTATCGTGAAACTCGCACCAATGACCTACTTGATCATACCGTATGTCATATGGTTGAATGTAGGCCTTTGTTGACTTTGGTGTAGGCGTACATTTTGTGGAGAGAATCACCAGCTCATCGCATCAGAAGTTATCGTTTACAAACGGTAACGGTACACGAGAGTGTACCACAGGTCGTCCACACCGAATGGAAAAGTTTGTGTCAAGAGCTCGCAGATACTAATCAAATTAAAATTCCGAGGTTTGTAGAATTTAAACCAAATATTGATATTCATGCCTTTGCAGATGCCAGTACAAAAGCATATGGTGCGTGCGTATATGCAGTATCACGCGAGAATCCCGCCACCTCGTTCCTACTGTGCGCCAAATCTCGCGTCGCGCCAACGAAGGAAGTCAGTCTGCCAAGATTAGAGTTATGCGCTGCGCTTTTACTGGCCGAGTTGTTAGAAGGCATCGTAAAGGTCGTCGGTCCCGAGCCGCAAAGGGTTTATTGCTGGACAGATTCAACAATCGTACTGGCATGGATACGCAGCGAACCATCTCGTTGGACGACGTTTGTGGCTAATAGAGTAGCCAAAATTCAAAACTCTACCTTACAATTTTCGTGGCACCATGTTCCATCGGCTCTCAATCCTGCGGATATTGTTTCACGGGGCTCATCAGTAGTCAACTTGCTGAACAATAACCTTTGGTTTAGCGGGCCATCGTTTTTAGTAGATTACAGAAAATGGCCTGATTCTCCAACGGAAGGTTCAACGAATGTACCTGAACAGCGTAAGAAAACGTGCCTGTTAGCATCACAGGAAACTTTGGACACATTGGCAAATCACAAATTCATCAACTCAACCACGGACAGCGAAGACAAAGGATGTTGAAATCATCTATTTCATGGCGGAGAGGATGTTCAAGCACTTACGATTCCACAAGGGGAATTGTATACACGCAATTTGACTTCACCTTAACTTTAATATTACACCAACAAATGTCGTGCCATTTACTCGTTTTTTTTTGTGTAGGTTTTTACATTACACGATGAATAGCGGCATCTTCTATGCAGAATGTGCACAGTAAGTTGCGAAGGTCAACACAACAACAAATGTCGAACACAAAACAGTGAAGATTTAAGTTAAGGTGGACGATTGACGAATTTGAAAGTACACAGCATGAAAACGGGAGTTGAGCTTGAAGCGTTGAGTAAAGAGGTTGTGCTCCAGCCTATCACTTGTATATTGTAAAACTTAAGATTTTTGTAACATATAGACTTTGAAATAAAGTAATACCCTTCATAAACTAATGAAGGGCCCACCAGGTATAATTATTATAATATATATAAAATCACAGATGAATACAGATAATTTTGCTTATAATTTAACTAGTAACTATATATATACAGCTTAAATATTAAGTAAAAAAGGATTATTAAATAAACACCAATAAAACACACAAACTTTAGGGGGTTGCACCACCTTGAAATTTTCCAAAAAATTGATTTTTTTATTTTTTGCTAGATGAATAGTTTATACTTTTAAGAATATTTTAAGCGTTTAATCATTCCAAAATTCAAACTATTACCGAAGTTATAGCAATTATGAGTGAGCGCGTCGAAGTCGACCCGAAACCTCAGGTAGCGATGGGATTACGGAAATCATATTGTTTTTATTTTTTAATAGAAAACTGTTATTAAACAGCTAACTGTTATTAACAGCTAATATCCAAAAACAACATAAGAGCCCAACAGGAGACAAAAGAGGCCAGAAAATTGAAAAGAGCTGCTCAAAAGAAAGCGGAGGACATCACGGCAACAATAGAAGACCTCGTGTACGGTCCAGGAATCGCAGATTGAAGATAATTAAAAAAAAATATTTGGTTTTAAGACGCTGGAGTCGTACTATTTTTTCTTTTACGTTTTTCTCGAAACTACTTTTTTTAAATCGGTGTACACGATATCTCAAGATCTACTTAACCGATTTGTTTAAAATTTACAACACATTATTTATTTCTTATAATATTATCTAAAATGTGACGTGGATTTTTGTGATTAGGTGTCATGTTCGAAAGTTATGAATTTTTTAAGTTGAAAATTCCGATGCAAATTCTAGGTTTTTTTTTCAAACAGCTGTAATTTCTACAAAAAATTTATTTATTGTATTTTATTTATAATTTATTAAAATTATTATATTTAAATTTAAATTTTTAAAATTTTCTCCCTACGTCACAATTTAGCTATTACATTTTTAAATAAGAAAAAAATATTTTTTATGTTTTAGGCGATGCCTAACACAAAAATCAAGTACACTGTTGAGTCTCCAAGCATTCCCACGCCCAATGCGATTCACCGTTTTGTCTCCAAGGCCAACAGCGCGAGTTGCTCGCTTCACATTTCACCGTGTGAATTCTCTGGTCCAAGCTGGATCGCCGGGGAGAATGTCGAGTCTCCAATCATTCCCACGCCCAATGCGATTCACCGTTTTGTCTCCAAGGCCAACAGCGCGAGTTGCTCGCTTCACATTTCACCGTGTGACGATATGGCACGTGATATGTGAGGCGCCCGAAAATAGCTGTGGGAACAGCTACTCGCAAGCAGAACGATGTGAACCGCAACCCCAGCACATTCCTACATTTTCTTGCACTTTTATTAATTTTGTTATTTTCCATTGTTAAAATTATTATATTTTGTTTTATTTTCCATTGTTAAAAATAATATATAAGCAAGTGACCAAAGACTAATAAAATCAGTTCTTCAGCAACTCGGTAAATCAATCGTTTTATTCGTTCGTTTACTCTCGCCGTAATTCAGTATAGTTGGTTTTGTACTAACTATACAAATTAAACTAAAAGACACTAAGTACAAGAACTTAGTTGTCTCGTACTAACTAACTTCAACTAAAAGAAGTTGAATATAAACATTGGAGGCCCCGGCGAGATAAAATGAGCAAATTGGAAGAGTATCTACAAAAGCAGGATCACATAGCTGTGTCGCAGGAGAGAATAATCACTAGTTACAAGAAAACCGCGAGGGACGAAAGGACGTTGGAGTTCGTCGAGCGCAAGATCAACGAGCTCGATGAACTTTGGAAGGCGTTCGATAAATGGGATAACGTGATCCGTCAGGATCCAGCCATAGCGGAAGACCATTCGTACTTTCAACAGAACGTACACAGCAACCTAGGCGAAATATACAATGATGCCAGGGAGCAAATGTCGATGTGGATCCAGCTCCTGAAGACAAAGCCCACATCAAGCAAGGCAGAAGCAGGACCATCGCAACCAGTGGGGGGCACGAGTCGCGGAGAAGCAGGACTATCTCAACCAGATTCAAAACGTCACGCAAGTTTGCTGATAGCAAAACAACAAAAAATTCTGTGCATGTTAACAAGCACACTCCACGAAATGCTTGTCGACCAAAATGTACAGACAGCTCAGTACTACGCCAGCAAAATCCCCACTCTTGAAAGGCATTTCAAGAGTGTTCAAGATCTACATGAAAGGATCTGGGAATCGTTGGACAGTTTTGAGGATGACATCTATAACTTCGACGAATATGCAACCATCGAAGACGACATCAGCAATAAAATTCTTCAATTGCAGTTGAGGATAGGGAACTCATCTCCCACGGTACCACCACCCACAACATCATCAAATCCCGAATCAAGTAGATACTCCACGCTACCGCTTCCGAAGATTGAACTGCCAAAGTTCTCTGGCCAGTATTTATACTGGCGACAATTCCGTGACTTATTCACGGAATTAGTCCACAAGCAGCCGATACCGATATGTCAAAAAATGTGGTATCTGAAAACCACACTAGGTGGGGAAGCAGCCAGATTGATCCAACACTTCACCAGCACGGAAGCAAATTATGAGATCGCATGGAAGATAGTCAACGAGCGCTATGAAAATCCTCGCTTACTGACCGATGCAGCAATCACGAAACTACTTGCGCAACCAGCAACCAACATTGAAACAGCAGCAACCGTCAAACTGTTGCACGACACCACGGTCGAAAGCGTGCATCATTTGCAACAATAATCATCCCTTATTCATGTGTGACAGATTCCTGCAAATGAATCCAAAGGTACGCTTGTCAAGTATTCAAAGGGCAAGGTACTGTGTCAATTGTCTAAAGGGCGGTCACGCTGCCAAGGATTGTGCTTCAAGAAATTGCACAAAGTGCAACAAGAAACACAACACCCTGCTGCATGTGGACACTTCATCGAGGGCGCAGACATCCGATGCTACCAGTACTATTCCCAAGAGAACACCAGTTCAAGGCAACGTCACCTCCATGAGTCAGCCAGGCAGCAATTTTTCGACCAACGTGACTTCGCCAAACACCCATGCAGTGACTAGTATTTTACCAGAAAGAGCAACCGCTCTGACAGCCGTCCCAACATTCCCAAAGACTTCAGAAGCAACATACCAAGTCAAGTCAACTTTGCTTAGTACCATAAAGCTTAAAGTACAGGACAATTGGGGAAGAGAGGTCGATTGTCGCGCAATCTTAGATAGTGATTCTCAGGCGAATTTAATAACAAAACGCCTTGCCATAAAACTTGGCGTGCATAAAATTTCACAACTCGTAGGCATTGAAGGCATTGGAGAAACTCGAAGGTACTCCACTGACCGAGTAAACATACAGCTGATATCCAGGACAACGGCCTTCTCTACCAGAATAGAGGCACAGACTCTATTGAAAATAGTGTCAAACCAACCACTCCAACAAATTGACACGCACGGGTGGAAAATTCTAAAAAACATACCACTTGCAGATCCCGAATTTTCAACGCCCGGTCCCATTGATTTAGTAATCGGAGCCGGGCTCTTCTACAACATCTTGTGTATCGGACAGATAAGTCTAAGACCAGACCTCCATGTACTCCAAAACACGCTCTTCGGCTGGGTTGTTGGTGGCGAATTCACCAACGAATCTTCTCAAACAACAACCATAACATGTGGAATCGGCAGTGAGAGCAAGTTAAATGAAGCCGTCGAAAGGTTCTGGCGATTGGAGGAATGTGACGGACAGGCCGAGGCATTAACATCAGCAGAAAGGCGATGTGTAACACACTTCAATCAAAATGTTCAGCGACACAGCGATGGACGATTCATGGTGCGGCTACCATTTCAAGGCGAACCTAGTCAACTGGGCGAATCAGAAAACATCGCTCTTAAGCGTTTCCGAGCACTCGAAAGGAAACTTCAAAGAAACCCTGAGTTGAAGAAGCTGTATGTACTGTTCATGCGGGAGTATGAAGCCCTAGGGCATATGGAAATAGCACCCCTCGAGAAGATTGGAAGGAAGCCACATTATTTCCTCCCTCATCACGGAGTGTTGAAACAATGGAGTAGTACAACCAAACTCAGAGTCGTATTTGATGCGTCGGCTAAGACGTCATCAAAATATTCATTGAACGACATCTTATCTACATGGCCCAATATACAAGCGGGTGTTTTCACGATACTGCTTCGTTTTCGAATGCCTAGGTACGTGTTCACGGCCGACATCGAAAAGATGTACCGTCAAATATGGGTCCATCCTCTCGACCGAAATTGCCAACTAATCTGGTGGAGAGACGATCCAACCTTACCGCTACAATGTTACCAACTAAATACGGTAACGTACGGCACAACTTGCGCTCCCTTCTTGGCAATTCGGTGCCTGCAGCATTTGGCGAAACAGTTCAAAGATCAGTATCCACTAGCGCCTGAAGCCATAAAAAACCACTTCTATGTAGACGACGCTCTGTGCGGAAGCGACAAGATTGCCATAGCCCTGGATATGCAATCACAACTCATCAACTTGTTACGAACAGCAGGGTGCGAGCTTCGTAAATGGTGTTCGAACGACAAAAGATTATTGCAAAACATTGCAGCATCGGACCAAGTCATACAGCTTGATGTAGAGAGTAGAAACGGCGAGAACACCAAGACAATGGGGCTCACGTGGAATCCCAGAAGCGACACTTTCACAGTTAAAACAGGGAATTCGAATGAACAAAGAATTACTAAAAGAACAGCTCTAGCAGACGTGTTACAGCAAAAATGTTTCTGCAAAAGCTATGGCGCCTGAAGCTAGATTGGGATGCATCGTTACCCTAGGAACTTCATACTTTCTGGGATAACTTCAAAAGAACATTGCCAGAATTGGAAAATGTTTCAGTTCAACGACATGTTTTCGGCCATCAGACACCTAAGAACTTCCAGATACACATATTTGCAGACGCATCAGAACAGGCTTATGGCGCCGTAGCATATGTGAGAGCGATCGACCTAAAGGGCAGTGTTTTAATACGCTTTCTCTGCGCAAAATCAAGAGTGGCACCTGTCAAGCAGATAAGCTTACCAAGATTAGAGCTGTGTGCAGCAAAATTAGCAGTGAATCTGATGCTGAGAATTCGGCAGGATTTAAACATCAACAAGGAAGCAATCCACCTGTGGACTGATTCAACGGCGGTTCTCGGATGGATTAATGCAAGTTCTGCACATTACCACACCTTCGTCGCAAATAGAGTGGCTTCAATCCAGCGTGACACAATACCAGCGCAATGGAAACATGTACAATCACATCAAAATCCGGCCGATATAGTGTCCAGAGGCCTGACCCCAGACAAAATTGCAGCCAATCACTTCTGGTATTATGGTCCCATATTTCTATATGGATCCGTACAACAATGGCCCTCCCAACCTGCAAATCATGAAGAATGTCGTCTAGAACGACGCAACAATATCAACACAGCCTTAACAGCACAAATTATGTCATCAGCGGATCTGTTGAGGGACATCAAGCATAGCCATTCATTCAGACGGTTACAGAGAATCGTCGCTTACATGCTTCGTTTTTTAAATCGTTCCAGACAAAGCACGCATACAGTCACACCTGATCCAATAGAGATGGAACGGGCACTCACTTGCATCGTCAAATTGATGCAACAATCAGAGTTCGCAGATGATCTAAAGAACCTTCGTCAACACAAATCAGTCAACCGTGACAGCTCTTTAAACAGTCTGGCTTTCATTGATGAAGATGGCATCTTACGAGTGGGCGGACGTCTGGAATCAGCGTTAGTTACTTACGACTCCAAACATCCAATGGTGCTGCCATACCGTCACCCCGCCACGAAAATGCTTCTAAATGATCTGCACAGAGAACATCTGCACGTTGGTCCCCAGACGCTATTGTCTATCGTCAGACAACGATTCTGGCCTGTAAAGGGAAAGACAATTGCTCGCTCTGTTACACAAGCATGTGTTAAATGCGCTAGGATAGAGCCAAAGTTACTGACACAATTAATGGGCAACTTGCCAGCGGATCGGTTTCAACCAGCCCGACCATTCATCCACGCAGGGGTCGACTTCTTTGGTCCAATCTGGATACATTTCAGGGTGTGGGGAAGACGTCCACAAAAGGCGTACGTGTCCGTCTTCTGCTGTTTTGCGACGAAGGCGGTACACATGGAATTAGTGACTGATCTCACCACGGAGGCCTTTGTAGGGGCTCTTAAACGGTTCATGGGTCGCCGCGGACACTGTATGAAGATATACTGCGACAACGCGACAAATTTTGTAGGTGCCAGAAACCAGCTTCGAGAACTACAAGAAACGTCGAATTCTTGTTCATCCCACCAAGAGCACCACACTTCGGCGGGTTGTGGGAGGCAGCGGTGAAGTCCGCAAAACATTTATTGCAGTACGCCCTGTCCTCGGCTTCCTTAACCTACGAAGAAACGGAAACTGTCATCATCGAAGCAGAAGCCATCTTAAATTCCCGTCCCATAACTCCGATCTGATCCAAATGATCTGACGGCTCTGACGCCTGACCATCTACTGATCGGCGAACCGCTCGTATCAACGATTGACTCTCATGCCACTCCCAGCCAATCCACTTTCGCAAACAGATGGAAGCTGGTGACACAGGTAACGGCAGAATTCTGGAGAAGATGGAGTCAAGAATACCTAAACCAACTTCAACACAGGTATCAATGGAAAAAGGAATGCCACAACATAACACCTGGAACTCTGGTTGTCATTAAAGATGATAACTTGCCACCGTTGAAATGGTCATCATTGTTAAAAATAATAATAATAATAATAAAAAGCAAGTGACCAAAGACTAATAAAATCAGTTCTTCAGCAACTCGGTAAATCAATCGTTTTATTCGTTCGTTTACTCTCGCCGTAATTCAGTATAGTTGGTTTTGTACTAACTATACAAATTAAACTAAAATACACTAAGTACCAGAACTTACTTGTCTCGTACTAACTAACTTCAACTAAAAGAAGTTGAATATAAACATACACCGACTTATCGACTTATATTTCCGCCATTTTTTTAACTTTTATAATCGTTAATATTGTAATTTGTAATTGCGCCAAGGTGGTGTAACCCCTTAATACATTTTTTCTCAGGACTTCTCAAAAAAATTAAGAACCCATTAACCCATACCACGTATTGACGAGATTTTAGAGCAATTAGGCAATAGCAGATATTTTACAACGCTAGATTTGGCAAGTGGATATCACCAAGTTTTAGTCGATGACAGGGAAAAGGAAAAAACAGCATTCAGTAGGACTAGGCCACTTCGAATTCAATCGAATGCCATTTGGGCTAACAGGTGCCCCAGCAACATTCCAAAGGATAATGACTGTTTTGTTTAACTAGATGACATAGTTATATACGATAGAACTCTGAAACAACACGAAGAAAAGTTATGTTCGGTATTACAAAAGATACGGAAACACAATTCAAAATTAAATACAGAGAAGTGCAAGTTTTTGTGAAAGGAAATAGTTTATTTAGGACACAAATGCTCGGTTCTTTACCAAACCCCACAACGTAGAATGTGTAAAGAACATAGGAGTGCCGAGAAACAGAAAAGAAGTACAAGCATATTTTGGACTAATAAATTATTATAGAAAATTCATAGAGAACACAGCTAAGATATGACTACCAATTAACAAATTATAATATGAC
Source organism: Myopa testacea (assembly GCA_949629155.1). NCBI lineage: Eukaryota > Metazoa > Arthropoda > Insecta > Diptera > Conopidae > Myopa > Myopa testacea. Next base: position 32,746,860 of record OX451347.1, read on the forward strand.
GTAAAAACGTCAAGTTTATCTGGACAGAAGACTGCTAGAAAGCATTTGAACGTTTAAAAGAAGCAGTCATGTCACCAAGAGTGTTAACATACCTAAATTTCTCAAAACAATTTCTTTTAACTAACGACGCAACTAATGTAGCGTTAGACGCGGTTCTTTCTCAAGGACACGTATATTCAACAATAGAAAAGAAGTTCTTAGCAAAAGAATTTTCAGAGCATATCTCTTAGGCAGACATTTTAAAATTTTTACAGACCATCATCCATTGAGGAGAATAGCCAATTTTTAGGGACAATATTTTATTTTCGAGACAATAAATTAAATTTAGTAGAATTTAAGATAGTGTATGTAGGAGGTGTATTAATCAAAAACCAAACTAGGAAAAATAAGTTTTCTCCAATATGGATAGGCCCGTATAAGGTAGTAGGGATTAAAAGTCCAATTACAACAGTTTTAAATATTAAGGGAAGGGAAAAACTTCCACAATAACTTACTTAAGTTATATAATAGCAAGAGGAAAAGAGGAAAATAGGATTACCTAGATAATTATGTATGTAGGTAATCATTAAAATCACTTAAACACAAAAAAAAAAATAGGAATAATCAGAAAATTAAATTAAGTTAATCACACTACGATTAGGAGAACCCTTATTAAGAGTAGGAGAGAATAAATATATATAGAAAAGGATTGTTGGGATATATTATAGCATAGCATGAAATTAACATTTTTAAGTTTATTACTAATAATTTTAACACTTCAATTGGAGATTTGAATCGTATATAAAAATTCATATACATAAAATGTGTAAAAATGTATAAATTTGAAACTAAAAACATAATTTGAAACAACCTGAGGAGCGGGATCAAATACAATATCTCTGAAGGGATTAGGGATATTAACAATAACACAGAAATACAAAATACATAATGACGACAACACAATATAGTTCGAAGAACATCAAACAAAGTTCCTAAAGGGCAGCGTAACGAACTCAACACTAAGCACAAGCAGCGAAACAAACCTACCTACCTATAATAGAATTTCAAAATTAAGTAAAACAAGTAATGAAGTAAAAACCACTCAGACGATCCAACAAAGGAAATCACAGGAGCATCGGCGATGATATCAACTATAATAATAGTAGGAATACTACACCATTTTCAAGTGTAAATGAGAATAGGTCAATTGTAAATGAGATTTTCCAAATGTAAATGAGATTAGGTCAATTGTAAATGAGATTTTTCAAGTGTAAATGAGAATAGGTTAAGTGTAAATGAGATTTTCCAAATGTAAATGAGATTAGGTCAATTGTAAATGAGATTTTCCAAATGTAAATGAGATTAGGTCAATTGTAAATGAGATTTTCCAAGTGTAAATGAGGATAGGTTAAGTGTAAATGAGAATAGGTCAATTGTAAATGAGATTGTCCATGTGAAAATGAGAATAGGTTAAGTCTAAATGAGAATAGGTCAATTGTAAATGAGAATAGATCAAGTGTAAATGAGAATAGGTCAATATATATATTCAATGCTGTTAATTTAGTATTTAATAATTATTATTTAATAATTAATAATTTAGTATTTTAAATAATAATAATAATAATAATAATAATAATTTTCATAAATTATGTTACGAGAAATTATTGTTCAATATACATTTTACGTTGATTTACAATATCAAAATCATTGTAAAATTAAAAAAATGCATACAATTACAATAATAATTAGAATTTTCAATAATAATAGAATAATTAGATTAGAATTTTCATTAGGTGCCATAGTTATTTATTCCTAATTGAATGAAATGCTTTTTCAGACGATTTTTTCTACTTACTGTGTTTGGGATATTAACAAGCTCAACCGGAAGCTCATTAAATACACTCGTAACTAAAAAAAAAAGTCTCATTTACACTTGATTTGTTCTCATTTACAATTGATCTGTTCTCATTTACAATTGATCTGTTCTCATTTACAATTGACCTATTCTTATTTACACTTGACCTATTCTCATTTACACTTGGAAAATCTCATTTACAATTGATCTATTCTCAATTACACTTGGAAAATCTCATTTACAATTGACCTATTCTCATTTTCACACGACAATCTCATTTACAATTGGCCTATTCGCATTTACACTTGACCTATTCTCATTTACACTTGGAAAATCTCAGTTACAATTGACCTAATCTCATTTACATTTGGAAAATTTCATTTACAATTGACCTATTCTCATTTTCACATGGACAATCTCATTTACAATTGACTTATTCTCATTTACAATTGACCTAATCTCATTTACACTTGGAAAATCTCATTTACAATTAACCTAATCTCATTTACATTTGGAAAATCTCATTTACAATTGACCTATTCTCATTTACACTTGGACAATCTCATTTACAATTGACCTATTCGTATTTACACTTGACCTATTCTCATTTACACTTGGAAAATCTCATTTACAATTGACCTAATCTCATTTACATTTGGAAAATCTCATTTACAATTGACCTATTCTCATTTACACTTGGACAATCTCATTTACAATTGACCTATTCGTATTTACACTTGACCTATTCTCATTTACACTTGGACAATCTCATTTACAATTGACCTATTCTCATTTACACTTGACCTATTCTCATTTACACTTGGAAATGGTGTAGTGATATGTATAAAAGTAAAAACGAAGCCGCCCAGAAACAACAGTGCAACAAGTGATACAAAGACCAACAATAAAAGTAATCCAGGAATCAACGCTCAGGGAGGTGCGCAACCAACGAGGAGAAACCAATGGTGAGCGTCCCTTCAACTCCAACGCTTGAACACAGATGTAAGCTAAGCTCGTTTAACGAATTATTAAAACATATGTAACCTATAATCAGAAAAATCCAATGGAATAAAGTATAAAACGAGAAAATTTGTTTTAAAAACCCAAATTTGAAGCTTTAGGGCCTTATGCTCGATCAGAGAACGGTACCGCTTCTCAGCGTTACTCTTTGTTATATTCGTTAAACAGCTTGTCAAAATGTGTTTTTAGTATACACACAACTTCGGCTTCTGATAGAAGCGGTATCGCTGAAATTTCTCCTCTTTACAACAACAGTTTACACTCTTCTTACGTATTTACGTTAGAAAAGCTTATTTTGGAAACAACAGTAGCGGAAGCGGTGTGCCGTTGCGAAGCGGTTGCTTATTAGCAACCGCTTCTTTCAGTTCGCCCGTAGATCAGGCTATTGTGTATTATTTTTTGTGGTGTTATAAACACAATGCCTGCCGGCCAACGAGCATGTATCATATATGATACATGCTCATTGTGCCGGCTGGCTTTAGTAAACAAAAAGTTTGATGATATCTATAAAATCAGTAGCTTCCGAGCCATCGACGAGATAGGGCTGTATGCTGCGCTTCTCTGATTTTGCTACACCCAAAAAATTATCATTGTTTGTCTTTATGACAACATTTATGTGAATTTTTCCTTTATATTAAAAAATATTATTGAATTTACTTCATATTATAAAATATTATACCATTATCTACTTTATATATGCTTCAATCACAATGTGCTGAAATAATCCAAATATATAGCGTGGAAACAAACAAAAGTCGAAAAAAATTCATGCTTTGTGTTTCAGCGCATATATTTTTCTCAGTGATAAGTAAAAAAAATTTCCAACACTCAAGAGAGAACAAAACAGGTATAAGAACAAATTCACATTGAATACATATAATCACAAGAAAGAAAGAGACGTCTGATTGTAAAATTTGTGTACACCAGATACACAACTTTTACATACCAATTGACATGTAGGGGAAATACGTAAAGCACAGTTCTCTCAACGGGGCTCATCGTAAGAGTTAGCACATGCTGTTTTAAGAGCAGCGGCAACGGAGGTACCGCTACTGTTGCGCAGTTCGAGCATGAGGCCCTTAATTTTTTTTAATAAAACAGTGACACAATACAATTGGTATGAATACAATTGTTTCACACCAAAAAATTAAAGGACGGCAATGGCAGTAGTCTATTCCAGCATCTCCAGACAAGGAGGCAGGGCCGGGAACCCAGGCTGCGTTCGGTGGAGTGTGCTAGTCCATGCTGGGACGGCCGTCGAAGATCTCCTGGAGGCTTCGGATCGCAGGGAACAACGGGTCCAAGTCCCAGCGGTTAGCAGCAATCTCCTCAATGACTGCGGAAATGTGGACACCCAGCGGGAACTTGTATTGGTTAATTGAGTACAACGGCATTCTGATAAATATTTTAACGATGTAAACTTGGAGAATGTTATTTCACCGTGCACTGTAAAGTAGACTGAATAAATGGCAAAGAAAACCACGCGAATTTATTCCATATTACCACAGGGCAAACTGCGATTTCCCCTTAGTGGGCAAAATGTTAATTGTGGTGGACACAATTTAATGTTGAATTCTTAGCAGGTTGAATCAATTGCGAAATTAAGCAAAATAAAGAGAAAAAATTGCTATATATCTGTATGTAAAAATATGTTCCCAAAACTTTTTTCCCCTTTGCACTTCTTGAACTCTCATCTAGACTTCTTCCCGGAAAATTTGGGTGCTGTAAGCGACGAGCATGGGGAAAGATTCCACCAGCAAATGATGCCAATTGAATAGCGCTTTGAAGGATCTTGGGTTGCAACTATGATGGCGGACTATTGCTGGAGTTTGACTAGGGAAACACCAACCCACTTATATAAGAGAAGAAGCACAAATAAAAATCATTTTTAATTTAAAAAGTATTATTTATCTTTTTTCAAAATTTAGTATTTTTTTGCGAAAAGCACAAAATTTACTTTAACGCGCACCAAAAAATCATTTCTGGGCAAATTTTTTTGATATTAGGCCTAAGACTCACGTAAATGTCCAATCTATTGATATAAAAAATAAAAAGGGTAAAAAAGTTTCGGGAACATAATTTTACATACAGATATATAGCAATTTTTTCTAGGCTAGTGTTATTGCAAAAAATTTCTTACATTCGCTCAAGTGAGGTGGACATAGAATTATCACGTGGATATTTTTATTGGTAAATGAAGTGATTTTTTTCTTTAATTCGAGCAAGAGTGATAAATTTTCAAAGCAGTAAGTATTTATACAATTTTATTTATCTGTAGTTTAAAACGTTTTTAAATAATTTACACTAGATGGATCCTAAGACGTCGTGTACTCCAGACCAGAAAAACATAATTTTCATGAAAAAACGGTAAAAGTATTGCAGAAATAGCAAATAATATTGGCCGGTCAAGAAAAATGGTTTATAATGCGTTACAGCATTATGAAAATTATAAAAGTTCCGAACCCGTAAAAAGAAGAGCGCCTCCAAGAAAGACATCTGATGCTGAGGGCAGACTAATTACGGTTCAAGCAAAGAAAAATTATAACTTCACGCGAAATAAAAGAAAATATAGCCGGGATCACCAGATAGATAGCAATTAGCAGTAGGACCATCCGAAGAAGGTTAAATGAGGCACGTTTGTTTGGATATGTTGCACAAAAGAAACCATTTGTGTCGAAGAAAAATATTGAAGCAAGACTGAAGTTAGCAAGATTATACGGTAACAAGCCATTATCATTTTTTTAAAATGTTCGTTGGAGCGATGAGTCCAAATTTAATCGACTTGGGTCTGATGGTAAGCGTCATGTATGGCGTCCACCGCATAGCCAACTAAACCCACAGTACCCCATTAAAACTGTGAAACATGGTGGCGGGAGTATAATGGTTTGGGCTGCTTTCTCATGGCACGGTGTAGGTCCAATTGTTAAGATTGATACAAGAATTGATCAGCATATTTACAAAGGGATGTTTTAGAGAACCACATGGAACCTTTCACGGATGAGAACTTGCCATTAAGGTGGACATTCATGCATGACAATGATCCCAAGCTTACTGCACGATTCGTAAAGCAGTACCTTAACGATAAAAAAATAAATATTTTACCATGGCCGGCACAAAGTTCAGATCTCAATCCAATTGAGAATCTGTGGAATGTTGTAGAAAAAGCGGTGCAACCAAAAAACCTCAAAATTCCTTTGAGCTTTGCGGGCTATACAAGATGGATGGAATTCCATTTCCCGAAGCCGCTGCAAAGCTTGGTTGAGAGTTTGCCTCGAAGATTACAAGCCGTTATAAGGCAAAAAGGACAAAATATTGATGAAAACTGTAAATGTGGCCATTAAATTAAATTATTTTTAAAGTGTGCTAATTTGGTGTCCGTAAGAAAATCGACTTGTAATCTAAATTATGAAAAAATATTAATCAATAATTTTCTGTTCTTCAAATTATTGTTTGTACTAGTATATAAGCCTGTCTTCGCCAGGAAGTTATTACTTTTTATTTATTTCGTAAAAAAAATTGCGAAGTCTTTTGGACTTTCTCACCTTACACTTTTTTGGTTTATTTATTTTGGAGCATCAAAAGTAAATAATTAATCGCAATTAATATCGATTGCTTGTATTTGATTCAAATATTGTTTGAGAATATTTCTTTAAAAACAACATTTTTTGTGATACCCGTCGTCTCCACCTGGTACTGGCAGTTTAAATTGGGAAATGTGCAACCTCCTTTGACCGCGATTAGAGGCCGCGACAGGGTTTTATGTAAGTAGGTTTTTCCACTTCCATCAGGTCCATCCAAGAAGAAGCATTTTCATGATCTGTTAGTGTATATTGCATATATAACTATTAACAGCAACACTCTATTCATCGTTTAAACTTTCGACCATATATTGACCTGTTGCTCTTTCTTCATTATATCAAGTGCTGCTCCGGCATCATGAGGCAAGTCTTGAGGTGGAGTTTTAAGACCGATGTCTATACAGTTCTTACCATGTAAAATAAGAATTCTTTGGACATCGCGTAGGGCTTGTTTTTCACAATCTGCGTGTGTTCTACAATAATCCGGATGTCTTCCAGAAAGGTCTTCTGTAAAGTGGTTAAGAAACATGTCCTACAATTTCTGCGGCTCAAGTGGGCACCCAAAAACAGATTAAAACAAAGAATTCTCTGGGGGCTTTAGGCATGCTGACTTCTACACTTTTAGCTATTGTGGCTTCCCAAACGCAATCGTCTTCTAAAATACTCAACTCCTTGCATGCCTCTATGAATGTTTTGAATGTAACCCCGTGCACAGTTCTAAGGTTCTCAAAACTGATTTCTCCTGTCACATGTAATAAGAGTCTTAGATGATATCGCTCACCTTCCGATACACTCACTGTGTACATTCGTCCTATGACTCTTTCACTGCCTCTTTTTCTCTCTACCCAACCATTCTGTTTTTGGAGAGCGCATTACTCCGGGATTTTAACTGAGACACAGAAACATTAACTGAATGTCGAAGGTTCATTTTCTAAACAACTAAACACAACACCACCAAAAAAATTGTCACAAACAAAACAAATTCAATGAAATTAAACTATTATGAAAAATTCTTAAATTTTTAAATTATTACATTTTTAAACTATAAAATTTTCATAATAAAATCTGAAAAATTAATCAGCACAATCAATTTCAGGTTTCTAAGTGATGTGGAGTCCAAAAGAAAGTCCCGGACATGTCTTGCTAACAGAGAGACAAAGGGATTTTATATACAGTGCACTCGGGAAAACGTCAACACTAGTTTACGTCAACATCCCAAAACGTCAACCCTTAATTTTTTACATTGTCTACTCTAAAACGTCAACCAAACCACAAAGCTCTAAAACGTCAACTTTAAATAAACCAAAATTTTAAATTTAGCAACAGTTAAAATACACAATTTTGATCACACACACATTTATTTTATGAAATTAGTTCAGAAATTTGGGTATTCCCCTTATAAGTACGTAGAATAGAAAACAAATTGCATCTCTATGTGTTGTCTTTTTATACCCTACACACGAAGTGAATAGGGTATATTCACTTACTGCTTCCGTTTGTAAAACATTAAAGGAGGCGTGACAGGTATATAAAAGTATATATATTCTTGATCAGCGTGACCTCCTGAGTCGATTTAGCCATGTCCGTCTGTCTGTCTGTCTGTCTGTGGAAATCACGATTACAAGAGAACGAATAGAGATATCTTCATGAAACTTGGCACGAATATTGTCTATCGCTAGAAACTCATCGCTATTGAAAATGGGCAAAATCGGATAATTACCACGCCTACTTTTTATAGTGAACATAAATTCATCCATGCTTATAGCTCAATTTCTTAGCTTGTAGAACGAATTTGGGGTTGAAATTTTGTCCAGAAGTCCACTGTCTCTGACCAAAACAGATCACCAAAAATGTGGTCCGCCCACTAATTAAAGAAAACTCCATTACAAGAGAACGAATAGAGATATTTTTATCAAATTTAGCGCGAATATTGTTTAACCTTAGAAACTCATTGGTATTGAAAATGGGCAAAATCGGACCATTACCACGCCTACTTTTAATGGAGAATGTCAATTCACCCATGCTTAAAGCTCAATTTCCCAGGTTGTAAAACGAATTTGCGGTCGAAATTTTGTCCACAAGTACACTGTCTCTGACCAAAAAAAGACTACCACAAATGGGCGTGGTCCGCCCACTAATTAAATAAAATTCGATTACAGAAGGACGAATAGAGATATTTTCACCAAATTTGGCACGAATATTCTCTGTCATCACTGGCTATTTGAGATTGAAAAGGCAAAAAAAATAGACTATTGCCACGCCTAATTTTTAAGTAAACGTGTGTAGGGTATACGAACTTCGGCCAGGCCGAAGTTAACACTCTTTCTGGTTTATGTTCAGTTGCTTTTTTGTTCTCGTAAGTATCACATTACCAAAATGTGCTCAAAACAACCGAAAGTGCTTAAATTACAAGAAAAGGCAAATATTTTGGATTTATTAAAAAAGGGTGCAAGTACGGTAGCTTTAGCAAAGCAATATGGTATCTCAAAATCAACAATTTGCAAGATAAAAATGAAAAAAAAATTAAATTTTGGACTGTGTTAATAACACACTGTCCGGTCCGGGAAAAAGAAAGACATTAAGAGCATCAGAGTTGCCGAAAATAGAAAAGCGCCTGTATCAATGGTTTGTTAAGTAGAGAGAAAGGAATTATCCGGTTAATACATTAGCGCTCAAACAAAAGGCTAAAGAGATTCATCTAAAAGTAAAAGAAAAGGAATGTTCTTTTAACGCAAGTGATGGATGGTTGCAAGGTTTTAAAAAAAGATTTGGAGTTCGCCTGCTTAAAATAATTGGAGAAAAGCTATCTTCGCAGCCTTTGCTTGTCGAACCATTTAAAATCAAACTAGAACAAAAAATTTAAGAAATGGGTCTATGCTATGATCAATTGTACAATGCTGATGAATCTGGCTTATTCTGGAAAATTTTGCCAGAAAAGTCTTACGTATCAAATGCCGAAAGGACTGCTCCAGGCGTAAAGACAGAAAAACAACGCGTTACTTTTTTATGTTGTGCTAATGCTTCCGGAAATCATAAGCTTAAATTGTTGGTGATTGGGAAGGCAAAAAATGCACGCGTTTTCAAAAATTTTAACTGCCCAACTGAGTACAAGAGTTTCAAGTCCTCATGGATGACATCAGCTATTTTCTGCGATTGGTTTTACAAATCCTTTGTGCGAAAGGCTAATACATATCTGTTCTGCTACAGAATAGCTAAGATTTTCTAATTTTAGGTAACAGATTTTCTTTTAAAAAAGAACTTGCCAGTTAAAGCGCTCCTTCTGATAGACAATGCTCCGTCTCATCCAAGTGAATTAGAGCTTAAAACAGAAGATGGAAACATAATTGCAATGTTTTTTCCCCCGAATGTAACCCCACTTATCCAATCAATGGATCAAAACGCAATTAAAATAACGAAGCTGTATTATAGAAACAGTCTTCTAGCCATGATAGCAGCAAAAAAATCAGATGTAGTAGATTCGATGAAAGCTGTTACATTAAGGGATTGTGTTATGATTTTAGAAGCCGCATGGAATAAAGTTAGCTAAGATACATTGGCAAAATGCTGGCAAACTGTTGCGTTTCACGGAAAATGAGGCAGATCCGGAGGAAGATATTCCGTTAAGCATATTGAAAGAAAACTCGGAACTGCAACAACAAATGGAGCTCGTAGTTGATCTGCTTTATGAAATAAATCCTCAGGTTTGTCGCTTTTTAAAATTATTTTAACGACACGACCAGTAACTTTATACATTTTTTTAAGGTTGACTATACAGTACCATCCATTCAGAAGTGGAATGAAGATGTTCTACTGGGCAATGTTTCTAATTCGTGTGAAGATGAGGAGTTAGAAGTGACCGATGATGATGACAACGATTTAGATACGAGTACAAATGTACAGACAATAAAACCAAACGAAGCTGTCGAAATATTTAACCGGGCTTTGGATTAGGCTCAATGCGAGAATGTTGAGCAAAATGACCTAAATGTATTAAGACGTTTACGAGAGAAAGCTCTCCTCCAAGTATTGGAAAGGAAAAAACAACAGAAAAAAATAACAGATTTTTTTAGATGCATAAGTATGTATGTATGTGAAATGTGATCTCTTTTAAAATGTGTTTCTTTAGTTTTACTTAGTTTGTTCCTTTTTTGTATTTGTTTATGTTTCGTTTTAGTTTATAGTCAATAAAAACGTTTTAAAGCACACTATAAATATGTTTTTTATTAAAAGTTTCTACATTCATAAACGTCAACACCCGCGGTTTTAATTAGTTAACGTTTTCCGAACGCACTGTATATGTATATAGATTTTTAAGCTGTGACATAATTGAACATGGTTTTAAAAGAAATAAGTTATATTATATATTATTATATATAAGTTATAAGTTTTAATTGTGCTAATTCTTTGGCCAACACTTTATATTTAAGCGCAAACAGAAGACAGAATTAAGATAAAGTAAAATAATATTGAGAGTAATAACAATAACAAATCAAATTTTCTTCGTGGGTTCCAATATTGGGACCCTAGCCAACACAGAGTAATCGTGCGGATTGCGAGGGAATTGGGATTCCAAACTATGTATATTAACTGGATGGGTTTGAGGAAAATGGGGTTGAAAGGACAAATCATTACAAACAATTATGTGTTTTTATGATTAAATCAATGTTTTCCAACTAGGCGCTTACATTTAATTATTTTGTTTCGAAAAATGGTCTTTCTGCTGATATACTAAAAATGATAATTTTACGAAATTTAACATTTTGGAACAGTTTTAGCATCAAAGTTAAAGTTGTAACTTGTGATCAAGGGATGACTTGTGACTTGTGATTAACAGGAAGTGTTTCTTGCGATTGGGAGATACTTTCGAAAAACCCTATTGTGTATAATGCAGTACAATTTTCTTTATTTTATTTATTTATTATTATTATTATTTTCATTTAATTTAATTTTAATTTAATTTAATTTAAATTAATTTAATTTAAATTAATTTAATTTTAATTTTTTAATTTTATTTTTTACTAGAGCACTACAATTAACTAGTAACTCCTGTTGATGCTGCGCATAGCTATGCAAATCACAATACAGAAATCTATGCATATGCAGGATGCATCTTCTGTATGCTATTTATTCTGTGATAATAATCAAGGTTTCTAACACGATTAAACAGAATTCAAAACAGAAATTTCACTAAAAATTTTAGTCTAATATACTGCATATGTTATGTATTATAACTGTTCCGTTTTTGAAAAATTCCTATTACATTTGCAAATATAGGAATAATTGTACATGAAAAAAATAAAATTAAATAAGTCAATTAAATCAACTCAATATTTATGAAGGTATTTATTATTTATTTATGATTAACGCAAGCGCTGCTATAATGCAGGAACAAAGTAGAACAACCGAAAACGAGCAGAATGCAGTGTCAGTTTTAAAACAACTAATGAAAAAAAAGAAAAAAAAACAACAAGGTGAATAACTTTACATTAAGCAAAACAAAAGGAAAAATAAAATAGAAATTTAATGAGAACATTGTTATATATAGATTCACATACATAACTAAAATTTAAAGTAAAAATATAATTAATAAAATATATATATAAATAATAAAAGACTATTACTTAAACTGATTGTAACTTAATTACTATTGGTTTAAATTTTAATTATTGTTAAATTTTGAAAAATACACGCATTATAATTTATAGATGTGAAACAGAATACAAACCTAAATATATACGAAGCAAGTTAAGAGAGCAAAAATTTGGGAAATAAATGAATTCGAGTTAAGTAATTGCATAGTATTAAATATGCAGTAAAAATAAGATTAATAAAACGATTTCGTATTCGAGTTAAATAATTGCATATTATTATAACTAAAATTAATAAATAGATTTAATCTACACCAACAAGAAGCAGGAAAAATGGCATCCCGATGTACACCCACGAGAGCAGCACCAGAGGCGCACTCATTCTTCAAGAAGACACCACTATAGGTTGGCGAAACAGCAACCAACCAACTCGAAGAAGGATATACCCTCGTCCTAATAAGAGCTGTCCCAACAGCTGAGCATCGTAGCATTAGCAACGAGCCCAAACAACAAAAGAAATGGGTTCCCGGCAAGGTGCAGAAATAGAAAAATTTAGAAAAATCCTACAGCAGCAACAACCAGAAACTAACAAACACATTACCGTCAGCAGCCTTGAAACCCCAACAACATACACATACCATACACAACTGTATGGTAGTCTCGCGAAGAAAGGTAGACAATCATCAGCTGCGATAACAGCGAAATATAATAACTCATGATGCTAGCCGGCAGCATATCCAGTTATGACAGCTCGGCATTTAGTCCTGCGATTAGATTACCTGCAGCTGTCATTCCTAATCTATATCCAAGCGAAGGTCGCCACGCATTAACGCGTATGTCACAGCATAATCACGTCGACGGTGATGAATCACCAAGTAGGCGAACGAGTAATGCAGTCACGGGCTCGCCAGTTCAAGGTACTGCGACCAATTTTTCCGTGATACAGAGCACGTTCTACAGTGTTACCTCAAGTGACAGCGATTTTAAAACGTACCGCCACTATCTACAAACAAAGCGAGAACATCAGTAGTCAGCTTATGTTACAAATGATGATTCTGGCAAAAACTCAACCTAGACTACGGATCAAGGGAACAACCTAATGGATGATGAAAATGAAATAGTAAAATTAACAACGACCGGTTCCGCCACAACACAACCAATGCAACTTCAACAAAGTCAGCTACCCAGCAAAAGCATTCCTATACGACAGAAGACATCGATACAACGGAGTGTACATCAACGTCAACAACAACATATTATTTTATTATATTATATATCGTCACCTTAAATGCAGGACAGCATGACATCAAAATTTTGAAAATCGAGGTTTTGATGGGATATGATGCAAATGACTTAAATACGTGTACCTGCAAAGTTTTAGGCACCAATATCAAAAAATAACTGTTTTATTAACCAAATACATAACAGCGTTACAACAAGAGCAAATATTTCCCAATGCAAAACAACTTAACATCACGTATGTTATAACAATCTGGGTTGTGCTGGTTGATATGTATAGATATGCAAGCCGTAAAACTTATTCCCCAATTAAAGGCTAATGCTTCATACTACAAAATGAAGTTGCAAATACACAATTTTACAATTTATAATATAATTACACATGACTCGGAAAATTATGTTTGGGATGAGACAGAAGGTAATCTTGTGGCATCTACTTTTGCAACATGCATAATAAAATATTTGAGAAACGCCATTAATATGTCACCAAAAACTCATTATATTATTATATATTCTGACGGTTGCTATTATCAAAACCGAAATGCAGTCCTCTCAAACGCTTTGCTTTCTCTGTGTATTGCAAAAGATATCACCATGGAGCACAAATATTTAGTCGTTGGACACACGCAGATGGAGTGCGACTCCACTCACTCCTTAATACAAAGAAGGATAAACAATAGAGCCATATATTTACCTTCACAACTTGTGGACATAATGGAAGAAGCACGGAAAAATCCATTTCCTCTCAATGTTCACCATTTGGATCACAAATATTTCCTTAACTATGAAAATCTTCTAAAACTCTTTCCATCAATTAGACCAGGTAAACGAAAATTTATTTAATAAATAACATAATTATATTTTGAATAACTTTAGGCAAAAAGGCTGGAGATCCAACTGTCAATATGATACGTGTTTTGTGCTACGATCCAACTGGAGTCATATATTTTAAAACGAATATAACCCACGATTATGAAATACTTCCACAAAGATGTACCAAAAAAATTAGCTTGACTGAACCTGAATAGTTACATTCAGAAAGGCTGAAGATTTCTAAAAAGAAATGGGATCATCTTCAAGAACTTAAAGTTTTAATTCCACCAGACTGTCATATAACTTTTATAATAGTATCCCATTTGAAATATAATTTGTCTGTAATATGTAGTTTATTATTATACAGGGTCCGCCAAATAACTTTTTTTTTTTTGAAAATGCTATAAAAAAAAACTACTGAATATTTTCTCAAATTTCTTTTTTTATTTGAAAGTACAATCCTTCCCGTTAATAATGGAAAATAATTTCATTCAAATGGCTGCCTCGGCTGGCCATGCAGTAGCCTACACGATCGGTCCAATTTTTAAGCACATTATCGATTGTGTGCAGCTGTATTTCACCAATGGCTTCACGAATATTGTCCTTTAAAGCGTCAATTGTCTCTGGCTTGTCGGCGTAACACTTATCTTTGACGGCACCCCACAAATAATAGTCCAACGGTGTCAAATCGCAGCTCCGAGGTGGCCAAACGACATCAGCTCTGCGGCTGATAATGCGGTCTTCAAAAACAGGGCGCAAAACATCGAGTGTAGCTTCGGCTGTGTGGCACGTAGCGCCGTCCTGTTGAAACCAAATGTTGCCAATATCATCCTCTTTAATTTTTGTGGACAAAAATTCGTTCAACATGGCCCGATAACGATCGCCATTGACTGTTAAATCATTACCATGGTTTTCAAAGTAATGTCGCAATATTTCCCAGCGTTGTTCAAGCGTATACACAACCATACAACAAACTAATTATCTGTCAAATCAGACATGAGCTAAGTGTTACCATTCACGAAATAAGCACTAGTTGAAAAAAAAAACGTTAGATGGCGGACCCTTTAGTGATTTACTTTTTAATGTTTTTAATGAAATACAAAAACCGTAAATTTTAAAAAATCCTTAAATTTTAATTTCAAATATGAACTAAATAAAAAGTTAAATATATTTTTTGGAAAATATTCGTAGATTGTCTTTATTCTATCCAAAATAGTCAGTAGATCAATGTTTTTGTTACTTAATTCCAATCTGATTTGATGTTACGTCTTTTTGATTTACAAAACAAGCTATCAAGACAACGTAACACACTAGAGCGGAAAACAACAAGAACAAACCAAAAACATTTTTTTTTGCAAATTACACCCTGTCCTATTATAAACAAATGGTGCAAAAATGGTTTAAAACCAATAACTACTGTTAACGGTATTCACTTATTTGCTTCTCCTGTAAAATTACTAATATGCTTGTTAGGCTGTCCTGCATTTAAGGTGACGATATGTATATATGTGATATTTATTATACATTAGTATATAAAACACCAAGCATTTAAAATTATTATTACACTTGCTTTAGATTAAGTACTATTACATAACTTAGGCACAAAAAGATATATGTATGCCATAACACACATAATGATATCTGTTATAGAAAAAACACAAAAAGATATATGCCATAAGATACATAAGGCTTGACCATGCAATGCATATGCATCGTACTGACGAAAAGAGAGAAACTACGAATACACTGAATACCATTTGCTCACCCATACTATGCACATGAACGGTTTCGTCAAGTTCGTACTCTCATGCATAGCTCGAATAAAAATATGCGGCTGGATCGTACTTTCCGTAACAAACAGCGGAAAAAGAGTTACCACCTCATACGAATTTGCAACTTAAATTTTTGCAACCTAAAATTTTATTATGTTTATTTAGTGTTTTCCTATTGAAAAGTCCCAGAAAACTACTAACAGTTATAAAAATAATACTACATGACCCCCTTTCAAGTTTTTAATTCATTTTATGCAACATTAAATATATTCTGAGATTTCCAGGACGCGTACTCAACGATTCTCAACAATGCCTTCTCCCTAAGGGTGGAGAGATGTTGTATGTCGCGATCGTGAGTGAGTCAAGGCTAAGTTCATATCATTAATGCAACCCCAGCACTTTGCTTGGTAAGCCAGAAGCTCCAGTCAAGCTTTGGTTAAAGTGAACTTGAAAGCCAGGCTAGCAACCATAACAGTTTGCATGGAATTGATTGTAGAAACTAACTTTCAGTAGCAAGCTCCCAGACCATAAAAAAGCTTGCTTTAGAAATATACACCAGTAAGAGTTCTATATTCGGCCTGGCCGAATCTTAGAACCCTACACCTAAAAGTTTTGAAAAATTATCTTATTATTAATTATATTAATTAATTATTAAAATTTATTTATTTAAATTTTTAATTTATTTAGATTTATCATTGAAGAATTATATTGTAGAGTGAAGCATTATAAAGTGAAATACAAACTGAAACTAGAGGTTTCAGGTTTCAATACATATGTGGTTATAAGGAAAGCTACCTTATATAATCACATTTAATCACAGATGGGTATAAATACACTGGCGTACCTAGGGGGGTAGGGAGTGGCAGTACCGCGCCCAGTTTTGCTGGTGTAATGTTTTATTGGAAAATAAGTTGTTATGTAAAGTTTTATCCAGGAAGTTTATATATTTAACAATATAACCATTTATGACCCTCTTTTGCCTGTGTAACCTAAAAGTGGGCGAATCACTTAACGAATAATGCTTCTCTATACCTAGAAAAGAAATTTTGTTGTCGTACCTAAAAAACGAACACTGATATCACATTTCTAATAAAAAATAGGCGTGGACCGATTTTGCCCATTTTCAATACCAACCCGCACACCACAAGAAACAATATTTTTGCAAAATTTCATCACGATATCTTCACCGGTTCTCCTGTGATCGTGATTTCAACAGACAGAAAGACAGACAGACGGATGGACATGGCAAAACAACTCAGGAGGTCACGCTGATCAAGAATATATATAGTTTTCTATACCTATCTTCTCTATTTCTATTCGTTACACATTTCGTGATAAAGTGAATATACCTTAAGGTGTAGGGTATAAATATGATAAACCAAACGCGGAAGAATTAAATTGGGAACGATAATTTAACGAGTCGAGATGGACATGGCAAAACCAACTCAGGAGGTCACGCTGATCAAGAATATATATACTTTTCTATACCTATCTTCTCTATTTCTATTCGTTACACATTTCGTGATAAAGTGAATATACCTTAAGGTGTAGGGTATAAATATGATAAACCAAACGCGGAAGAATTAAATTGGGAACGATAATTTAACGAGTCGAGTAGTTTGTACCCTTTGGCTGTGGTTACGCTTGGCAAGTAGGGGTTTTTTTCCGTTCTCAACACCACGCTCTCACACCGAGCACGAAAACTCCATCTGCACTACTCCGAGCACACCAGTGTTGCTTAGTCTCAATATTCACAAGAGCATTGAAAAATGGAGTGGAGTGGAAAAATGGAATGGATAAATTTATCAATTATATTTCTCTGATTATCGATCCAAAATGTTACGTTATATGTGTTAATATGTTATATATGTTAACACTTATGTGTTTATATATGTTAAACACATATGTTTATATATGTTAAACACATATGTTTATATATGTTAAACACATTTCAATTAATATAAGCAGTTGGTCTTCATGGCACCGAAAACTACACCTCAAATATAGGTTTTCTCATTTGCGTAATCTTCGTGAGAATTGGATTTTTCAACAAGATAAAGACAAAAAACAAACCGCTCTTATTGTCAAGGATTGGCTGCTTTGATATGCTGCACGAAAAGTGCATACACCACATTAAAGCGCGGACTTAAGTTATTGAACACATTTGATATTTCTAGAGCGTAATAAGAAAGAAGGCAAGGCATTACTAAGAAATTATGCCATTACTATTATCCCAAAGGTAAAACAGGAGGCAAAAGTAGAATGCGAAGTTGTAACGCCCATGAAACAGAAATTTAGTTACTTCAATGTCTAGACTACTACAGGCAGTTATAGAAGCCCGTAATGGGCCCACCAAATATTAAATTAAGTTTTGCATTAATTTTTACACTAAATATGGGAAAAGTTTGGTTTAGCGGTTTTGCCCCGATTTTTTTGTTACTTTTTTACCGTTATTTAGGATCATTATAACGGTAAATAGCCGCCAACTTTTGGGGGCGTGGCATTAGTTTGGCTGTTATCGGCGTTTGAATGTCGCGAAAGGTCACCTCTTTAAAGGTTTATTATTCCGAAATTAGGTAAGGTACATTAATGATCGAGGTGTCAAAAGAAAGGTAGTGCCACGCCCCTCTAGTACACCATTTTACAGCCAAGGTTATGGTTTGGAAGATATTTGAGTTTTAAGAAAAAAATGGTGGAGTTGCCATTATAAAACCTTCCCCCTCCTTCTTATATGACAATTAAGGTATTTATTAAAAACACTATTTATAAAGCTCATAATTTTCTCTTTTCAGCGATATATAATATGTCATACTTATCGTTAGAGTTGCTAAATTGCAGAAGGAATCATTATTTAAAAACAATGATTTATGTGTATTTCATGATGTGTTTTTTTATTAATTATTATTTATTAAGTAGCAATTTATTCGTTTGGTACAATTTAATAGTCCTCGTCGTTGTCGTCTCCGTTCGTTTCGTGATCTGTCCCCTCACGAGAAGGGAATTATAACACTCATAGTGTCAAACACCGGCTACGCAACAGAATAGTTTTTTGTGGCCAATTTTAGAGCGTGTATCGTCCTTCGGCCTACGACCGCCCTTAATGATTATAACCCTCAGTATGTCAAACACCGGCTACGCAACAGAATAGTGTTTTTTGGCCAATTTTAGGGCGTGTATGCGTTTTCCGGTCTTCGGCCTACGGCCGCGCTTAATGATTATAACCCTCGGTATGTCAAACACCGGCTACGCAACAGAATAGTGTTTTTTGCACAATTTTAGGGCGTATATGCGTCCTCCGGCCGTGCTTTTTGATTATAACCCTCAGTATGTCAAACACCGGCTACGCAACAAAATAGTGTTTTGTGACCAGTTTTAGGTGCGTGTGCGGCCTTCGGCACCGCGCTTTTTAATAATAACCCTTAGTATATCCAACGGCGGCTACGCAGGAAAATAGTATTTTTATGGCAATTCATAAAAACGTTTCAATTTTAAGTAGTAAATACCGAACACTACGAACATTAAAGTACAAAACTTTCCTGTAGCCAAGTCTAAGATGTGTATTCGGATATGCAACGAAAATTTATTATTAATTTCAATAAAAATGGTCGAAAAGGTAGGAGATACCCCAACATGTTATATACCGTTGAAAAGGGAAAAGCTTATACCGTTATGAGCTATAAGCCCAATGAATTTAATGTATACCTTAAGTACGATTTAAGTTGAGAAAAAACTTATTTTTTAAAATAACAACCTCCATTTTTCCTTAAAACTAAATTATTTCCATAACTATTCAAAAAATCAAAAAAGGATTAAGACTTAGAAAATAGATATTAAAATTACCTTTCATACGGTACCCCGCTTACACCGGTGCACATAGTAGTTTGGAAGATATCGCACATAAACATTTTGAAGTTTAAACGCCAAAGTGGAAGTGGGAGACAAGCATAAGTTTGGTTTAGAGGTTTGGCGCAGCCAAACTTATGCCATAAATTTTTTGGTAAGAGCTTTTTTCGATTTTCGATAACATTTTTTTAGTTTATATTCATGCATGTTATTTTTCGATATAGTGTTTATAAAATTAGATTTAAAACAAAGGAACAAATCGCGCGTCGTACATTACGCCCAATTTTTTTGTTGTTGCGCTGACCCCAACAACTTCAAAAAGGTTTTATAGTCGTTTGAAATTTGAAATTTAACTGCCAATATCTCCTTAACTATAGCAGATATCCGGTTGATATGGTTGCCGTTCTTAGGCCCAGTTTTTCAGTGCTCGTTTAAACGGCGTTTAAACGGAGATTAGTTAAACGCCAAACAAAAGTTAACTGAGATTTGAGTTTTACAGTGCGAGTTTAACTTATCTATGTTAAACGTATCTTATTTATATTTCATACAGAATTTATCTAAATTCAATGAATATTTAGCGTATACCTAAACCTTTTTTGGCAGCACTTGAAAATATTTTCATTTTTACAAAGAGAACAGCTTTTCTGGTGCAAATAAACAAAATTATTAGCATAGTTTTGAACAAAGGTAAATGTCTGTACTCGAAGAAACAGCTGTTTCTTTATCTATTAAAAAGATAAATTTACCGGAGTTTAACTCAATATCGGCCGGTTAACCTACGTTTAAACGAGCACTGAAAAACACAATCTGTCGTTTAAACGAAGGTTAACTGAGAAACGACGATAACCGAGCACTGAAAAACTGGCCCTTAGAGTATCTTGAATTTATGTAATATGTTATTTTACCGAAAAGCTTATAGTTCTCAAGAAAAGCGCAATTTATATTTTGAGTACCATTTCTGTGAATTCATTAATGTTTTTCTAAGTAAAATATGTAATCAACACATAATTATATAAATCCTAAGAAAGTACAGCTCATTAGCATTCTATAGAAATTTATTTGACCATAATCAGTGTAGGAATTTAGGAGAAATTGCATGTTAAAGGTCGCCAAGAAGTAAGTATGTAAGTATTTTTTTTATTGGTCTATACCTTTTTTTAAATATTCTGAAATTCTTGTTCGAAATTGTAAATTAATTCAGGGATTGCCGTTATCCATATTGTTCTTGGAGTAAAGATTCGACGAAATTTATTTATGATTTTTGGATATTTTTGTGAGCGTAAGTTGAATAAATTATGAGTTATATTTAACCCATTACTTACCATTGTCCTATATATATGACACCATATTTGGTTAATTTTTTCTTGTTATATATCTTAAATATAATACTATTTTCTATATTATATCATATTTTACATCAATTCTCTTGCGTATAGAATTTTTTAAAAAATTTTTTTATCAATGTGTAATATTTAATAAATCTCTTAAAAAAGTTATGTTTGCTATCAACTTTTATTGTCTTGCGGTCTTGTGCTAAATGTGACAAAACATTGTGCACTGATTGTTTTGTCCCTTATGTTTGGAGTAGGCATTGCATATATGCATTCGAAATGTAATTCCAATATTTATTCTGAAATAAAATGTATCTAGTAAAAAATGTGTCGTCTTATTTTATTACCATCGTCCTATTTATAGGACAGCTTTAAAAACTAACTTCTGAATGAAAATATTTTTTTTTGCTTCAAGAATCTTAATTTCAGTTGCATTTAAGGACAGAGTTTTAAATATCACTGCAGAATTCGCAAAATTGGACTGCTTGGGATTTAATGGGTTAATATCTCGTACACATTTACAAATTATTTAACTGTGTTATTGATTGACCGATAAAGGAAATTTTGCATCAGCTGCAAGAGTTTCCTTCCGATAGAAGCATCAAATGCCCAAATGGGCATTTCTATGCTCTACATCCGAGGAGTCGAAGCAAGGACAAATTCAATTGGAGATGTATGTAAATGTGCCTTAAAAAAAACAAACAAATACGTTGTAATTCGAAACGTTCGTTGCGAACGGTTACATTTTTTGAGAAATCGCAACTACCATTATATAAGATAGTAGCTTTTCTTATGGAACTGCGTGCCGTTAAATTCGTAGCGAACCTGGCACGGACATGAACCACAAAAACTCTAGCCACTAGCCACTTCATCCTGATCACTTATTCACTACTAAAATAGTACATTTTAAAAAAATCAGGAAAAATACTCCAAGAATTCACACGAGCATGGGAGTTACATTCTTTGAATCATGATTCCATTTCCTATCCAATAGTTTAGGTCCGATCGATGCACACCTCCTACAGGGTAGCCATTAGCCACTTCATCCTGACCAATTACTCACCTCTGAAATAGTGAATTTTCGAAAAATCAGGCAAAATACTCGGAGAATTCACCCGAGCATGGGAGTTACATTCCTTGAAGCATGATTCCATTTCCTATCCAATAGTTCAGGTCCGAACGATGCACACCTCCTCCAAGGTAGCCACTAGCCACTTCATCCTGACCGCTTACTCACTACTAAAATAGTGCATTTTCAAAAATTAAAAAAAATATTCAGAGTTAATTTAAAATATTTTTAATTATTATTTCCGTGAATAATAATTTAATAAAAATATATTTTCAATGATTATTGAAGATATTTTAAGAAAATAAAAAGTTGAATTTTCTTGAGAAGTTTAAGAAAATAAGATACGTAGTGAACTGTGGTGGATTTGAAAAAATGCTGTGGTGAGTTTTTGGGTTCATGTCCGTGCTAAGTTCGCTACGAATTTAACTTCACGCAGCTCATTTATGGTTAGAAAATGTGTCCTTGTGAAGTTTTTAAAAGAGCAGGTATTGTCTTAATTTAAAAGTTTCTATTTTTAATAATATTTTAAAATTTTCAGCTTGAAATAAGTGGAAGTAGAGCTGCTGATTGGGCATCCTTTCATAGAGAGGTGGTGATTTTCGCTATTGAAGAGCTGGAACAGCTTGGGGGACCCGGCAAATTTGTAGAACGGCTAAAACCGGAACCGGAAGTCCTCACCCCTTTTTGAAGTTGTTGTTGTGGTCAGCACCTAAAACAACAACAACAAGATTCAGCATGTTGTACGGGGCCCGATTTATGTCAAAACAAAACTGCATCATTACTTTTTTTTAAAATGTTTTTGGACTCGTCGGATAGCAGAAATGGATTCCGTATGTAGACTTTTGTCGGTCACTGGTACATCTAGTGTTTTTATTTTTTTTAGTTAGATAATTGTGTATTAGTTATTTTTCTACACATTCATCTATAAAACATTCTGGGTGAAATGACTGAACTACATTTTCTAAGTACTTGATACGAAATCAAACACTTTTACAATTGCATCGAAGTACATTTGTTTTTGTATACTGAAACTTCATTCATCGGAAAAAGAAATAATTTGTATACTATGCTTATACTTATGTGTATTTTATAAAAAATAGACTGGCAAATCCACTTCAACGCATAAGTAAAATCAATTCGATATAATTTTTGAATATAAACATATAAAATAATTCTTTCCATAAAAGATGTGTTTTATGTATATAAAACATGTAGGGTACATACTTTATATACTTCAAAATACTTTCAAATTTCCACTTTACAATAAGAGTTTTTTACTTTCAAATTTATTCTTTTATGAATTTTTACATCTATCACTAGAGATGGCAAAAATGTACTGATTAATCATAATTTATTGGTAAGATAAAATCGATATCCGATAAATCGGTGTAAATTTTAAAAACGAGTTAATTTTTTTATATACTTATTTAGATTAACTAAATTAGTGCGTCGTGTGTTGCGTTGATCACTGCTTCTTTAAAACGACACGTATGAAAAATCACGCGATTTTCCGACTGTCCCGCTATTATCCTAAAAAGAAGGCTTCAATCGGGATCCGCCAGGTATCACACTCCGTAATCATCCTTTTGCCGTAGTTGTAGAGCAGACCCCAACAACAATAAAAATTTTTCATCTTAGTGCAAAGAGTATTCTCTTGTCTCATCACTCTTTAAAAATTTTAAAGTAAAAAACTCTTATTGTAAAGTGCATAGGTAAAGAGATTTCACAGGACGAATGATGCTATCAACATTTAGTTTGAATAAACCGATTTAAGCTCAGGTCGAAAAACTGGTCGAAATAGCGGTCGACCACTTTGGCTTGGAACTTAAGACGCTCGTAGACCTGCGCTCGTAGCAGAGCAAAATTGAATGATCTCCTAATGAGTGAAAGGTTTTGAAGATATTTTTTAATGAGTATGAACGGAGCGGAAGATCGACTTTTATTTTGCACTAACAATTCAAGCGAATATGCGTTAGAAGAGATAATCGATCCAGCATTCGTATGACAGGTAATGGTGAAAGAAAGAATCGATAAATTTGTGGTGTACAGCGGGCGATGAGAAGAACGGTGCGATTCGTCTCTCGAGAGCGAGAGAAACGGATGTTGTTGCTGGAATCACCGCACAAAACAACAACAATACCAGCAACAAAATTAAAATTGGCCTTCGGCCCGAAAAAAGATTTTAGCCGGAAATTTCGAATATAATCTCCCAAACTGTAGAACCGTGATTGCGAACCTATGGCACTCGTGGCACGCGATAGATTTTTGGTGACACTCGAATTTTGTACGATTTTAAAGTCAAAATTTTTACAAAAGAATTTTTGCAAAAAATATGTAATATTCTTTTGTTTCAGATCTTTCAAATTTGTTCATATTTTTTTTCGACGGCACGCGTCATATTCTTTTATAAAAAAAAATATAGTTATGACACGCAAGCTCAAAAAGGTTCGCCATCACTGCTGTAGAAGATAGTTATATGTCACTGGTCATTGGAAAGGTATTCGAACTATATTTAATTTAAGAAAAAAATGGTGGCTTAAATTTACCGTTGTGGAACTACTCCAATTTTGTTGCTGTTTTTGTATGTTTTTTGCAACAATTTTTTTTTTGCTTTGGTATGTTTATCGAGAAACAGCGCGTCGAAAATTGAAATAGTTATGGGGATATTACACTACGAACATTGTTTGTCCTCGATGAACCATTTCTGCTTTGTTAATTTCGAACTTTTGTTCGCTTGACATTTCCGGCAGTTTTTTACATAATCATTAATTTGTCTTTGCATCCCTGGCCACCTATATTGCTGCCTATTTGGCTAGTAGGTAGGTTTTCCCGTTGACCTGGTAACCTCCTAAAGGTGTATTATCCTCCTCATCCTCGACGTTCTCTACGGTTGTGGTTTGAAGTTTATCCTACTCCACTATTTTTGTTTTAGATCGAGTTTGTACAGCTGTTACTGTATTCCGATTTTGAGGAATTCTACTCAGCGCGTCTGCGTTTAAGTTTTTCTTGCCTGGCTTATATATGATTTCGAAATCGTATTCTGACAATTTGTGTCTAAACCTTACCAGTCTTGAAATCTGGTCTTTTATGTTAGCTATTCCTTTTAAAGTTTGATGAACTGTTACTACCTTAAATGATCTTCCTAACAAACAAGCTCTGAAATTTTTTATTTCCCCAACAATGGCTAAGAACTCCTTTTCTATAGTTGAGTAACGCTTTTCTGCGTCATTCAAGGCTCTGCTCGCAAAGGCTATCGGCCTATCTCCACCTATTTTACCCTGAGAAAGTACTGCGCCTAACGCTTCGTTACTTGCATCAGTAGTTAGTATGAATCCTTTTTCAAAATCCGGATATACCAAAACGGGGAGTGTTATTATTGCCTTCTTCAGTGATTCGAAGGCTCTCTGGCATTTTCGCGTCCAAATGAATAATTTACTAGTCCTAAGTATGCCCGCACCTCCTTTTTATTTGTAGGCGACGGAATACTCTTAACGCATTCCACTTTGCTGAGATCAGGGAATGCGCCCTGCTCTGTACATTTTTGTCCTAAATAAATAATCTCTCTTCTTAGAAATCTGCACTTCCCTGTATTTAGTTTTAAATTATGTAATTTCTGTAATACTGAACATAACCTTTGTTCGTGTTGTTTCAGATTTCTACCGTTGATAACTATGTCATCTAAATAAACAAAACAGTCTATGCCTTGTAGACCTATTAGGATATTATTATACCCTACACCTTAAGGTTGAGGGTATATTCACTTTGTCACGAAATGTGTAATGAAAAAATAGAGACGATAGGTATAGAAAAGTATATACATATATTCTTGATCAGCGTGACCTCCTGAGTCGATTTAGCCATGTCCGTCCGTCTGTCTGTCTGTCTGTCTGTTGGAATCACGCTCACAGGAGAACCGGTGAAGATATTTGCATAAATATTGGTTCTTGTGGTGTGCAAGTTGGTATTGAAAATGGGCAAAATCGGTCCACGACCACGCCTATTTTTTAGTTAAAATGTGATATCAGCCGTTGTTTTTGAGTTATGACAACAAAATTTCATTCCTGAGTATAGAGTAGCATTATCCGTTAATAACCCAAATATGGGCGTGATCCGCCCACTTTTAGGTTACAGAGGCAAAAGATGGTTATATTGTTAAATATATAAAATCTATATATATAAAATCCCTATGCGTTTCTGTTAGCAAAATATGTCCGGGACTTTTGTTTGGACTTCCACATCACTTAGAATCCTAAAATTTTTCACAGATGTTCCTAGGCATCTAATGTTGATTTCAAATTTCAAAAATCCAAACGGCTTCGCCATTTTTTGCAAAAAATCCGATTGGGAGGAAATTTGTATTTTTTTTCCTAGATTGTGCTGATTAATTTGTCAGATTTTATTTTGAAAAATTTTGTAATTCAAAAATTTAATAATTTAAAAATTTAATAATTTAAAAATTCAATAATGTAATAATTTAAAAATTTAATAATTTTTCATAATAGTTTAATTTTATTAAGTTTGTTTTGTTTGTGACTATTTTTTGTGGTGTTTAGTTGTTTAGAAAAGGAACATTATATATTGGGTAGAGAGAAAAACAGTCAGTGATAGAGTCATAGCACGAATGTACACAGTGAGTATATCGGAAGGTGAGCGATATTATCTAAGACTACTTCTATTACATGTGACAGAAGAAATCAGTTTTGAGAACCTTAGAACTATGCACGGGGTCACATTCAAAACGGCATGCAAGGAGTTGGGTATCTTAGCAGACGATTCGGTTTGGGTAGCCACACTGGCTGAGGCTGTAGAAGTCAGCATGCTTAAAGCGCTCAGAGAATTGTGTGCCTTGATCTGTGTTTTTGAGTGCCTACTTCAGCCGCAGAAATTGTGGGACAAGTTTGTTAACTACTTTACAGCAGACCTATTTGGAAAACTCCCGGATCATTGTAGAACACACGCAGACTGTGAAAATTTCGCCCTACGCGATGTTCAAGAAATTCTTAGTTTACATGGTAAAAATTGTGCGGACATCGGTCTTAAAACTCCACCTCAAAACTTGCCTTATGATGCCGGAGCAGCACTTGATATAATGAAACAAAGAGCAACAGGTCAAGATATGGCCGAATGTTTAGACGATGAACAGGCTGTTGCTTTAATAAAGTTATAGATGCAATATACACATCTAGCAGATCATCAAAATGCTTTTTCTTAGATAGACCTGGGGGAAGTGGAAAAACCTACCTATACAAAACCCTCTTGAGCGTGGCGCGAGGAAAGGCGATATAGCGTTACATGTGGCCTCCACGGAAATCGCGGCCAACTTTTTAAAAGGAGGTTGACCGTTGATGGAGACGACGGTTATCACAAAAAATATTGATTTTAAAGAATTATTCGCAATCAATATTTGAATCAAATACAAACAATCGATATTAATTGCGATTAATTTTTTACTTTTGATGCTCCAAAATAAATAAACCAAAAAAAATTAAGGTGAGAAAGTCCAAAAGACTTCGCAGTTTTTTTACGAACTAAATAAAAAATAATAACTTCCTGGCGAAGTCAGGCTTATATACTAGTTCCTGAATAAAACTTTAGATAACAACTTATTTTCCAATAAAACATTATAACAACAAAACTGGGCGAGGTCCGCCCACTTTTACACTACTTATACCGTATAGCAGTATGAAAACAAGTTTATTACCACGGAAATAAAGTTTAAATTTAAACACAATAATAAAACAACTAAGCTAGTTATTTTGTTTTGAAAACGGTAATGACCACGCCTACCATTTATACAGAGGCGTAGCTAGGTCTCATGGAGCCCGGGACGGTTAATCAACTTGCAGCCCCAAAAATTCCTATAATTCAATAAGTCACTACTTGATTTACACAACTGCCGCCCGCGACAGTGTGCCTCCCAGAGTGGGCCGCCCATCCCCCCTCCCCACCCTAGCTTCGGCACTTTTTTCAAAACTTTTAGGTGTAGGGTATTTAAGATTCGGCCAGGCCGAATATAGCTTTCTTACTGGTTATTATTATCTTTGAAATGTTGCTGGGGCTCCTGTTATCCCAAATGGCATTCGATTGAATTCGAAGTGCCCTAGCCCTGTACTGAATGCTGTTTTCTCCTTGTCCCTGTCATCGACTAAAACTTGGTGATATCCACTTGCCAAATCTAGCGTTGTGAAATATCTGCTGTGGCCTAATTGCTCTAAGATTTCGTCAATACGAGGAATGGGAAAAACTTGTTTAATCGTAGCTTCATTTAGCTTCCTGTTTCCACTAAAAGTAACGGCGAGATCCATGGTGATGTGCTATGTGTGATTATGCCATCATCTAAAAGTTTGTTTACTTGCTTATTTATTTCTTCTCTATGTATTTGAGGTAATCTGTACTGTTTTATGTTTATTGACGGTTGATCTGCGCCTGTTGGAATTTCGTGTTTTAATACACTTGTAAATGATAGTTCGTCTCCGTCTATTAGGAAGACGTCGTGAAACGATTTTACTACTTCTTCTAATGAATTCTTTTCTTCCATATTTTTATCTAACTCAATTTCATTGAGCAATTCATTTATTCTTCTTTTGAGATCTATTTCGCCTATGCTATTAATTGACTTAGAACTTTGTATTGTGTACTCGTCAAAGTTTGTGAATTTTGTTTTAAATTCGCTGTTTATCTCGTAATCGTACTCTGTTGTATTTAATATCGGAGCATAAACCTTATTATCTTTTACATTTACTAATGTGTCTGCTATATAGATTCTTGGATCTATTTTTATACCCTACACCTTAAGGTAAGGGTATATTCACTTTGTAACAAAATGTGTAACGCATAGAAATAGAGACGGTAGGTATAGAAAAGTATATATATTCTTGATCAGCGTGACCTCCTGAGTCGATTTAGCCATGTCCGTCCGTCTGTCTGTCTGTCTGTCTGTTGAAATCACGATCACAGGAGAACCGGTCAAGATATCGTGATGAAATTTTGCATAAACATTGTTTCTTGTGGTGTACAGGTTGGTATTGAAAATGGGCAAAATCGGTCCACGACCACGCCTATTTTTTATTAAAAATGTGATATCAGCGTTCGTCTTTGAGCTATTACAACAAAATTTCATTCCTGGGTATAGAGTAGCATTATCCGTTAATATGCCAAATATGGGCGTGATCCGCCCATTCCTAACAATTCAATAAGTCAATACTTGATTTCCACAACTGCCGCCCCCGACATTGTGCCGCCCAGAGTGGACCGCCACGACCACCCTACCCTTTTTCGGCCGCACTTTTTTCAAAACTTTTAGGTGTAGGGTATCTAAGATTCGGCCAGGCCGAATATAGCTTTCTTACTGGTTTCTTTATGCATTACAACATTCTCAAATTTTGTACGAAGCTTTAATGGTACTATCGTAATTGTTCTTGCTTCAACTGGTATGTAATGTTGTTTACTTTCCTTTACTATCTTTCCTATTCGACTTGCCTATTATTGTGCTTTTATCTTTTATCTCACATTTCTTCATCAGGCTTGTATCTGCTCCTTTATCTTCCAGTAAAATGAGTTTTCCATGTACAGGCTGTGCGCCAGATAATTCAATGAGTACGTCATTTAACTGGGTTTGATTCCAGTTAGATACTCCTGTTTCTGTATTTTTATTGTTATTCGATAACTTATACTTTGACCAAGGGTCTAAATCTTAATTTTTCTCTCTAAATTTGAGTGGCATCTTTGAATCAACTGTTTCTCCAAACGTATGATTTCTCTATGTGACGTTATTATTATCAGTCTTCTTTAACTTGATATCAATTTTTAAGTCTCTTGAAATTGGTAACGTTTCAACAATCGCTTCCGATATCGGACTTACGGTTACCACTTTATTTGTTAAAGTTGACAACGTATCCACAATCGTTTCAGACGTTTGAATTACGGTTACTCCTTCATTTGGCCTTAAGTTCTAATATTTTTGGGTTCCAAGATTATTGGCCTCTTCTGTGCCCTTGCCAGTTTCCGTGACGATTGCTTTGGAACGCTTCCCAATTCTTTTTCGCCTCGCAATTTTTTATCATATGTACTGGTCTATTACACCAATGACATAGTGTTTGGTTCGCTCTGTTCGGCGGGTTCATAGGAGTCTGATTCCTCTGCAACCCGTTAAGTGTGTTTGGGTTAGGGTTTATTGGCCGTTTTTTGTTTCCCGTTCGGTTGGAATTGGTTTAATGCCAATTTTGCTGGGGTTGGTTTGGTTGACAGTTTTGTTGGACTTGTTTTGATTGCAAACTTTAATGGGGTCGGTTCCATTGTTGATTCTCCTGGCTTCGGTTATGGGGCATTTGATATGTGTTATTTGCCCACCTCCAGTTTGCCTCGTGTCCAAATTTTAAACACTTTTGGTAATATCGCGCGTTCTTGCGAGTTCAACAATAATCTCTGGTATCGCTTCCTCGCTTATTACAAAATGAGCAAATTATTCTATCCGCCGCTCCTTGTGGAGTGTTTTGTATCTTGGTTGGTTGCCTGACAATTTTTTCTCCTGCAGTTCTGCCCTAATTTTCCTGTTGAATTTTGGTTTGTTTGGTTACATTGCATGGTGGCAAGAAATGGTGAATTCATGTTGATGCTTAAGCGGTCTGTGTGGAGGGGATTACTTCTTTGTATGGTTTCGAGTGCATCTATGGCCAACTCTACCATTTGTGCGATGTTTTTCCGCGTCACGTTGAGCATATAAATTCTCAATGCGGCGTCCTTTAATCCTATTTTAAATTTCTCTGCGGCTTCTTCCATCATACTCAATAGTGCGCTGTCTCCGTTTCCGTTATATAATTTTCACTCTTGTATAAATTTGTACACTTCGCCTCGTAAGTCTGGCGACTGTGTTCCAAAAAAGAGCGGTTCCAGTCTATTCGTAATCTTCGTTATCTCTCCTATACCCATTTTATGTCTGTGAGATGTTGCCTTTATTTGTGGGAATGCATTTGTGTTATAGTCTTTCGGGCTAACTGCGAACGGAGAAGCTTCCTTATGATAAAGCGTTCGCTCGTAATATAGCGATATTTCCTGACTTAAAAATCTATTCTGCTCTTTTAACTCTTGTATTCTTCTATTCGCTTCTCCTAAAGAAAAAATCTTCCCTAGATTTCCGTGCAAATTCTTGTTCTAATGTTTTGTTTAACGTTTCCTCGGTTAGCCCCTTCTTCTTTAAAAATTTCATTAGTTTTTCGTTTCGCCCTCTATGTTCCTGAAACACTTTATCTACTAAATAATTATCGTATCTATTCTTTAATGCGTTAAATTCTGATTGCCATGCCTTTGAATTTTCTGTCTTATTCTCCATTATTTGGTTTAGGAATATAAGCAATTCATCGAATATTGCGTCTGCTCTCTCTACACTTGTAAGGTCTTCTAGATACCCTTTAGACTTTATTAATTCTAAGTTCTCTTTGTTGCTTACTATGTCTTTTAAAATTTCCGAAATTCTAGCTATAAATTCCCTCAACTGGTATTTCAGTTCTTTATGGGTTCTCTCTAATTCTATGTAAGCTTGTTGTTGCAAAGACTCGGCCATTAATTAAAAGAACATACAATTTAGTGGTTTTTATTTTTCTTAATATGTGTATATATAAATTTTTCTAAATTTTCACATAATCCTTATGTTATAATCCTTTTGTGATAAAGTTAAATGTTGTATTTTAAAATATTGTATTTAAAATTTTGCAAAACGACTACTTAGCGCCCCCAAATTATAGTTCCATCGTTTTATTAAACGCTTAATTTTTCATGCTACGCGTAGTGCCTAAAAACGAGAAAAAATTAACGAAAAAATTAAATTTTGCTTATCAAGCATTAATTTAATTAATTTAACGGCTCGGATTCACTTCACGATTCGTTTATCGAGCATGTTGTAAACATTCGCTGTACATCTTTTTACCAGCTTGTTTTACTTCTATATTTTTTCTTTCGTTTGCAGCTTGAGCTCACTACTTCTTTGTTTCAAGCGGAGACGAAGCGTCAGATATATTGTCGCCTTCGTTGAGGTAATTTAAAACCTCAAAATAAAAAACCGAATTGCACTAATACATCTATTTTTTAGCGGCAAATAAAACTGCAATGTGTGCAATCTAGAATTCGAACAATTAAATAAGTGAGCTTTGGTTTGAGTTATTTGTTTGCTAATTGCTTGTTATTGTTAATTGTTTTTGTAAGCAAGCAATTGTAATTGCTTGTTATTGTAAAAACACGACACTAATGTGGCTTTGAATCTCCAACGATATAAAGTCTCTAAGCACTTGACTTTAATAGCCTGTTTCCATAAAGTGGATTTAGGCCTAACTGTGGTACCTAAATAAGTGCGTCTTGCGTCGCGTTTATCACTTCGACTTAGAAACGACGCTGCGATGTACCGAAATAACAGCGTTGCGTCAACATATGTTTTTGACAAGCATTTGTTTTAACATTTTTACAGCCACAAACATTTTCAGCAAGCTGAACAAATAAAAAAAGTTTATTAAATTTTTACTAAAACTTGAGCAGCAAGCAATATTCCAAAATGGATAATTTGGATTTATTGGAAGACATCCTTTTTTTAAATATTTTGTCTGGTTCGAGAAGTGGAAACCGCGAATTGTTCCAATCGAGGGAACAATCTGGATTTTATTTAACTGGGTTGAATATACTAAAATCCAAAAATGCCGACTTATTTATAAAATCTATTCGAATCAGTTATGAAGAATTCCGAATATTACTAAATCTCATAACTGGATTTTTAGAAAAATCTTCGCATAGGAAACCAATCGATCCGGAGCAGCGGCTTTTCATCACTCTCTTGTAAGTATTGTGGTTTTACCTTTATGGCATAACGTTTAAGTGAATGAGTTCAATAATTACTTTTAATTTAAATTGTAGCCACTTGGCGCAAGGATGTTCTGTGCACTCCTTGTCCGTTCTCTTCCGTATCGGATACGAGACGGCAAGGTCTGTTGTGACGGAAACAAGTGAGGTGCTGTGGAAAGTGCTAGGCCCGCTATATGTCAGCCCTCCAAATGAAGAGGAGTGGGAAAGTATATCCCATCAATTTCTGGCGGATGTTGGTATTCCGAATTGCATCGGTGCAATCGACGGAAAACATATTCGTATTAAATGTCCCCACCGAACCGGATCCCAATTCTAAAATTATAAAAAATATCATAGCATTGTAAGCATTACATTAAATTTATATAATCCACTATAATTTTTTTTCAATAGATTCTCTTGGCCACTTGTGATAGCAAATATAGTTTCACTTTAGTTGACGTCGGCGCATATGGAAGCCAAAGTGATGGAGGAGTTTTCAAAAATTCCTCATTTGGAAAAAAATTCATCAACAACGAACTCGGAATACCTAGAGGGTCCAACCTCCCGATAACATCGGAGTTTTTCCCTTTCTATTTAGTTGGGGATGCAGCTTTTCCCCTTAAGGAAAACTTGTTGAAACCCTACGCGAGAGTTACTAATCCTGATAATTAGACTTACAATAAACGAATTTCTGGCGCTAGAATTAGAATAGAAATAGCTTTTGGTAAGTACTCTTATACTAGATACAGAAAATGGGTTAACTTTTGGGTTAACCGTTGTGGATCCACTCCCATTTTTCGTAAATTTAAAGAGTATATTTAGGAGTTAAAGCCCGTCGTAAATTGAAACTAAAACAAGAACAACAAAATTGGAGTGTTTCAACAAGGGTAAAGTTGTTCCAAAAAAATTATTTCAACAACTTTTTGTTTTTGATAAATATAGGCATTTTAACTGCCCGATGGAGGATCCTAAGGACCTGCTTGTGCTATTCTCCAGAAAATTGCAAAAAGGTGCATTTAATTGAAGTACAAAGTACTTAAATATACTTATGAACTTCTTTCCAGATTATACTATCCACGATTGTGTTACACAATTTTCTACGATTGAAAAACTGGACTTATGTGGAATCCGTTGCATCTGTAGTTAGTGGAGATAGCAATTTGAGAAGCTTAGATAGAGATGAATTGGATACACCTAATGCTTCAGCTCAGAATGCTTTAAGAAATAGGGACAGATTCTGCGCCTATCTGGCTGCGTCAGATATAACATAAAAGTACTATTTTTTCATTTAATGATTCGTTTCTCATATATGTATATATATTTGATTAATATAATTCATTAATTAATATAATAAATAAAAAATCAATAACAATTCTGTTCTCTCACTAATACTAAGTTTTAAACTAATTTGAATTAAATTCATTGCATCTAATATAAGAAAAATAACATAAATAGCAATAACAATTCATTTTAATAAAATAAAATTATAAATATTTGTACTTCGTGTTGTTTAATCGTTTGACGTTGATTTATTTGCGAATTTTGTTTGTTAATACTTGCAGTATCTCTAATTGCACGTCTTCTATTTCGTCCTCAGTGAGTTTATCAAATTTCAGACGAACCATTGCAAAAAAAGGTTCGTATTTCTCAGTCTTTGGTTTTGCATATTTTTCTTTCATGCAGGTCAAAATTTCTGTAATGACCTCTTTATTCTTTCTTTTTGGTCTCCTTACGGGACTGGGGGAAACTTCAGTCAGCTCAATGTCGTCATCGACATTTCCTGTTGTACTAAAAAGACAATGCACAAATAAATGAAAATACTGCATAGATTTACTTTTTACATATAACACTAACCTTGCTGGTTCCAAGGTATCATTCAGAAACTCCATTGCATTGTAATATTTCCACTTGGAAATTCCTTTTGTGGCAGATCCCGATGGAGCCTCCTGTGACGTCTTTTCACGTCTGTATTTATCGCGCAGATTTCGCCAGCGTGCTTTGCAAT
This sequence comes from Myopa testacea, assembly GCA_949629155.1. NCBI lineage: Eukaryota > Metazoa > Arthropoda > Insecta > Diptera > Conopidae > Myopa > Myopa testacea. The sequence continues at coordinate 32,781,776 of OX451347.1, forward strand.
CTTCTCCTAGAAGAAATAATACATATTTATACCCTACACCTTAAGGTTAAGGGTATATTCACTTTGTCACGAAATGTGTAACGCATAGAAATAGAGACGATAGGTATAGAAAAGTATATATATTCTTGATCAGCGTGACCTCCTGAGTCGATTTAGCCATGTCCGTCCGTCTGTCTGTCTGTCTGTCTGTCTGTCTGTCTGTCTGTCTGTCTGTTGAAATCACGATCACAGGAGCACCAGTGAAGATATCGTGATGAAATTTTACAGAAATATTGTTTCTTAGGGTGTGCAGGTTGGTATTGAAAATGGGCAAAATCGGTCCACGACCACGCCTATTTTTTAGTAAAAATGTGGTATCAGCCGTTATTTTTTAGTTATGTCAACAAAATTTCATTTCTGGGTATAGAGTAACTTCATCCGTTGATGTGCCAAATATGGGCGTGATCCGCCCACTTTTAGGTTATACAGGTAAAAGAGGTTCTCAAATGGTTATATTGTTAAATATATAAACATCCTGATTCAAACTTTACATAACAACTTATTTTCTAATAAAACATTATTACAGCAAAAGTGGGCGCGGTCCGCCCACTTTTACACTGCTTATACAGTATAGTTCATGAAAGCAAATTTATTACCACGGAAATAAAGCTTAAATTTGAACACAATAATAAAAATACTAAGCCAATTATTTTGTTTTGAAAACGGGTAACGACCACGCCTACTATTTATACCCGTCTGTGATTAAATGTGATTATAAGATAGCTTTCCTTATAACCACATATTTCTTCCAGTTTTTAAGATATTACAATAAAATTTCAATATCAAGCGACATTATTATATTTTACGTTGCAGAAAATGGGCGTGGCGCACATACTTTTAGGTTACATGGACGAAAGGGTAATATGGCACAATCGTCCTACATAAATCCTGCGCCAAACCGCTAAAGTGAAATTAAGCCTTCGTTTTTTACCGAAGAATCGAATCCCAAAATTTTTTTGGGGGCGTGGCTTCCGTATAGAAGATATGGGCGTTTGAATTGCGGAAATGCAGAATTTTTGGCGAGCGATAAGTCCCAAACTATTAGCCCTATAGAGAAGCTGTATATACCGATTGAAAGGAAATATTTGCACCTATGTTTTAGTAATATATATTTTTTCGATATTGTCAATTGTTTAGGAGATATTTTAGTTTTAAGAAAAAAATGGTGGAGGGGCTATTACAAAACCTTCCCCCTACCTCTTATATGACAATTAAGGTATATATTAAAATCAACAATCTTAAAGCCCATGATTTTCTCTTTTCAACGATATATAATATGTTGCAGGTGCTCCAACAATTCCAACCACACTCACTGAAATATAAAAAAATGAGCGTTTTACAGACCCCAAAATTTCCGTTTTTTAGCATTAACCATCGTTTAACATACTGAGGGTTATAATCAAAAAGTGCACTAAAATTGGCCACAAAACATTATTCTGTTGCGTAGCCGGTGTTTGACATACTGAGGGTTATAATCAAAAAGCGCGGCCGTAGGCCGAAGGCCGGAGGACGCATACACGCCCTAAAATTGGCCACAAAACACTATTCTGTTGCGTAGCCGGTGTTTGACATACTGAGGGTTATAATCAAAAAGCGCGGTCGTAGGCCGAAGGCCGGAGGACGCATACACGCCCTAAAATTGGCCACAAAACACTATTCTGTTGCGTAGCCGGTGTTTGACATACTGAGGGTTATAATCACTATGAAATTGTACCAGACGAATAAATTCCTACTTAATAAATAATAATTAATAAAAAAAAACACATCATGAAATACACATAAAACACTGTTTTTAAATAATCATTCCTTCTGCAATTTACCAACTATAGCGGTAAGTATGACATATTGTATATCGCTGAAAAGAGAAAATTATGGGCTTTATAAATAGTGTTTCTAATATATACCTTAATTGTCATACAAGAGGGAGGGGAAAGGTTTTATAATGGCACCTACACCATTTTTTTCTTAAAACTCAAATATCTTCCAAACCGTAACCTCGGCGGTAAAATGGTGTACTAGGGAAATGAGGGGCATCGCAATACCTTTCCTTTGACAGCTCGATCGTTAGTATACCATTCCTAATTTGGGTATAATAAACCTTTAAAGAAGTGACCTTTCGCGACCTTCAAACGCCGATAACACGCAAACTAATGCCACGCCCCCATAAGTGGGCGGTTATTTACCATTATAATGGTCCAAAAAACGGTAAAAAAAGTAACAAAAAAATCGGGGCAAAACCGCTAAAGTGAAATTGCTCCTAAATCCTTATATAAGTCTGTAATTTTATAATATGTTATTAATTAATATGGAATTTTGTATAAATAATCTTTGTTCGGATTTGTAAACGATCAAATAAAACGAATATAAGACATATAAACATAGAATCAATTTATAAAAAAATGCATTGGTATAAAACCTTAATTCCTAAAATGCCTAAAACTTCCTAAAAACTTTTAAGGTGTAGGGTATCTAAGATTCGGCCAGGCCGAATATAGCTTTCTTACTGGTTTTTGATGTTTCAATTTTTTAATTTAAATTGAATAGCATTTTGTTTTAATTTCAAGCCAATTTTAAGTTAATTTAAAGTTGCTTAAATTTGAATTGGCCGGCAGAGTATGCCATGGGCATACCCGCCAGCTCATAAATCCTCAGTTAAGGATTTTATTTCTTTCAGTTACAAAGCCGGCAGATTATTGCCAGGGCTTGAAAATAATAAGAATTGCCAGTTTCAGGCTCTGATCTAATTCTCTTTTTCCACTTTTTAAGTTCACTAAAACAATTAATCTCGTTTATATCTACTACAAACGATATCTCTGGTACGATTTGCTTTTAATTTTTATTTTTCACTTCAACAAATTTCACTGTTAATCTTCTTGTTTCCCTTTTTTTCACATTACGAACTTACTAATAAGGTGTTTACATAAAATGGTTTTTCCAGGTTTTTGGAATAAACTGTTTTAAGTCCCAAAACCAATCGTAAACTGTTTTAACTCCCGTGAAATTGTTGTTGCTATTCCAGCGCTAAACCAAAACGCGTTTGGTTTTTAGCCTCAGTTTTTAGTTTGCAAGTCTGTTTCGAAGTTCGGAATTGCAGACACACTATCTTTCTCCGTTTCTAGTGCCAATAAGTTAGAAAGAGATAATTTATGTCACCAAACTATTCTGCCAAATGCCAAAAAAAACTCGACATACTGAGAGGAATTTGTTATTTATGATGTACGATTTTTCGCTTTTCAAATTCTGTAAACTTGCGAATTTCATCACCATACCAAAATATATTTCAACAATTTTGAATATTATTGTTATTTTATTCACTGTATTATAAATTAAAGCGATGCACAATTTTAAAATAGCTACGTCAATATACAAGCAAAACAACAGCTGCTTATTTCTTCTTTTCGGTTTGACAGCCCGGACCGGATTATGTATGGAAACACTAGATCAGCTGATCGATTTTCGAACACCTTAACCGGATTAAATATTTTTATGTCAACAGGCTATAACTCTTGCATTTTCCTGAACTGTTGGATCGTCTTTGCTTATTACAAGAAATTCATATTTATCTTTCCAACATTCTCCGCATATATTAATACATTTTTTATAAGCCATATCTGTTCCGACATGATCATTGTATATGTGCTTCATGTTCATCTCATCTTGCTTAAACATAATAATCATGTTGGCATTATCGCGCACCAAATGCTTGGGAATTCTTGTATATGTTTGGCATAAATAAAAACAATCAATAGATTTGTGTCTGCCCATACAAAAGTATTCTCGAATGTTGTTTTGCTTCTCACAAGAAGATGATTCTCTACATCATCGAATATCATTATTGAGTTGGTTTTTGCTTCATCCGGCTTGAGCACTTTTTCGTTCTCGGAAAACGTAAAGAATCCCATATTTTGAATTGGTTTTATTAACCGTTTTAGATATTCATATTTAGGTTGATATAATGATTTTGAGTACAAATACATATATGTTGGCAAACTTTAGGCCATTTGGACTTTCTATCAAACTCAACACGACATTAGTCTTTCCGCAATTCGAGGGTCCCACAATAAGACATCTAATTGAATTCGGCAGAAGGGAACTGTGTCTGAGTTTCGTCGCTTTATTAGTAACAAGATCCATATTTTTTACAGTAATATTTTTGTCTTGCTTGATGAACCGCATTTTAACTTATGATATAAATACGTAATAATCACACCTTTATATTTATTTATATCGAAACAGTTCAATCGGAAAGGTGTATAAATGACCATCGTTTATAAAAATAATTTCAGTCTATATCAACCAGTAATTGGAAGAGGTCTTTTAAATAAAGCTATAAATTCTCTACCAGTTGAACTTCATTTACCAGGCTATCAATTTTGTGGTCCAGGAACTAAACTAAAAAAACGCTTAGAAAGAGGTGATAAAGGAATCAATCCACTGGACGCTGCATGTAGAGAGCACGACATTGCTTATAGTAATACACAGAACTTGGATGAGCGTCACGAAGCAGATAAAATATTAGCTGAAAAGGCGTGGCAAAGAGCAAAATCAAACGATTGTAAATACAGTGAGCGAATAAACGCATGGTTAGTAGCCAAAACAATGAAAGCTAAAGTCAAATTCGGTATGGGGAACAAGCTAAATAAGAAGCTTAAGAAAATAAAGAAAAAGGTGAAAAAATTCTGTGTAAAGAAAATTTTTACAAAAACTGTTAAAAATGCATTGAAAATTATCAAGCAGCGAAAACCAGAAGATATCGCCAATGCTATTAAAATGGCTCAAGGTGTAATCAAAAAGTCTTTTGGACGTAAAAAGGCCATGATAGATATTCCACGTGTTATACCTATTCCCAAAGTAGGAGGTTTTCTACCACTAGTACCCATTTTAACAGCTCTTGGAGCCGTTGGTGGTTTAGCATCTGGTGCTGCTGCAATCGCGAAAGCAATTAATGAAGCCAACTCTGCAAGAAAACAATTGAAAGAAGCAAATCGACATAATCAAACTATGGAAGCAATTGCTATTGGTAAAGGCTTGTGTCTTAAACCCTACAAAAAAGGATTGGGATTATATTATAGCCCTCAACCAAAAATCTTTTGAAGATGCTACCCAACAGAGCCCTCACAAATATCGATCTAATGAAATATACAAAGAATCTACCACACTTTCGAGGTATTTTTATGATAGATACCTTACCAAAGCATCCTCATCAACAAGAATGTGGGATCGTTAATCTTGATACATCGGAGGGACCTGGTACACATTGGGTAGCATATTATAAAAACAAGAATCAAAAGGAATATTTTGATAGTTTTGGAAACTTGCAACCACCGTATGAAGTAATCCAATACTTGGGGGATGGAATACGTTACAACTACACTCAGCATCAAGATTATAATTCATTTAACTGCGGTTTAACATTTATGTCTAAAATTTCTTTACAATTTAACTTTTTTTTTTAGGAGAAATAACGAATAAACTTTATTAAAATGAAATCAAATTGTGTTTTATTTATGTGTTTAGTATATAATACATATTATTATAAGGTATATTTGATTTTGATGACGGTGATGATGAAGAGTTATTCCACTCCTTGTCTGATTTAAATGGATTTTTCACCACTGCATACTGCATCTTCTTTGTCTAAGATTCTTTCATTGTGATATCTTTCTTCTTATCCATTTTGTTGTTGTTGACTTTCTCTCTCTCTTTCTCCCTCTCTCCCTGTCTCTCTGTGTTCTCTAAGTTCTAGTTATAAACTAAACTAAAAATTTAAATATCTCGTCATAAATACTATTTTCTTTGGTTGCATATATTCAGTTTTAGTTCACCTTTCGATCGGTGTAGTTAAGAGCTCTTCAGTTTATAGTGCTACCTACCAAGAAAATTCAGAAACACCAAATTCTAGAATGAATCTAAAACAACGTCAAGGGTCATCAACTTTTTCCGTTGCTGCTATGGACGACTTCAATCAGAACAACAGTGTCCAAAAAACCATATTAGCAGTTAAAGATATGGAGCCGAACAAATCCTATTCAATTAAAAATGTACGGAAAACGAAAACAAAGTATGGAGCCCGAGTTTTAATGGAGTTGGAAGAGAATGTCATTTTTCTACCTCAAAGATTTAGCAACATCAGCGATGAGACAATAGAAGAATTCTCAAACGGAGCTTACTATTTGTGTAAAATAATGAAGGAAGATACTGACGACTTTCGCTTGGAGGTTCTGGTTGACTTTCCCTTAACACAAGCAATGTATTATCAAATGTGAAAACATTGTATAATAAAATGTTAGAAAAATAAAATATAATTTATGACTTAAAAAATAGATTCTTTATTATTTTCAATTTAGAATATAAAACATGGTATCCGCCAAGCATAAACCAGAAAATTTGGTTGAAGAGAGAAAAACATTTGGTTGAAGAGTGAAAATTCTGAAAAAAAAGTAAAAGTAGAAAAAAAGTCGGAACTGCAAAAAATTTTTTTTTTTAAAAAATTTTATTGTTCATTGTATTATGTTATAATAATATACATAATATAACACACTAATTTTTATAATTCTTCTAGACACGGGTAGACCGCTGGAAACCCAGGCCAGAGATGTTGGATCGTCCTTTTGCCAATCTGAGTCATGTCAATTTTAAATTAGGATTTCCAGAACAATTGTTAAATAAAGTTATGGATGCTTCATTATGGCCTTTTGGAATTCAGGTTAAGCATTTTTCTTCATTAACTCAAGTATGTTCTGATCCAAAAAACTCAATAAATCCAACAGCTCCAGCGAACTAACTGATTCCGTTATTTCTATACTTTATCAAAATGTTCGTGGTCTTAGCTCAAAACTTAAAGAGCTTTATCTGAAATCGTTCAATATTAACTATGATGTTATTGCATTGACAGAAACATGGCTTACGGAAGGTGTCTTCAATTTAGAAATTTTGTCACCGCTATTTACGATTTATCGGACAGATAGAAACCATGCTATGACCGGATTAAAAAGAGGTTGCGGTGTCCTCATTGCAGTTAAATCCTCTTATTTTTCACGTATGCTGAATTTAAATGATAATCAGAATGAAAATCTTGATATTAATCTATGCTGTATTTTTGTAAAAGCGAACTGCCTATCATTTTATATCACTTGTTCATATATTCCCCCCAACTCTGGGTTTGAAATTTACCAGAAGCATTATGATTGCTTATGTAAATTAAGTAATAATCTGTTAAATACAGAGCGCCTAGTTGTGTTAGGTGACTTCAACTTACCTCATGTTTCTTGAAAAATTGATTCTGATGATTCTCAAGTTCTGTTACCATCATATGATACTTCTAACTGTAATTTTTTGGATGATTTGATGGCTTGTGGAATTTTCCAAGTTAATTACATTAAAAATCAAAAGAATCGTTTACTTGACCTAGTGTTTACTGATGACAAAGATGGCATTAATATTTCCCGTACTGATGCTCTTGTATGTCCGGAGGATAAACATCACCCAACATTATTACTGCAGTTGGCTGGCCGAACTAAACAGCGACATACCAGGAAAGTTTGCCATCAAAAGGAATTCAACTTCAGGAAAACAAACTATGATATCCTCAAAAGTCAAATTTGCAATATTGACTGGGATCTGATTTTAGGCTTACAAGGTTCTTCATCACCCTCTAATATCGACGCCGCTGTGGCAGCATTTTATCTAGTTTTGGGTGAGTGCATTAAATCTGCAGTGCCGCTACGTAGCACAAGCATTTGTTACGGTCCAATTTGGTTTACGAATGAAGTTCGTGTACTGCGCAATGTTAAAACCAAGTTTTACAAAAGCTTCATCAAACATGGGTCAACTGATTGTTATATAAAATATATTGCTGCGAGAAATAGATACCGCCGAAGTCTTCAATTCTCATATAATATCTATATTTCACCAGTCAAGGCTAACCTGAAGGTCGATCCAAAGTCCTTTTGGACTTTTGTTAATACTAAACGTAAATGTGGTATGATTCCACCTACAATGTATTTGAATGATGAAGAATCTAATGATATTCAGCTCACATGTAATTTATTTGCAAAATTTTTTAAATCAACGTATCGTGATGTACGACATGACGTAACAAATTATCCGTATTCAGTATCTAATTGTCTTAATATGCAATCTATTACCATTGACCAGAATATTGTTCTGAAAGAACTGATGGATCTAAAATTAAATTACAATCCAGGGCCAGACAATATTCCAGCTTGTATCATGCGTTATTGCGCTAAAGAACTAGCGTACCCAGTAACGTTGATTTTTGATTACTCACTACATTCTGGCTACTTTCCAGCAGTATGGAAAGCCTCTTATGTCATTCCCATACACAAAACTGGGAATAGATCAAACATTTCTAATTATCGTGCTATTGCAAAGCTAAGTACGCTGCCTAAACTTTTTGAGAAAATTATCATAACCCAGATTTCCCGTGATGTGTATTCATCCATCTCCGAGATTCAGCATGGATTCTGCCCTGGAAAGTCTACTACAACTAATCTTCTGGAATTCGTTTCTAAGACAATAATTGGCTTTAAACGCGGTATGCAAACAGATGTCATTTATACAGATTTCGCCAAAGCTTTTGATGTTGTTAATCACAACATTCTAAGTATGAAATTAAAACTTTTTGGATTTTCCTTGAGCTTATTAAAATGGATTCAATCGTATCTCACTGACCGTACGCAATCTGTCTTACTGCAAAACATGAAATCTGATTCATTCCAAGTTAAGTCTGGTGTCCCACAAGGAAGTCACTTCGGGCCTATTTTATTTCTTATCTTCATTAACGATTTACCTTCGATCTTACAAAATTGCGACGCTTTATTGTTTGCTGATGATTTGAAGATTTTTCTTTCATATAAAAATGGATGTGATGCGTTGGTGCTCCAAACCGACCTAAACAATGTTCTTACATGGTGTGATGTAAACGGCATGAGTTTGAACTTGCGCAAATGCATACAAATGTCGTTTTCGCGATCGACCTCATTCAACTACTCCTACTCTATTGGTAATCATCAATTGGAAATCTTAAATATCGTTGAGGATCTTGGCGTGATGTTGGATAGTAAACTGCGTTTCCATGCCCATATTGATCGGATAACCGCCAGATCCTTAAGTCTACTTGGATTTATTAAACGTTGGCCAAGGAATTTGATGATCCTTACATCAACAAAATTCTTTACACGTCGTTAGTTCGACCAATACTAGAATATGCTTCGCCTGTATGGTCGCCTAACTATGGTGGCTACATCTCTAAGATCGAATCAGTTCAAAAACAGTTTCTTTTATTTTGTTTACGGAATCTTCACTGGGATCCTTCAATAAGACTTCCATCGTATAAGTCACGACTCAAATTGATTAATTTGTCATCACTTTCCCATCGGAGAATAATGTTAAATTCAGTGTTTATCCTAAACCTTCTCCATGGGGTCACGGACTCTGTTCATCTCTTAAGCAGTATAGGCATAAACATTCCACGCATGTCCTCTAGAGGACACGAATTCCTGAATCTTCAATTCTGCAGGACTACTTATCTCCTGAATGAACCACTCCGCAAGGCTTGCGCTGACCTGAATTCGGTCTCGGCCGTTGTAAATCTAGGGGATTCTATGTTTATCACAAAGGGAAAAATTCTAGAATTTCTTGTTAATAATAATTTGTAATTTATTATTTCAAGCTATAAAGCTTAGCTTAGTTATTAATAAATTATTTCGAGCTATAAAGCTTGCTTAGCTTAGTTATTAAATTAAATAAATAAATAAATAAATTTTCTTATAATATTATATTATTCTATATCCATAAATATATCTTCATCCCTACTTAACTCTAATTCTAAATCTATTCTATAATGCCCCCACGCGTATGTATTTACACCATCTTCCCTAATAAAACGCTTATCATCACTAGAACTTAATGCTATCTTATGAACTAGTTGGGTATATATTTCATGTATCCTAGATCTAAATATATACATATCACCATAAATTATTTTCTTATTAACTAGACACTCTTTATAATTGCTTAAACTTAAATTACTTACTACTGATTGTTTGACACCTTTGGCTTTCTTAATGACTATGTTATTTGCTATACTTATTGAATACATTTTGGATCGAAGGCCAATGAACTCTTGCATAATTTCCCCCTTATTCTCATCCTTCATCATACCAAGGACTTTGGCATTTCTAAGCGGGAAACCATACAGACTATCTACGGGATATTCAGATGTATCAAACTTACGTTCGATGTCATTCCGAATATCCCTATAGAAATCATTTGTCTCGATGGTATAGATAAACGAATCGGTGTCCATATAGTTTAACCTCAAGTTGTCAAATTTGGGTTTCATATAACTATAATGGAAGTCATACATCTTCCACTTTGACAACTCGAGTACAACAAAACCTAAATATATTGGTTTGTTGTAAACCGTACGGAACCTAGACATCTCGATGGCAACCATGTCTTCTGTAAAATGAGTACAGCTGTGAAAGTTGGGCTTGGCTATTAGCGCTCGGGCTCCTAATCGCCTTCCCTTACTTTCCCAGTCGGTCACTATTTTGATGTCTTTTCGTTTATCTACATTTTCCATTGTTTTCCTATACACCGCATTGTTTAGTACCATAAAATATAGCTATACACACCCGGGTTAGGATTAAGAGAAAATGAATTAATAAATAGGTTAGTCTTAAAAGAAAATTAATTATTAAATAGGAAAACGAAATAATAAATAAATTGGGATTAAAAGAAAATGAATTAATAAAATAAACTAGTATTAAGAGAAAATGAATTAATAAATAAACTAGTATTAAGAGAAAATGAATTAATAAATAAACTAGTATTAAGAGAAAATGAATTAATGAATAAATTAGTATTAAGAGAAAATGAATGAATTAATAAATAAATCAATATTAAGAGAAAATTAATTAATAAATAAACTAGTATTAAGAGAAAATGAATTAATAAATAAACTAGTATTAAGAGAAAATGAATTAATAAATAAATTAGGATTAAAAGAAAATGAACAAAATGAGATAAATGAAAACGACATTAGGATTAACAGAAATTAAATTAAATATTATAAAAATTTCAAACAAAAAGGATTAATTAAGAAGAAAGAAAATGTCAAAAGAAATGCAAAAGTCACGGCTAAGTAAATTATGAAATCAAGTAAGCTTGACATATGGTACGATTACGAAATATAAAACTAAATATTGTAATTTACATGTAATAAGAAAATTTAATAATACACCGGAAAAATACGTCAAACAAAAAAAAAAAAAAATCTATTTAAAAATATATTTTTCTTTTCTCTTAGGGGTGAGGTGTGACATACCGTGCAATGAACTTATGGTCATTCACCTAACTCCAGATACCATTCGTCAACACTCTAGACAATAATGCAAGCTATGCAATAAATAAGCACAGCCAAATGTTGCTGAACTTGTGTCCCATATAAACAACCGTGTTGGATGTCACCACACAATAACGCTAGCAATGCAGATTGTAATGGCTAAGTGTTATTCACCTTTTGTGCTATATTCATACAATGTTATTATTTTACACTAGAATTAGTAAGCAATAATTGTCACTGTAAAATGCGTTGTAAGCATAATTTTAGTTATAAAAAGCCAAAAGTATTATTGAATAAAGTAGTCTTAAAAGTTACACCTACCAATAATAGTTGTTCTCTTTCTTGACTCTGGTCAATATATCGGCATCCTTGCCTGACCATAAAAGCTCCCTAACATCGGCATCCTTGCCAGGGTTCAAAGGCATAAAGTCCACTAATATCGGAATCCTTGCCAGTGGCTATCACGACAAGTCCACGATTATCGGCATCCTTGCCAGTGGCCAACACCAGCAGACGTTCAAACGTCACAACACAACGATTTCCACTGAACACGAAAACCAAAGTGAAGCAGATAATTACCATTGAACTAAAATTTTAAACATGGGATTTTTAGAAATCCGATTTTCCTTTACGCATTAATCATAATATAATAAATATGGCAACTATGGCCAACATTTTGATATTCAGTAAATTTCACACATACATTGACATAACATGTTTACGGGTTTTGAAACTAAATGTGATACCACAGTGTCTAGCCATCGCTGGTATCATCATACTAGTAGTGATACCGTATCAAATGATCTGCGTCTAGCCAAGCTGATGTAGTATAATAGTATCCTAGTATAATATAGTATTCCCAGTATACCTACTATGTCCGTGTAAACTTTATCACTTCGGACAATTTTTGACAAATTACTTTACTTGCTTTTGCATTCCTGGCCATCTGAATTGCTGCCGAATTGTTAAGTATGTTTTCACTGCGCCCTGATGTCCTCCCAGTGATGAATTGTGAAAGTCTTTAATAATAGTTTCTATTTCTTTCGGGTTGGGTAGCAATGTTGGTCTGTTATCTGTTCCGTTTGACATTTCCTCACAATCTTTTTCGCTTTCCCCGGCTATGCTTTGATGTTGATCTTGCTTCGCTGTTTTTCGTTTTAACCGTGTTTATACGGCTCCTGTTGTTTTTTGTTTTTCCTGAGGAGTTCTACTTAACGCGTCTGCTTTTAAATTTTTCTTTCTTGTCTTATATAGAATGTCGAAGTCGTGTTGTGGTACAGTGCACTCGGGAAAACGTCGACACTAGTTTACGTCACCATCCCAAAACGTCAACCCTTAATTTTTTACATTGTCTACTCAACCAAACCAAACGTCAACCAAACCACAAAGCTCTAAAACGTCAGCTTTAAATAAACCAAAATTTTGAATTTAGCAACAGTTAAAACACACAGTTTTGATCACACACACATTTATTTTATGAAATTAGTTCAGAAATTTGGGTATTCCCCTTATAAGTACGTAGAATAGGAAAAAAAAATTGCATCTCTTTTAGAATGCTCTTCATTTCTTCTGATCCTTACATTTCGTCTTTGAGAAAAAAATTTATTAAGACAACAATACCTCTAGATAGAGAAGCTGAAGAACTTCTAATGAAACCTACAGATGAATATTTTTTGAAAAAAAAAAAAAAATGTAAATTGTATTTGTGTTTTAGAGTATGTAATAATTTATGTAAAAATGTTCCTATATTTAAATCTTCTAAATAAATAAATGATCATAAATCACACTAGTGGTTGACCCCGTATCGATTAAGCTAATTAATTAATCTAATTACTTCATTACCTATACTAAGTCTAACTATTGGAAGTTGGTGATCCGAGGCTCTTTGGTAAAATTTGCGTCATTTTCCTGGATGTTATCAATCTCCATCGGTTGATATTCGTTATATTGTTGGCCATGGTCATTCAAAAAAGTATTACCATGTCTGTATTGTCCAGAGTTGTTGTTATAATTTAGGTTTTGTATGTATTGCCCAGAGTTGTTGTTATTGTCCAGGGGCTTGTATTTATTTTGCACACTTGTTATGCTGTAATTACTATTAGAATTACTTCTCATATTTTGTTTTCTATGTCTAATATCTATTGCCCTATAGTCATTTAAAAATCTTAGTATATCTCGTATATCTATCAATAATTTCTCTAATTGATGTTTCTGTAACTATATATGCTAGAAATCGTCCATCTATTTTCTCTAAGAGTATTTCAGTTAAGTCCCTGTCTACGTTTTCTGATAAATAAATACTAGGTTTTCTTATATCGTACTCATAAATCTCATTAATTTCAGAATTACATTTGCAAAATATATCGAATAATTCACTTAAATTGTTAACCTTAACGTTTCTACAATAATTAAATACCTCAGCATTTGTCTTCTTTGGGGTTAAACTGCTGCCGGAGTCTTTTATTTATGCTGCTCCAGGTGGCACTGTCTCCTAGCTGACGAACGCAACTTCCTTTTGCGTAGCTTTTCAACGAGTAGCTTTTCATTAACTATGATCTGTACTCCGTATTCGTACAGATCTCTGTTGGAACCACATAAAGACATCGTTCTTTCGACTGCTCTGATGAAAAAAGTCAAAGGTTGTCCTTTGCCAAATGGTTTCAGCTGTCTGAACTGCTCCAGGATGTGATGTGGATTTAGAAGCAATGTTGGCTCGGTCTGCTGGCTTCGTACGAGTTCTTCTTGTTGCTGTTGCTGGAACTATGCTTTTTCCATATTTTGTTGCAGCAGTTGCTCTTGTTGCCGCTGAATTTGTTGCTCCTGTTGACGCAACACCATTTCCAATTGTTGGATCTTTTGCCCTAGTTCCTCCATTATTTTATATTGTTAACACGTTATGTGATTTTAATTTTCGGTTGTGTTTCAGTATTTAATGTTATAAATACTTTAATTTGCCAAAAAGGTTTTTTTGTGTCGGTATACTCGAATTCATAAATGTATATATTTTGCTTTCTGTTTTTCTGTTGTTGTTTTCTTTTGTTCAAATAGTTATTAATATGTTTCTTTTAGTGTCACATAAACTTGCTTCATAGTTAAGCACTGTATAAGATTTTTTTTTTAATGAACACTTGGCTGCATAACTATTGTTAACAGCACTTTTTTTTTTCACTTTATGTTTAAGTTCTAAATATTAAGTTAATTAGTTACATAGGTTCGATCTTCTTTTCTTCAGAAAAGAAGTTGAGTCCAACTGCGCCAGTTATATGTTTTATATTATTTAATAAAAAAACCGATACCATATTAAACACAATTTTGGTTTTATTATATTTATTATTTAAAATAAATTTCTACAATAAAGAAACGACTGTCCCTTTTGAGATTGATCTTAAGACTAACTTAAAACTATTTCGTGAGTTGGGAGGTCACGTCGGAGGCAGAGATTTAGTACAGGATTTTTAGTACACATATTCTTCCGAATATGTCTCATACTTCAAATCCATATGTTTTACAAAAGATACTTTGCGAGTTAATGCATAAGCACTTGTCTCGTTATTTATATCCTTTGCTTGCATATGGATTTCGAGTACAGGATTTTTAGTACACATATTCTTCGGAATATGTCTCATATTTCAAATCCATATGTTTTACAAAAGATACTTTGCGAGTTAATGCTTAAGCACTTGTCTCGTTATTTATATCCTTTGCTTGCATATGGATTTCGAGAGAAATGCAACTAGATGCAACTAGTGCACAAATCCTGTGAATCGTATAATTTTAAAAAGGATCGAAATTGGAATTCGATTCTTTATTGCTTACAGCTATAGCTGTAACGCTACATCTGCAACTCATTAAAGAATTTTATTTATTAATGGTACTTTCTTAAAATGTGAGAAATATCTCCGGTTGCCTCAGACGTAACTCGCGCGTTCAAGGCAAACACACGGATCAGTCAGCGAGCAGCAAGTACGCCACGCGTATCAAGACAAACACACGGATCAGTCAGTGAACATCGAATACGCGCAGCAGTCGATTTATGATCCATCGATCAGGCAGTGAACATAAGCCAGTGAAACTAAGTGAAAGTAAAACAAAGAATCAGTGCCACGACGTACAAAGACATTAAGTAAAGTAACTAATTAAACAATAATCAGTGAAGCAATTTGCTGTTCTTACACGGCGTATGTCCATCAGCTCAATAGTACAAATCATACGAGTGAATCTGTGGCTGTTCTCGTTCGTGGCATTTGGTGCCTGGCATTTGCGTCGGAGCCCAGCAGTACTTTCCAACCGCGCCTTGCTGCTGTAGAGAACAGGTTTGACACCTCAGTCGGTGGGGCGCTGAGGTCGTGCGCCATGTAAGCTGAGGAGATAATAAGTGGATGATTAGTATTGTTCTCGAGAGCGACAACAGTCAGGTCATTGGAACAAAGTTCAGGGCACAGATATGCTTTTATGCTATTCCTAAGCAGAATGCATGCTTGGGGCTTACCTGGAAGTTTGTCATAGAACAGGGTGAAATCTTTGTGCCGAAGTCCGACTACCTCGGATCCTCTCACCCATGGCTCTTGTCTGATGCCTACGTCGATGTTCTCCTCCCTCAGGAGAACTAGCAGTTTATCTGTGGCGCATCTTGAGTGCTGCAGCTTAATCTGCACGACTCTTAGCATCTCGAGGAAGGGTCGTCCACGATACGCAGCTTCTCCAGCTGCTTTCCGACTTCTTCTGGCTCAGCCAGGTCGCCTTCGGGATCAGTGGCTAATGATAAAGCCACCCCGATTGGCACATTGTCCAAAAATGGTGGCGGCTTCACTCTCGACAAGAGAGATAGCCTGGAAATTCTGCTCAGCACACATTTCTCGAATTCAGTTATTCTGAAACAGTACAACCATTCTCCTGAACGGCAGGTTAGTCAACCCTCCAGGGAAGATTGGAGAGTAGGACATCGAATCTGTTGCAGACATGCAGTTAGGTGGGCTGTTTCTTCTTTCAAGCCTTTTAAATCGCCTGGGGAAGATGGCATCTTCCCGGCACTGCTGCAATATGGAGCCGATTCTTTGGCACCAATATTACACAAAATCTATATCTGTAGTCTCGCTTATGGCCACATCCCGTAGGCTTGGAGAACAGTATTAGTTAGGTACTTACCCAAACCAGGCAGGAATGACGGGCACAACCCGAAATCTTTCCGCCCAATAAGTCTAATGTCCTTCGTTCTAAAAGGACTAGAAAAACTAATTGACAAGTTTATCAGAATTGATATACTACGATTTAAGTCGCTATCTAATGAGCAACATGCTTATGCAAAAGGGAAATCTACTGAGACGGCGCTAAGTGAAGTGGTGACGAAAATTGAAGGAGCAATATCCTCCAAGGAAATCTGTGTGATTGCTTTTCTGGATATTGAAGGGCCTTCAATAATACGTCCTTTGAATCCATAAGCACTGCTCTCTCTTTAGGGTACCACACACTGTGGTGAGAAGGATAGAAAATATGCTCCGCGGCAGGGTCATAAAGTCGGAAATCGACGATGTGACCCTATCAGCGACTACCACAATGGGTTGCTCACAAGGTGGAGTGCTCTCCCCGCTCTTATGGTCAATGGTAGTTGATGATCTTCTCAAAACGTTAAAGTCGTTAGGAATCCACGCCATTGGGTATGCAGATGATATAGCAGTCATCGTCAGAGGGAGATACGAGGAAACCGTATCGGAGATCCTACAGATGCTACTAATTGAAGTACAAAGATGGTGTAATAAAGCTCAACTCTCTGTAAACCCGAAAAAGACAGTTATTGTGCCTTTTACCTATAGACGGAAATTAGTCGGTCTAAAAGAACCTGATCTATATGGAGAAACAAAACCATACTCCAAGAGTGCGAAATAACTAGGTGTGATCCTTGACAGTAAACTATCATGGAATCCCCATATGGAACGTATAATAAACAAGGCTACCCAGGCCTTGTGGATTTGTAGGAGGATATGCGGAATGAATAGGGGGATTAAACCCAAATCAATTCTAACGCTTTACCAACTGATAGTGAGACCGGTAATGACGTATGCGGCAATAGTATGGTGGACGAAAACAAAAGAACTGTCCACAATACGAAGGTTGGAAAGAGTGCAAAGACTGGTAGCCGTCTGCATGACGGGTTGCATTCGATCCACACCAATAGCCAGCTTAAACGGCATACTAGGCTTGGTCCCATTACACATACACGTACAGATGGCTGCAAGGGTGAGCATGCATCGCCTGTATCACCATGGATTGTTAATTGGGCCAAGGTATTCTAAAGGCCACTTGTCAATCCTCAAAAGTCTGGAGCAGACTGAAGAGTTTGGAATGCCCTTAGATGAAACTCTACCAGTTTATCGCTTCCAGAAAAATATAACAGCCGTAATCCCAGCCAGGTCAACCTGGGAAACAGATAGTCATCAGGTATCATCATACGACTATGTATGGTACACAGATGGCTCCAAGACAGACGAGGGCACAGCATCCGGTGTCTTTGACGGCGCGAGCAAGACAGGCTACACTGTGAGTCTGTCCAAGTTAACGTCTGTCTTTCATGCTGAAATTCTGGGTATTAACGAGTGTGCTCGGCTCACGACACGCAAACACACACGAAAGGAAAACATAGTCATCTACACGGATAGCCAGGCTGCACTTAAAGCTCTGGATTCCTATGTGATAACATAAAAGCTAGTACTAGATACAGCGAACATCCTTTCCGAACTAGCTAAGAGAAACTGGGTAACCTTACATTGGATACCGGCGCACAGGGCTTTTGATGGAAATAAAGAGGCTGACAGACTGGCCAAGTCTGGCTCGGCTGAGGTCTTTATTGGACCTAAGCCTTCACTCGGAATAAGCAAATCCCTATTTAAACAACTAATGCAAAAATGGGCACTAGTGGAAGCAAACAGATATTGGACCCAAACCATAGGACAGAAACGCACAACTGTTCCTACCACAATACTCTCTACCAGGCTCTAAATCCCTCTTGAATATGGATAAGAAGTGTATAAAGACCTTGGTAGGATTCATCACGGGACACTGCAACTTGAGACCATATCTGAACAAGATAATGTTGTCGAGCGAGACTCAGTGCAGATTCTGCATTAAGTCTATTGAGTCGTCCCTGCACTTAGTCTCTGAGTGCCCGGCTTTTCACAGTACTAGAAGGTCAGTCTTCGGGAAAGAGATAGTGGAGCACTCAGAGCTAGCTAAGTTAAGCCACGCAAAACTTATGACATTCATAAAAAAACTGGAGTGGAACAACAAATCTAACCTTAGAGGGATGGTACAATAGGCCAAATGAGCCGCAGTACCAGAGCTGTATAAGCTCACCCATCTTCATATAATAATAATACTATAACTTATACTATTTATTATCAATCCTATTCAATGTTAATCAATTGTATCCTACTTCTAATAAGGTGCCTATTACGGTTAAATTAACTTCCTTACCTCCTAAACATATTTTCTTATTTTAAGTGATTCTAATGGGTTCCTACATTATTGTCTAGTTGATCCTAAATTTGCATTAATTGCTATTATATAACTTACGTAAGTTATTGTGGAAAGGTTGATATTCCTTCCCTTCCCTTAATATTTAAAACTGTTGTAATTGTACTTTTAATCCCTACTACCTTATATCGCCCTATCCATATTGGAGAAAACTTATTTTTCCTAGTTTGATTCTTAATTAATACACTATCTCCTACCTTAAATTCTACTAAATTTATCCTACATTATCCTACTGATTTTTGGCTATTTGTTTAGCCTGATTTATTCTCACTATTTCGTGAGCCCTCTGTATTTGGAATTTCAAAAATTAGGATCTTCGGCATTATATACCGGACTACACTTTCTTTTTAAATTAGTCGGCATTTGCGTATCGAATCCAAATAAAGTACGGAACGGTGTTTGCTTGGTCGTAATGTGGGGTGTGTGGTTATGAACATGCATCGCTGCAGTTAACCATTGATCCCAATTCGACCAGTCTTCTTTAGCAAAACTACGCAAATATTCCGCTAAAGGTCTGTGGCTTCTCTCTAATGAGCCATTAGCTTGTGGATGTTAAGGCGTTATATGCAATTTTTTAATGCCTAACAATTTTCATGTGTCCGAGAACAATTTCGAAATGAAATTAGTTCCGTTATCAGTAATTAGAATCCTCGGAATTCCGTAACGCGTGATCACTTCATCGTAGAAAGCCTTGGGAACAGTACTTGCTTCCGCGTCTGTGATAGCAAGGATAGATAGAAAAATCATTCTTTTCCTGTCTTGCTGTCTTTTCCTTTCCGCCTTATCCATTAGGACTGGTATCCACAAGTGGTGGTATCCACTTGCCAAGTCTAACGTCGAAAAATATCTACTACTGCATAACTGATCCAATATCTCTTCTATCCTAGGCAGTGGAAAAACTTGTTTGATTGTGGCCTCATTTACTTTTCTATAATCTATAACTTAGCGCCATTTCTTTTCTCCACCTTTTCCACTCATCTTTGGAATCAGAAGTAGTGGAGAGTTCCATGGCGATATACTTGGAGATATTAAATCCTCCTCTACCAATTTATGAATTTGCCCATTCATTTTTTCTCTATGTGTCTGAGGGATTTGGTACTGTTTTTGGTTAATTGGTGGCTGATCCACCTTTATTGGAATTTTATGTGTTAGTACTGGGGTGTATGTCAATGGGTCCCTCTCTAAAAGAAAAATATCATTGTATTTCATACATAGTTTTGTTATGGATTCTCTTTCCTCTCCGTTTAAGGAAGGATCCAAATCTAAATCTTTCATTAAAGTATTTATGCATTGCGCTATGTCCGCATTACTTATACTGTTGATGGTAGTCCATTGATTGCATGAAAAATCACTTAGCTTGTATTTGTGGAAATCACTAAATCTCGGTACAAAGTTCTGCTCGGTACATTCTGTTCCACATGTTGTCTCTGCCCAGTATGCCGTCCGCCGGTACCCCTTGTTTAAGTGACACTACGTGTAGCGTTAAACGTAAGGGCTGTACCTCATCATGGCATATGC
Source organism: Myopa testacea (assembly GCA_949629155.1). NCBI lineage: Eukaryota > Metazoa > Arthropoda > Insecta > Diptera > Conopidae > Myopa > Myopa testacea. The sequence goes on from OX451347.1 coordinate 32,802,231, forward strand.
TAGTGGACCCTATTGTGGTTATACAGCCTCCAAATGCTACACTTAATTCCTTTTTAATATTTTTATTTATAATGGCATCCTCCTTTAATGCGCATTCTTTTACTAGGCTTGTATCTGCTCCTGTATCCACCAGTAAAATGAGTTTTCCATTTCTCGCCTCTACACAAGGCAGTTCAATGAACACATCACTTAACGTGGCTGAATTCCAGTTAGATACTTCCTTTATAGTATTTTTATAATTATTATTCAAATTATATGTTAACCACGAACATATTGTTTTCATGTTTATATTCTGCTATATTAAGACTTGTGCTCCTTGCTTTATATCGTTGAAAATTGAAAAACCTGGCTTTTACAATCGATGTGCATGCTAACTGGATAATTAGCTGGATTTCTATTATCTTCTTTACCTTATTGGTTAATTTATTAACTGTTTCTTATCTGTTATTATCTTATCTTATCTTACTTTATCAATCTGTTTTATTATTAAATTTGTATCCAATATTTTTAGCTTTATTAGCTTCTAATATATCTGAAGTCGGGAACGTATCCACAATCTCTTCCGATGTTGGACGTACGGTTACTACTTCCTTTGGCCTTAAATTTATATTCTTGTTGGGTTCCCAGATTATTGGCCTTATCTGGACCCTTGCCGGTTTCCCTGCTGATTATTCTGTAGAGTTTCCCTACTTCTTTTAGCTACGCAGTTTGCTACTATATGTCCTGGTCTGTTACACTAATGACATATTGTTTAATTCGCGCCACTCGGCGTGTTCATAGTATTCTGATTCCTTTGAACCCCTTAAATGAGTTCGATTTTAGGTTCACGGGGTTCTTCTGTTTTTGATTCCATTGCGTTTGAGCTTATTTTTGTTGCGTATTTTGCTCCGGTTGGTTGGGTTGCCAGGTTTGCTGTACTTGACTTGGGTTCCAGGTGTGTTAGCCTTGGTTCGATTGCCAATTTTGATAAGGTCGGTTCCATTGTTGATTCCCTTGGTTCCGGTGATTTTTGGTGCTCTGCCCACTTCTATTGTTGTCCTTGTTTTTGCACCTCCAGTTCGTCTCGTGTCCATATGTTAAGCACTTTTGGCAATACGGTGTGTTTTCCCTAATCAAACACTTTTCTCTCGTATGCCCACGTTTATTGCAGAATAAGCAAATTATTTTTTCCTGTGGCGCTCTCGAGACGTTCTGCCTTTTTTCTGGTCTTTTATAATCCACGCGATTATGTACAGGAGGTCTTCTGTAGATGCCTTATTTGCCGATGTCTCTACCATAGTTACAAGTGCGCTGTCGCCTACTCCATCATAAGTATCTTTTATTATTTGCAATGCCTGTGCTTTTTTCGTATTTAGGCGTCTTGCGAACTGACGAATGTCCTCATTGTGCAATTGGCTGCAATTCTGCAGTTCTGTCAACGTCACGTCTAATGAAATCGTTGGTAGGTAGGCTCTTCGTATTACTAGGTATAATTCTTCTAGGCTGTTGAAACGTTGTGTGCCTACAAGATCATAAGCGTCTCCATATAATCTTTGTTTGATGCAATCTATGTAAAGTTTTTTATCTGCTATAGTCGCTTCCTTTGTAGCTAACTCAGACGCCTGTATAAACTTATACACCTCACCTCTCAAATCTGGTGACTGTGTCCCTGAAAACAGTGGAACAATACTGCTTGTTATCTTGGCTATTTCTGCTATACCCATATTGGTTTGTTCTGCCACTGATTGTTTAAATGTAGGAAATTAAACTGAATTATATTCCCTTGGACTGACTATGGCTGGGATGGCTTCCGTATGGTATAGTGTTTGGTCGTTCGCTAGCTTTATTTCCTGTTTTAGGCGTCTATTTTCCTTTTTAGTTCTTGTATTCTAGCATGCGCCTTTTCTAAGGATGCACAGTCTTGATTTTTGTGATTTTTTTTTTTTATTTTTTCTAAGTCTAAATATGCTTGTTCTTGTAGCGATTCGGCCATTAATTATTCTATACTTATTGTTCTAAGTATGTATTTTGGATATTTTTGGAATCAATTAAAACCTTCTCTACAAACAATTAACTTTTGCCTGATCGCGTTAACATTCGCTGTACATTCGTACGCTTGTTGCTTGTTGTTTTTCTTTCTCTTTTTCTTTTGTAATCTGAGCTCGTTGCTTAATTGTGCTCGCCTGGTGCCTGACGTACTTTTGTGTTTATTGTGTTTTATTCGTTTATTGTTTTTGCTACCAGCTGCCGCTCGCTTGCAATTTGACGATTCTATTTGACGATATAATATATTTTAATATATTAATAGAATTAAACTATTTTAATTCTATTACTATCCTTTTCACTATTTCCTATTATTTAATTCTAATTTTATTTTTTATTTCTTCAATTTCACTGTCCTATTTTTTACTGGAATTATTATTTCACTTTTTTACAAGTTTTCCTTTTTTTAAAAAACTTGTTTTTAATTTATAACTTGCTAACTGCTGCATTTCAATTAACTGCCATAAAGTTGTTATTTCACTGTTTTAATCTTCCCTAAGCTACTACTCTTATTATATATTTTTGTAATTCTTGTTACTCACTTTTTCCCTTATTCGAGCGGTCCTCGGCTCGAAAATCCGGCTGCGCGAATTTGTTGTAGGTTTTTTAGGGTAGTCTTCTTTGGTTCCGTTGTCCTCTTGACAACGAATAAAACTCTTTGTTTGGGATATTTCTTTAAGCTCGTTTTATTTTATTTTTAGTCACTTGTCGTGTTAACACTAACTTTAAATTTTTCACTTAATTAAAACTAACTTAGTTATTATTTACACGTACTAAATCGCGACTTTATACTCGGCTATAAAACGACTTATTCGTCCGAGAATTGTTACAAGACTCCCGTTGGAATCTTTTCTTGTTCCCACGTTGGCTCGGTTGACACCCTCGTCGACCGAACCAAAGTGGGTCCGTATGCCGTGGTGCACAATTTCCGTTATTTCGCAATATATAAAATACCATATTAACAATCTCATTACGCGGAAGAAAATCATTCCCACTTTAATTCTTCCGCGTTTGGATTCCGATAGTTTTTTCTTTCAAACCAAGCAAACCAAGCTGATGATTTACTCCCGCATATGATATGTTTGAGGATGACTTTTACGACATTTCTTTATGGTTTTTTTCCTATCTATTTTTTTCAGGATTATTATGGTTTGGATTTCTTTTTCCTTGATAAAAGCAGGACAAATTTTGTCGGTGGACTTATGATTGCAAAGTAGAATGTTGTTATGAATGCTATTGATTGAGTTGCTGGGAACTTCACACTTTTTATTTAGCTCTTCATTTATATGAGAGCTGTTTGAGCAATTCACGCAAGTTTTGCTATTGTTGCATATCTTGTCATTGTGGCTTATGCGTTGACAGTTTCTACATTTGAGGGGGAGTGGAATATAGGGACGAAGAGAAATATTCTCAATAACCAATGTCAACCTCTGAAGGGAGAAAGAGATGCAAAGGTGGCGATGATTAAACCGGTTTCCTTTAGTACATTATCCACTTTCTTAAATATTTTTTTAATTTCACTCACATTTTGTGGTCTTAGTTCTTCAAGAATTTCTATCTCTTCTATGCCTCTTAAAACATTTGAGTAAAATACTCCTTTGGTAGAGTTTAAATAATTGTTTTCTGTTACTTCCACCAGAATTGACGGAGAGAGAGATGAGAGTTGAATCAGTTTCGAGGCTTGGGTATTGTTTTTAACAGGATTGTACCGTTTCTAAGTTTTTTACATAATTCTATTTCACCACAGTATGTGTTATCTATCACTTTTTTAATCAAAAATGGAGAAACATTTGCAAGATTGTCTTCACTGTTTCTTCTTGACATTATTAACAATTTCGATCCTTGAAATGATGATTTAAGAAACTTTTGATTGTCCAGTGTAAAGATGTTTTGGTTACAATTGACCGGCTTTGACCGGTCAGGTGAATCCTCCATGGCGAGAGGCTATGCTTCACCAATTCACAAGTTTTTGTATGATATCCAGATATAAATAAATATTCTTTAGAGTTTTAACTACTGACTGCAATATTATTTTTATTTAACACTTTTATAATCAATCAATTCTATAATCAGTTATTCCTTCTCTAAAAGTTTCACTTGCGGATTAAATTATCGTGAGAGCTTAAGGCCCAGTTTTTCAGTGCTCGTTTAAACGGCGTTTAAACGGCGATTAGTTAAACGCCAAACAAAAGTTAACTGAGATTTGAGTTTTACAGTGCGAGTTTAACTTATCTATGATAAAAGTATCTTATCTATATTTCATACAGAATTTATCTAAATTCAATGAATATTTAGCGTATACCTAAACCTTTTTTGGCAACACTTGACAATATTTTCATTTTTACAAAGAGAACAGCTGTTCTGGTGCAAATAAACAAAATTATTAGCATAGTTTTGAACAAAGGTAAATGTCTGTACTCGACGAAACAGCTGTTTCTTTATCTATTAAAAAGATAAATTTACCGGAGTTTAACTCATCAATATCGGCCGGTTAACCTACGTTTAAACGAGCACTGAAAAACACAATGTGTCGTTTAAACGAAGGTTAACTGAGAAACGACGATAACCGAGCACTGAAAAACTGGCCCTAAGAGCATAAGGAAGACCTGTTACCTTGAGTGATCGCGGCGAACTGAAATAGTTAATTAAATTGCTCGTAACTTATGAAAAACGGTTTATGGTGTCATTTAAAGTATTATAAACATTTCGACGCTGAACACACTCCTACATATTAAAGATGAAAAGATGAAATATTTACAATTGTTAACAAATAAGAATTCAAAAAGTTATATAATGAGTTGACACATAAAAAAAAAAATCGCGCATATTTGAAGATTTTAATATATAAATCCCCCAAAAAAATTAATGACATTATAATAAAATACAAATTAATAGATGAATACCATAATTCACCTATAGGAGGACATTTAGGAATTAGGAAAGCAATAATAAAATTAAAACAAAGATACATTTGGAAAAATATGAGCAAAATGATTAAGCAATTTATATTGAAATGCGAAAAATGTAAAATTAACAAGCAAACAATACACATTAAAGAAAAAATGGTACAAACTGATAAACAGTATTAATAGTTTTGAAATGATATCAATAGACACTGTAGGTCTTCTAATATTTCGAATAATTTCAGATATACATATATTAACAATTCAATGTGAATTAACAAAATTTGTAGTAGCACATCCAATAGAATCTTAAGACGCAACTACAGTTGCAAAGACATTAGTAGAACAATTCATTTCCATACCATATCATCACGGGACCTTAGGTTCAATAGAACGAAACCATAGGGTACTGAACGAATACTTACTAGCATTTGCAAAAGACGATTACTGGGACAAATGGGTACCGTACTACATATTTGCGTACAATACTACACCAAAGGTTCATACAAATTATGAATTAATTTTTGGAAAATTACCATCAATGCCTGATGATACATTAAATAATAATACAATTTCTTATAACCTAGATAATTATGTTAACGAATTAGAAGCTAGACTATGTTTATCCTTAAGAAATGCAAAAGCTAATTTAACGAAATCTAAAGAAATACGTGTAAATAATCAAAACAATTGTAATAATTCTAGTTTTAAGATAGGTGATAAAGTATTAGTAAAAAATATAAATAGAAAAAAACATCAAAAACCATATCACGGCCCTTACACTATAATATGTAAAAATGGAGTAAACTCGACAGTAATGGTTAACGGCATGAGAAAAGAATTTCATAACAATTTATTAAAAAAATTCGAATAAAAATATTTCTTCAAAATATATACTTTTCTTGAAAGGGTGAGAGTGTAGTCTACCACACTAGTCACCACGACCAACTGACCAACGAAATTGAACAACGATAGGGTACACGCAGCGCATAAAAATTGCAGCGCTAGCATTTCCTGTTGAAGCGTTGACCGCGCTAAGTTCAGCTGCGTGTGCGTCGATGCCTTCTTTTCGCTGCCGACGCCTTCTGTCGAGACTGTGACAGAAAATAGTGCATTCGATAATTATTTACAATAATTTATATACATTGTATTATTGATTGGATCAGCAGAATCCGCTGACCAATCACAAAATAATTTTAAGAAATATGTTTATATTAGTTTTAAGTCCGCCCATCCAAATCGATTATAAGAGGGCAAGAATTTCGATAATAAATTTAGAATTTTATCAGAGCCTGAAACCGGCAGTCTTTTAATTTACAAGACCTGTCATAAAATCTGCCGGCTTTATAAACTTAATAATAGAACTCTTAGCTGAGGCCAAGCCAAAGACTCTACAATAACCAAATAGAATACAGTATAGATTTGAAGACAGGACCAGAGTTCCTTTAGCATATTACAAATTATTAACCCATCGAGAAAGAATGCCTAGCTATCGTGTGGGCCATCAGGGAGATGCGTCCGTACTTAGAGAGATACCGGCTCACGGTCATCACCGATCTCTAATGGTTGAAATGGCTCAATTCCATAGAGAGTCCGTCAAGATGTATAAAGACGTACAAAACATGAGAATTGCTTGCTACTAGTATTCTTTGACAAGTTTTCTAAATGGACTGAGATAATTCCGCTTTGTAAAGCAGCAATCGAACGCCTAAAAAGAGCCTTCCGCGAACGGATCATAGCAAGATTCGGAACGCGTAAGATCGTCATAACAGACAACGGCAGCCAATTCGTGAGCATCGGATTTCAGAAGTTTCTTGGATAAATGGGTATCAAACAACAGTTTACGGCACCATACACAATTGCCGACATACCCGGCAAACAGAACAGTGAAGACAGTGAAGCACATCTCGCCGACTATCACCATAGAAAATGGGACGAAATGCCGCCCGAAATAACACTCGCAATAATCAGCAGCGTTTCTGAAACGACAGGGTATAGTTCATCCTTTGTGACTCAGGAACGGGAATTACGCCTCCCGAAGTTATTATTCGACGAAGTGACCCCAGGTACTGGTCAAACACCACACACACTGGAAGGACCAAGCACGTCACTACAACTTACGCCGCCATCCATGGAGCCCTAAGCTGGGACAACAAGTCCTGGTGAAACAACATCACCTATCGAAGGCAGTCGACAACTTCGCAGCGAAGCTGGCACCACGATATGACGGACCAAACCGCGTGGCCAAATTTGTGTCACCGGTAATAGTGAACCTGAAAAGAGAAAGCGAGACGCGCACACGCAGAGACCACGTCAGCGAACTCAAGGAGCTCCATCACAATGAAAAGTAAAACGGTAAAATTTCGATACAACGTAATCAAAAATCTCGATATAACGTAGTAAATCCTAAAATCACGAACAGCGACCCTAGCAAACACTCGGGAGATAAACAGAATCTAACCTAAAGCAAGCAGAATTAAGGCGAACAATGCAGATACAAATTGAACAAAAAACGCCGATGTGAACCCAAACATGCCAAACATGCAAATTATAAAAGACAAATATACAACATCGAACACACAGCTTTACGGGCGCCCAACCCGAAGTAAGAAGGGACTGTAACGATAATACTACGCCACAAGTTCGTCAAGGAGGCAACCCTGAATTTTGGAAAAACTCACCACAGAGCAACGAAGAACATCGGGAACGTGTTAATGAGCTTGTCAGAAGGAACATGTTTACGAGCTAGTCAGAGGCAAAGACTACAAGACTGGAAACTCTTTTTTCGCTTTGAATATGTTGGTTAAATCAGCCTTGGGTGTTGTAGATTACAAAAACAAAACGCATGTAATTTTCCAGTTCGACAGTTCGGGAACGAATTTTGACAGTTCGGGAATTTGTTTACAAAATATTTTGAGAGAGGAATGCAACTCTTGTTCTTCTTAGTATCATAGCAATAAGCCAGAAATATGATTTTCAAATACTTAAAAAAGGACTAGGAGCCAGTTTTAAAACCAACGCATGCATCTAGAAATCCATATGAAAGCTTTTTTAATTCATATAGTTGCACAATATTGAATATTTAGCAAGTAAAACGAACTTAAAATTCATAAAAATTTCTCATTTCACAAATTTAGCCAGCTGTTTTTAACCTACCAAACGTATTTTTAGCCGAAAGAGATGCCAACGTATTCCACATGTTTTGTTGAATATTAATGTGTGATTTAGTTTAATATTTAGTTGTGATTTTAATTGTGATTTTAGTTCTTTTGGTCTTTAATTTAAATGAATTTAATTTTAAATGCATGAATTGAGAATTTGTTTATGTTTAACTAATTTTAATTTAAATAAATGAAGTGTAAATTTATTTGTGTTAACACATTTTAATTTAAATAAAAGAAAAATGAAGAATTACAAAAACAAATAAGTTTACATTAGTTTTTAATATTTCTAAACAGCTTAGAAATCGTCAAAACCTCGAGAACTCATAAATGCAAAGTAGTTTTTCTAGTAATGTTTACTTAAAAACCAAACAAATAATAAGTAATAAAGTTGTGCCATTGGTATCCCCGCCACTAACTCACCCCATCATTTTGTGGCGGTGTGGTAACAAAGCGAAACGGTTTACCTTTTCAGATATCATGCTTTGTGATGGCCCGTTTTAGGTTGTAACAAGTCGACAATTCACCATAAAATTCACATACACTGTCTGTGAATACGGGGACGGACATTTTTTTGAGCTCACTCACGAAATAAGAGTTTCCAGTCTTGTAGTCTTTGGTCAGAGGGAACATGTTTACGAGCTGAGAGCAACACAAACAGAGCAATGAAGAACAACGGGAACATGTTTACGAGTTGAGAGCAACACAAACAGAGCAACCAAGAACAACGGGAACATGTTTACGAGCTAGTCACCATTAAACGAAAAAAGAACAACCAACGACAACGGGATTGTGTGGACGAACTAAAGTAACACCAGCAAGAAACATAGCAACAAAGAACAACGGGAACTTGTTTACGAACAAACTTTAAAACCAAGAACAAGTAACGCAGAACATATAAATACGCAAACAGCTTTACAGAAGCGATCAGTCAGTGAGCAACAAAAACGCCACGCGCGTTCAAGGCAAACACACGGATCAGTCGATCAGTCAGTGAACAGCGAGTAGGCCAAGCGCACCAAGGCGAACACACGGATTAGTGATCAGTTAGTGAACATCGAATACGCGCAGCCATTGGCGTAGCGTGGGTGGACAGGAGGGGGGCCATTGTCCCGGGCAGCAGAGCTATCGGAGTCGGCCCAAGTGGCTAGTTTTATATGCAGAATATTTCTAACCGACCCCGAGTGGCAGAAATTCACGCTATGCAACTGCGCGCAGCAGACAATTTATGATCAGTCGATCAGTCAGTGAGCATCGACGACGCCACGCCAGCCAGGACACATAGTGAATCTAAGTAAAAGTGAAACAATCAATCAGTGCAACAACTAGTAGTACAACAAGTAAAGTGACTAATTAAACAACAACAGTGAACCAATTAGTTGTTCTTGCACCGCGTATGCCCATCAGATAAAGTGTATATCTCATACAGGTGTATACCCACCAGCTAAATAGTACAAACCATACGAGTGAACCTTTGGCTGTTCTTGTTTGGTATATGCCCACCAGCAGAATTGCTAAGTGGCGGCAGGAGAATGTAGCATCAGATATTGATCATCAAGCCAAAACTTCGCATTTCGCTGCAACAAAGGAAGTATACCAGTTAATCATTGTAAACCAAATTGAATAAATAAAGAAATAAAATAAAATACAACCGAATCCGATTCTTGTAATTTGAACCCTGGAGGCCGCTGAGATTAATCCGGCCGAAAGTTCGTTACAATTTGCTAGTGTTACGCTACGGTTTGCGTATTCAGTTATAAGAGTCGCGGTTGGCAACTACAAGGTACGCTCCGGTTTGCATATTCGGTTATGACGGCACTTCGTCTCGGTTGACATGTGTGTTATGGCGGTAATGATGACCTGCGGTAGATATCAACGGGAAGTCACGGTTGACTAATAATGTACGCTACGGTTTGCGTATTCGGTTATGCAAGTCGCAATTGACTTAAAATATCATACTCTGGAAGACCGGTGGCAGGGATTTGGTTGCTTACAGGCATGCGACCAATTCGCTGCGATTCGGGTACCAAGTGTTCGGTATGCAGTAGTAGCGCAGCCACTAAGGGTTTACCTGCTTACACTTACTTCTGCAAGCAAACCACCAGGGGGAAAGCCGAAGCCGGGATGGCCGAAGTCGAGTGACGGTAGTCGGGGAAAGCCGAAGACGGGTGACCGTAGTCGGGAAAGCCGAAGCCGGGTGACCGTAGTCGGAAAGAAGAACAAAGAAAAAAAAAAAGGTAGAAAAAGAATGCTTCAAAAGTTCGGTTGGGTAGGTGTTTTTAAGGCACTTATCACTTACTACCGACGCGTTTTTACTCCTTTGCTTTGCAATTGTCACACCTTATATGGAATTGCTTTGAATTACCATAATTCGGAAACTAGAAATCTGAAATCTTGCATCGTGAATGGCCTTACACTGCAGAGCTACAATACGAATGGGTTTTGTAAAAACTCCACCCTAAAAGGATTAAATGGGCTAGGTAATGCTTTAAATTACCATAATTTGTAAACTAGGAACCTAGAAATCTAAAATCTTGCATCGTGTATGGTCTTACATTGCAGAGTTACACTACGAATGGGTATTGTGAAAACTCCACCCTAAAAGGGATAAACTATTCGAATATCCGCGGTCAGCATTTAATTATGATCCGGCAATTGACAACAGTGCCGATAGCAAAGTAATGATCGGTATAATGAGCGAGTTTTGCAATAACTCGCTTCGCTTTGAAATACAAGGCCAAAATATCGGGTTTATGTTGTGCTAATGGACAGGTCAGGTGACATCGTTTAAAGTGAATATCAGGGTTCGTAAATGCTCACTCTCCAGCGCTCTTTTTTGCTCCTGCTCGCTCCGACTCGCTCAAAAGAGCAACATCAGTGAGCAGCTCCGTGCTCACTGCTCCGATCAGTTGCGAGCAGTGAGCAAGTGACCTGCTCCGTGCTCAGAGATAGTGAGCAGCTCCGTGCTCACTGCTCCGATCAGTTGCGAGCAGTGAGCAAGTGAGCTGCTCCGTGCTCAGACATAGTGAGCAGCTCCGTGCTCACTGCTCAGATCAGTTGCGAGCAGTGAGCAAGTGAGCTGCTCCGTGCTCAGAGCTGGTGAGCAGCTCCGGCTCCGATCAGCTTCGACCCGATGTGAATGAATCGGCAGTAGTCGGTCGTTTTGTTTGTAAATTTGTTTTTTAATTTGAGTAGCAACACATGAGGTTTGGGATTTTGTTATTACTGGTAGTTATTTGGTAATTATATTGAATTTCTATTTATAGTGTATCAATTGCAGTTGAGAGAGAATTTAAAAATTATATATCAAATACAATATCCTTTGTTTCGTACCATAAAATTATGATAATACATAATATGCGGTGAGAGGTTAGCACTTACATGTTTGACCTTGACCATACTTCAGGGAAGCAGGGAACGATTTTTATGAAACGCTAATGGTTTTATTGCATGGTGTATTGCATTTGGTTT